>CM075941.1:59207067-59261463 GCA_038030265.1 Corythucha ciliata | reverse complement strand
TTTTTGTGCAAAGTTTCCATCCGCTAGCATCATTTTTGCGGCAGTTGTGCTAACAAGGAATTCGGAACTTCCACCTCCCACCATGACTACCCTTCCCTCTCCACTTTTTCGAAAAATGAAAACGTCAATCGAAGGCTGTTATTACACCGGGTTTTTGTGGCAAATATGGTGTCACTAAGTTAGGTTATACTGGTGAATGGTAGCGAAGAAGTGTAAACTAAAGAACGTTAAAATTAAAAGTATTTGTATTTGTATTTTCGTTGAGTGTGAAACACAAAATACTTTTGAAAATGTATTTCAAATACAAAGCCCAAAATACTTTCAAGAATGTATTTTAAATACAGAAATACGAATACTTTTCCAAAAGTATTTAAATAGAATTACAAAATACGTATTTTGTATTTAAAATACAAAGTATTTTTTCTTCTACCGATTTCGGCTATCCTTTCCTGATATGCTTACTCACATCGATCTACACAGAATCCTTTTGAGTCTCCTGTTTTAATTTTATTAAAATCGACTAGCAGCTTACTGTCCAACCGATGCAACTGAATATTGTCTAACCCCTTTGATCCTGGGGGCCTGTTCTGTAAAGTTAGCAACAGTCAAAACGACAGTTATTAGCGACAGTCGATTGAGGTGTTGTTATTGTTGTAAAATGTTTATGGTTTAATGAATAATAACGACAAGACTTCTTTATTCAGAGGCGTAACATGGCCGACTAATTTGACAACGGTATTCGGAAACAAGAAGTTGTGGGGCACGCTCGCGCATGACTATAAAATGATACTGTAAATATAACTATGATTCCTACAACACGCTCTTAATTATTATTATTATTATTATTTTTAATTGATACGTAATAATTATATAGTTCACAAAGTTTTAATAGAAAATACATAGTAAGATAAGTATGTAAAGAATTACAAAATATTATGTTACATAAAAATCAAAAGTGACAAAGAGCAAATGAGATTTTTTTTTTTTTTTTTTTCACTGCTTTTCACTGATGGCACTGGCACTGCACTGCACTTTCGTAAACTTAAATTCTAACTCTAGGGGCTATAACACTTGTGGTGGATTTCACCATTAATGGATTACAATGTTTTAAAAGCAGACGACAAAACGGCAAAGACGACTTAATGTTATTGGTACACAACTTTTATTTATTTATCAAATTCCGCAAACGTGAAGCGTTTCGGGGGCATGGTGATACGACCACTGCGAGTGACACGAATAGGGAGAGTATTGGTGGGCGAAGGAGAAAGACGCGTACTAGCATTTGAAGATGAAGAGGAAGGAGTTGACATCATTTCTTCTGAATCATTACTTCGTAAGACCGCAGGACTACGATTGACATGGGGAGGGGGTGTGTTCTATTGTGTGTGTGTACCAAGTTTACTGGATGAAGGAAAAGAAACTGGGGCGATTGGAGAGACAGAAGATTTAAGTGAAGTACTTTTAATTATGGGACGAGGAGGTGCTAAAAGGTGTTGCCGGTTGCGAACATACTCTTTTTCCTTCAGGGCTCTTTATCAAGTAAGACCTCGGACCGACTAAGTTTATAACTGTTCCTAGAAGTTAATGACTGTTTACGTTCAACTTGTAGTAAATATTATCGTTGGGTGCAAGAGGGGCCAGAGGACGTGTACGTTGGTCATAGTACTCTTTTACCTTCGACTGTTTTGAAAAGGAAATTTGCATATGACGATCGTAATCGGGAATACAAGGAATTAACTGGGAAGACGTCACGGGTAAAGGACATCTAAGACGACGGGACATAAGTAGTTGGGCAGGTGACACATGACTTACTTTAGGTGTAGGTGAGCTACATGAGGGTCATTGCCTGAATCTTTGCACTTACGAAGCATATTTTTTACAATCTTTACAGCGGACTCAGCCATCCCATTTGACTTGGGGTACCTTGGACTACTTTTTATGTGAATAAAATCCCATTCGTTTGCAAATTTAGAGAATTATAATGACGAATACGGAGGACCACCGTCAGTGACGTGGTATAGGGGAATGCCGTGACGACTAAAAATTGATTTCATGACAGTAATGACGGTGAAAGAAGTGATATTAGGCATGGTAGCAAGCTCGATAAATTTAGAAAAATAGTCAACGACGACGAGGTACGTTTTATTGTCAATATGCAAAAAATCAGTGGCTATTTTTTGCCAGGGCAAATTTGGTAAGCCATGGGGGTGTAAAGGTTCTGACGAATTATTCGGACGGAACTTTAGACAAGTAGCACAGTGTTCTGTTAGGTGCTGTATGTCCATTGACATGTTGGGCCAATAAACGACTCCACGGGCCAGATTTTTCGTTCGTTCTGGACCCATGTGACCAGTGTGTAAAAGTTGTAAGATTTTGGGACGTAACTGTACGGGAATTACAACACTGTTGTGTTTAAAGATAGATCATCAATTACTGTAATTTCCGATTGGTGAGCCCAGTAAGGTTTAACTTCATTACAGACCTGAGAATTGTTTTGTGGCCATCCCTGAATGCAATAATTTTTAAGAGCCATCAAAGTTTTATCTGTGACAGTATACTGTTTAATTTCATTAAGAGACTGGGAAGAAACGGCTAAAGACTGTTTAATTAGATTTACGTGGACAGCGACTTCTTCATCAAGAATGGTATCTGTTGTCGGCAAAGGGGCTCGTGACAAAGTGTCAGCTTTAAAAAGATTTTTTCCTAGAACGGTGAGGTGTGATTTCATTGTCGGTGATTTTGTCACTGTGACTACTCCGTCACTATTGGCTCCGGTGACGACCACATTGAAATCACCGTTCCGACCCTCTAACGGTGACATTCCTTTTCACTTATAATCGCCTCTTCATTCGTCACTTCTATCCCTTCACTGCGCTAGAGTCTCTTGAATTAAAATTGAAGCCGTCACCTAGCCATCCTCGCAGGTTACCACATAACACTTTACCAGTTCCTCTATTGCCCAATGAACTCAGTAGCATTCTCCCCAAGTCTGTTGACTTTTTTTCTTGGACTTATCGTTAGTATTGAACCTTTAGTGTTAATATATTTCTATTCACTTCGTTTTCCAAGACTTGTGCTACAGTAATCTTGCATAATTTTACTTTATATAAAAACACCTTCCTAGGCAGGGGCGAAGCCAGCCCTTGACCAAGGGGCAGAATATGTCGGACGTTATAGAAACTAGAGACCCCAACAAAAGAACTGGTAGCGCAATGAATCGTCAAATTCTTCCCCGGAAACTGAGTTTTCACAAAAAAAGGTCGTAATCCATCAAAAACTAACATCTTCGTTCGGAAATTATCTGTTTTAGCCTTCTATTCCTGATTTTCTATCCAAAAACTGACAATTCTATTAAGACTTTTTCTATTAACAGACAATTCGATTTCCCCGGAATTCGATACTTGGCATTCAAATATACAGAGTGACCGACTTTTCATCAACGTATTGTCTGAGAAACGTAAAAATTCAACATTTTTTAACCAACCAATAACGGGTTTTAACTCAAAACTGACGTTTTTTTAAACAAAAAACTGAATATTTCACTCTAGTATAACTGAATATTTTACTTCAAAACTGACGTTTCTACGCCAAAGACGAAGTGTTTACGCCTAAACTAAAAATTTCACAGCACGAATTTTAAAATCCAAGTCTTTACCCCCAAAACTGGTGGAGTTCCGCCTAAAATGGCGGGTTTAACCCGAATCGGATCAAAAACTAATGAACTTAATTACAATTAACAGATCACTCAGTACTAAAAACTGCCGATTTTATCCTTCAATTGGCGATTTTAGTTAAAAAAAACAAAAAACGTACAATTCCTGGCCAAAGCTGACGTGCATCCCCCCCCCTCCAAATTAAGATGCTACCACAAAACTGGCGAGTCTAACCTAAAACTAAACTTTACTGTTCCATTTCAAAAATGAATGTTTCACACCCGAAACGACAATTTCCCCTCAAAATTAGATAATTTACTCCAAAACTGACAATGTCACGCTTTAACTTAAGTTTTACCCAAAGCGGGTGATTTTAGGCCATTCTGCCTTGAAAACAGGTGATTTCACAAAAAAAAAACAAAAACAAAAAACAAAAAAAAAACACACAAAGACAAATTTATCGCAAATGTGACGATTTTATACTAATACAGACGATTTCACGCCACAGCTGACGTGTTGCCTCATAACTGATGACGTTAATACAAAACTGGTAATTTTACCCCAAAAATTACGATTTCATCCCAAAAACGTTCCTAAACTGACGATTTTACCCTGAAACTTGCGGTCCCACCCAAAAAATATCACTTTACCTCAAAACTGAATATTTTACTTCAAAACTGACATTTTACTTTGTTGGGCACAGCTTTTCAGAGCACAAAGAGCCAATTTTGACGATTTCAAGGCTTGAATAGCCATTGCCATTTTTAGGGCGCATAAAGTCAGACTTTCCAGTTATAGGAGCGAATAGTACGTCCCAAGTCAAGGCGAGAACAGCCAGGTTTGCCATTTTCAGAGCTCCGAATGGTCTATTTTGCCATTTTCAGGGCAGGAGTCACTTGTTCAGACATTTTTAGAGCTCGATTCGTCAGGTAATCCATTTCTAGAGCTCGTAAAGTGAATTCGGCAATTTCTAGGGTTCAAATAAATTAATTTTAGTCATTTTAAAGACACGAATCGTCAGTTTTGCCATTTTCAGGGCTCAAATACCTAGTCTATCAAGCCAAGGCCATGAAGTTTGACCATTCCTGGTGCGCAAATTGTCGATTTTGCCATTTTCAGGGAATGAATCATCATTTTAGGCATTTCCAGGTCACGTGAAGTCATTTTGGATGATTTCAGGGCTTGATTAGTCCGTCATGCCAAAAGCGCGCATTATGGTCATATATGGCTAAAGAATGGCCAGTCTGATCAATTTTAGCGCACGAATGGTCGATTTAGCTACTTTCGGGGGGTAATCATGATCTTTTTAGGCATTTTCAGAAGTTCACCAGTCGCCACCAATTTTTAGGACCCGTGAAGTCCAGTTTTAGCAATTTTTTTATTTTTGGGCGTTAGTTTAGTTACTTTAGCCGTTTTAATCGTGCAAATTACTAGTTTTTACTATTTTTAGGCTGTGAAAAGGCTGTCAAACCAGTTTAAATAGAGCGAACCACACCATTTCTCTAGCACCTCTCATGAGCAAATACTGAATCCGCGTCTGTCTACGAAAATGGTATTCTAGGACGCAAAAACAGCGCATTTGGTCTTTGAACTATGTCACCCTTGCGATATTATCCGTTTTGTGAGCGACAAAACCCGTTGAAATTTATTTTTTTTATTAGTGAAGTACGTGAAGTTATTTTTTTAGTGAGCGCCGACGAAACAAAATGAGATTATCCTGAAAGATTTGTACTTTCAGAATGCATCTAGGGATGGGCAACTGCCCCACTGAATCTGCATTTTTGAGTCTAGGGGAGGGCAGCTGCCTAGCCCTGCCCCCCATCTGGCTATGCCTATGTTCCTAGTAAATTCGTGCATTGCAGTTTTTGATCCATGACTCACCTTCATGTTTGCATTTGAGGCTGTGGGTTCGCCGTTCATAGGAGTTTTCCACGGATAAAGTTAGAAAAAGAATTATATATTTTTTTATAACCGATGCAAAAACACGTGAGCTACGTGAGCTAGACAATTTCGTTGATAAACCTGACTAAACAGTGATAGTGGCATTAAAAAGTAATAGAACAGGCCCTCAGTAGTAGGGCTTCCAATCCGGTCCCGCGATCCCGCATTCAAGCGGGATCCCGCGTGGTTTTGTTGATCCCGCGAACGCGGGATCCCGCACGTGTAATCCCGCGGGATCCCGCGCATTCCATTTTGCATAGAGTGGAGCGCCGCTTTCATTCATGAGATGCTGACGTTAGCCCGAAAAAAGAAAAGACAAAAAAATACTGCTTCCCCCAAGTCACTACCCTGGAAGATGATGAGAGGAGTCATGGGTGTGCGGTCGAACGAAAGAGCGAGGGGTTGAAGAAGCGTGCGGCGGCCGCTTCGGATAAAATGAGTTTGTGAAAAGATTTTTTTCTCCTCTCTCCCCCCCCCCACAGCCTTTTTTCCATTATTTTCTTCAATTTAGTGCTTCCTCTCGCTACGCCAGCCATAGTTGCAGGACTTCAGTACGAGTTGAATAAAACCCTTTACGCGCCAGTGTTCTCTCTTCTCTGTTCTGTTAATGTTTTGTTCCCGCGATTGCTGACAACTAGAAAAGTCATTTTAGTGGACGAAATGAGTGACAGTGAATGTAATATCGAGGGGAAGGGGAATGTTCGCCCAAACAAAGAAAAATCATCGGTTCGGAGTTATTTCGTGAAAGATGGGGAGAATGCCAAGTGTTCTATGTGCTCAAAGATTTTAAAATCAAGTTGTCGATCTACTAAAGGGCTGCACGTGCACCTAAAATCCGCGCACAACATCATTTCAAAACTTGCTTCAGAACCCAGCACTTCCAGCTCGTCTTCTTGTTCGTCTGATGCTAGTGTCTTACGCGGATAAAATTCAAGCAGCAGCCAAGTCAACCATACAACTTGCTAAACGCAATGAAAGCAAGTTTTCTCTAACGTTTGACGAGTGGACGTCGACCAAAAATCGGCACTACCTCAATGTGGTACTCTTTCTTGGACCAAACTCGTTTTACAACTTGGGCCTCACAAAAATCCAAGGATCTTCACCGCAGAAAACTGTATTAAAACAATTGAAAGGCTTCTTGCAAAGTTTGACCTCGACTTTGACGACATAATTTCAATCGCTACGGATGGCCCTTCCACAATGGCCAAAGTTGGAAGAGTGATTTCTTGCAAACATCAACTTTGTCATGCCCATGGAGCTCTGTACCTAAGGCCAGAAACAACCGACATAGATGAACCGGCTGCTTCCGGCTACTCTGACAAAAGCAGCGATGAGGAAGAACATGATGAGTACGATCAAGGGTACCAGGTAGTCAGTTACCCCGACCAGGAAACAATAAATGTTTCGTTCGGCCAGTTCAATGAGCTAATCAACAAAGTGAGAAAGGTTGTAAAATTATTTCGGAAGTCGTCTCTGAAAAACGAAATGTACCTTCAAAAATACGTGGTCATCGAACACGGGAAAAACGTACAATTGCTTTTGGACTGTAGGACTCGTTGGAGTAGTCTTCTTAACATGTTGGAAAGATTTCTCAAACTGAAATTGAGCGTCTTCAAAGCTCTAATTGACTTGGAGTCAGACATTTCATTTTCGGAACAAGATTGGATCAATATTGCCGATATTGTAAAGTGTTTGGAGCCGGTAAAACTGCCTGTCAAAGTTCTCTGCCGTCGAGAAGCCACTCTTCTAACTGCTGCTCTTCTTTTTATGCTGCAGAAAATCAGCGAATGGAAATGCGTCTTAAGTGAACAACTGGAATCTTCGTTACGACGACGGATAGCTCAACGACGAAACGAAGCATCGAGCGCAATGCTTCACCTCCATAATCCGCAGAAATATTTCATGGACCTTCAATCAAGAACCGATCCAACATTTCCTCTAATAAAAAAAATCAAATGTGAGACTGTTTCTATGGAATATGCTCGGCCGGGTTTTGAAATCTCCTGAAGCCCAAGAAGTCTTCGATCATCAAGTCGACGATGAGCCAACGCTGACTTCGACGACGCCTTTGACTTTGAAGGAAGAGCTTGAGATTGCGCTGCAAAAAGTGAACTTCCCGTTGCAAGCCAAGTCGCAGCCAGGGTCCAAAGTTAACCTGATGGACGAAATCATGAAGAAGGAAATGACGTTGTTTGAAAATAGTGGAGCCCGTGGGTTCTATTTATCGAAGGCATGGGACTACCTCAGCACCATTCCTCCGACCAGCGTTGAGGCTGAACGAGTTTTTTCTTCAGCGGGCTAATTTTGCTCTAAAATAAGGTCAAATATGGGTGACAACACACTAAAGAGCCTCAGCGTCCTCCGATCACATTTCAATCGCCCAGAGCAATAGGGTAGATGACGGATGTAAGACGTTTGCTGAATTAATTGACAAATTCCACCGTTTCCATTTATTATCACAGTTGTATTTATTTTATTTTATTTTTTTTCTGGTCCATGAAATAGTCATTGAAATGTTAGTTACCGGTCATATTCTTTTTTTTAAAAAAAAGTTCGTTTTTGTGATTTCCAGTTATTTCTTATTCCTTCAAAACATTTTTCCGCCTCCCTTACACTTTTCAGCACAAAAACGGAAAATGCGGGATCCCGCGGAATTGCTTTCAGTCCCGCACCAATCACGCGGGATTGAAAGTTTTACGGGATTGGAAGCCCTACTCAGTAGTCACTTAAGTCACTACTGTGACAAAATCACTGGTTTTTGTCACAGTGACTGCACAGTCACCGGAGCTAGTTGTCACTGTGACCGACAAAAGCTGTCACGTCACACCTCTAATCGTCGTATCTTTGTAGGTGTAACAACATCCTCTGTAGGCGACAAGGTACTGAGGCTAACGATTTTTTAAAAATTGTCACAAGAGGAGAATGATCTGTTTCAACTGTGACTGACTGACCGTAAATATATTGATGAAATTTAGTACACGCAAAAACTATGGCGTATAATTCCTTTTCGATTTGTGCGTACCCCTGCTGGCATGGAGTCAGCGTTTTAGACGCATAAACAATGGGTTTTCTGTTCTGAAGAAGAGCTGCACCGACAGCGTTTTGTGACGCATCTACTGTTAGTGTAATCGGGACATTGACATTGAAGTGAGAAAGAGTTCCAGCTAGGGCTACACGACGTTTTATATTTTCAAAGGCTTGTTGACAGGTTTTATTCCAGGACCACTGGACATTATTTTTAGTGAGATGACGGAGGGGAGTAGTTAATTCAGACAAATTTTCGATGAAACTACCAATGTAATTCACCATACCAAGAAATCGTAGAAAGCCTTTTTTTATCTGTTGGGGCGGGCATTTCATTAATTGCCTTTACACGGGACTCGTCTCGTGATATTCCATCTTGGGAGAAAATGTGACCCATGTATTTAACTTTTGACATACCGAGACTACACTTGGACAAATTGAATCGGATATTTATTTCTTCGGCGCGTCGGAAAACGCTTTCAAGGCGTTTATCATGGATTGACTGAGTTTCGCCAAAAACGAGTAAATCATCCAGATAAATGCAAACACCGGGCAAATCACCAAAAAATTCAGTCATGACTCTATGACAAAATTCGGGGGCTACGTTTACTCCAAATGGTAATCTGAGAAAGCGGAATCTCCCAAAGGGAGTGTTAAACGTTAATAATTTAGAACTTTCTTCATCGACGGGAATTGTCCAAAATCCTGAGTTTGCATCTAAGGTGGAAAAAATGACTGCTCCATTTAATTGGAGCATCGAATGAGGCATTGTCCTAAATTGGGCAGCACCGAACCGCAAAAAGAGAGAATTTTGGTAGGCGAAGAAATGACGTTACGAGGATGAATTTGCAACATTTTGAAAGTATCGAAAGACATACAATTAATCTGAGCGCCTGTGTCTAGTTGAGTGGGAATGACGTGATCATTAATGTGCAAATTGATGGACCATTCTGAGTGGAAAGTAGGTGACGATAAATTGAAAATATAAGCTTGGTTATCATTGTTGGAAAAAGCTGAATTATCATTGTTAGCAAAAGATTGACTGTTAGACGATGACTGTTGTAGAATTTTTACAAAACGAGAACGGCCCATTTTAGAAAACTGATTGGGTATTTGACAAGTTAGACAAGTTTTACCGTGCGCGGGACATTTTGTGCGATGTACTTGACCGCAACGTCCACAAGTAGATGACTGTCCTTGAAACCGCGGCGTGGAGAAGAACAGGATGATGAACGTGTGGGTGTTGAATGCCTTGAACCTCGGCGTATTGTTGTTGGCGGCTGTCATGATGAGAGGGTCGGGGGTGGAACTGAGTTTGGCGCGTTGACGACTGAAAGGCATGCGCATGATGTGCATAGCTGGGTCCATCTCTTCTTGTAGATATTATTTTGTATAAATTTGAAGACTCGCCCTGTTGTAAAGACTCGGCTTGGGCTTTTGTCAACTCAAGCGACTTGTAAATTACCAGCGCCCGATCTAAATTTAAATCGTCCTCTTGGAAAAGTCGCTCCTTAATTTTGAAATTAGAACTATCGAGACCATGGGCATGGGTGTGGCTGTTGATGGTGAGGAATAGGCGGCGGGATAGGTGGATCTGGCATCGCTGGGAACAGACTTTCAAAAAATGAAGATATCCGGACTCGTCAACGTCGCGGCTCATTCACAAAACTCGCGGAGACGCGGAACTAACTGTAATTCTGACACCATTTTGTCCCACGTCAAGGTTGTCACCATGTTATCAATTGTCGTTTTCTACATGTCTAGATCGTTTTGTGTGTTGGTGTTCTGTAAGAACAAACTTCCATAAACAGTAATGAATTTATTTGGATAAAATGAACCACATCAATCGGACTTCGTTCGAATATGTGTCCCGATCTGTCAGCTATGACTGAAGAAGTCTCAGTGCTGCATAAGGACGAAAATAATAGCAATGGGGAACTTGCACATTTGTCAATCTGTTGTTTCTTGAAGAGCTAGGGCTCTTCAACAAGACAATTGCCCAGATTAAACACTGAAATCAAGCAAGGGTTTTTTAAAGCGAATTTTTAAAAATGTTGAGTGGGGGTTTGATTACGTCAAAGAGCAGTTAATGAAATGGACGGTGTTGGGAAGAGGGGGGAAGACGCGTTTTCTAGGGTTTAATTTTTCTTGTTATTTGTAAACAAAACATTTTAGAGTTTCCTCAAATGCTTCAAAACTGCTCTTTGATGTCATTTTTCCCTCGCACCATCCATCCCCTCCTGAAGAACTTTGAAATTGATTTAAAAATCACCAGACGCACCAATCGGCCTGCAACTACCGTTGATATCTTTGTACACATGTGCCAATTCACTGGTATACTTTTCCCCCAAATCGGGCATTCGTGCAAGTTCCCCATTGGAGAACCGCAATCTCTGGGCATTCATCCTGCTAATTCGAGAAAAAAAGTCAATCCAACTATGGATAGACGTAAAAAATAAGCAACTTACTGCGTGAGCTCGCTTGAAATGACGTTATTTTCCTTTTTTCTTAAGATTAGAATGTCGCCATACGAGGAGACGAGGCTAGGCCCTTTAGTTTTGTTGATCGTATCCCCGAGGTCCTTGTTTCGTTGGGACGGGCCCCTAGATCACGAGTTTCCCTTGCCATCAGCCATTTACGTCTCTTGTTTGTCACAGAACGAGAGCGCTGTGGCCATGGCAGGAAAATGAATTAATACAGTCCAGATCAAATGTAAACAAACGGTCTTGATTACAAGGGAGTTTCAGTTCAGTTTTGTTATTTTAGTGCGTTTTTGCTTATTTATTCTTACTTTTTTTTTCTCGCGAAAATGCTAAGAATTGACGAAATTTGTGAAGCGTGTGATTGCACTCAAAAATCTAGAAATTTCAAGGAGGCCGAAGAACTTATAGCGGCCGGTACATTTTTATTTATGACAAGATGTCAAATGTTGAGCGATAGGATACTCACGAGCAAGGACCGGCACCGATTTATTTTCATTTTTTTTTTTGGATAGCGGCGATCCTTCCTTCCATAATCCCCCAGCGTAGTCACTTAAGTTCCATTTTACGTAATTTTGATGCCTACAATGCCATCAAGACTGAGTTATTGAAAAAAAAAAAACAAAAAAACGATTTGCAGCAAGCTTCCAATGTAGAACTTACATGAACGGGGCTATAGCTAACAATGCAATGCCAACTCGATCGTAACCTGCCGAGTCCTTTCCCAATTTGATAAAATTATCCCCCCCAAGTTAATTACTCTCAAGCCCCTTATTTAAATGAATGCTTTTTAAATAAAATCCTGTTTTGTAAAATAATTCACTACCCCCATCGACTGTGAACTGTCGTCGCCTGCCTTGATTCCAACTCCTCTACTATTTCCGTTAGAGAACCTTACTATTGGAGACGAACACGAGTCACATTCCTCTTCTTAATGGTATTGACTGGAATTGTCTTGGTTAGATTGCTAGAATTGACCGTTTTCACCCCTTCAAGCTCAAATTTCAAAGATTTGGCCCATTGAAAAATCAATTTTAAAGGATTGATTCCCACAAAATCCTGATTTGCGGGGTTGACTCATTAAAAAAGTCATATTTCACGGGATTCAAGACTGAAATTTCACACGTTTGTGGCCTTCTTAGAAGAAATTTCGCGGGTTCGGCACTAAGGGAACCCAATTTTGTTATTTTGGCCAATTCGAAAACCAATTCCACGTTTGGCTCCATAAAAACAAGCAGCTTCTGTGGTTATATTTGGCTCTTTGAAAGCACAAAGTTTGCAGATCTGGCTCTGTCTGCACATCTGGTTGGTGAACCCGAATCATGTTGTGGAAATGTGCGGACGATAATTTTTAGGAGGCAAATTCAACACGATGCCATTTGTCTTCTCGCTTCCTAAAAACATCGAATGGGGGGGGGGGCAAGCGCTGCTCCCCGAACCAGACCATTGGGGGGAGCATTCGCTGACTTGAAATGACTGGTGAGCATTCATGTTCTCGATCCAGCACTGATCAACGTGCTAGGACCGCATAAGAAGAGCTGAGTGGCCCCCTGGCAGGTATAGTGCCGCTCCTCCCCGACCCAGATGCATAACATAGAGCTTGTGAACGGGGGTCCTAGTGCTCATTTTTCACGGTTTTTAATAATTTTTTTAACGAATAATAATTGAAGCTTTCGTGCGTCGAGTTGACGCCAGCGTGATAACAATCAGTCTCATAATTGTGCATTAATTTGTCATTATTTCTGATTTAAATCCGCCCGTCTTGTTTTTTGAAAGGACAATGGAACTAATAAGCCGTTAATCACAACCAACGCTTTCACCCTCCTACCCTTCCCCGCACCCCGTTCGCACTTTCAAACCCACCACCTACTGAAAATGCAAAAAAAAAAAAAAAAAATCTCGTTCCTTTAACGCTATTAATTTGCGAGACTTTCCCCATCCAGTCGGTCAATGAACAAGTCAGTTTGGGCCGATTTTAATTATAAAACTTGTTCAAGTGTGTGGGGTGGAGGAGGAGGGAAGTGGTGCACCCCATTGCTTTGTTGCACCAATATTTCACCCCCGTCAGTCGTCCGCCCTCTCTGTTTTTAAAGCTCGCGTGTATTCCTTTTTTTTTTATACATGTCCTTTTGTCTTTCACTCACTCTCTCTCTCTCTCTTTTCCCCCCGAGGGTGAACGAAGAGGTTGACTTGACCAGATTTATGTCATCAATAGTCCACTACAAGGTCATGTTTATTAATGACCCAGTGAAAGAGAACTCTGATGAACAGTTTGCTTGAATCGAAAACGAAAAAACAAAACAACTATGCTGCACAGCGAACTCATTATTTACTTCAAATTTTTTAAAAATTATAAACCTAAAAATAAACTAAAATGATCCGAAATGAGTAACCTGTTGCGTATGGGCGTCCGATAACAAAATAGAACGTTCAGAAATACCAACTTTTAGAATGCAACTTTTATTATTCAAATCAAATTAATGAGTTATTTACATAATATGTAACATTTTCGGAGGCCTAAGAAGTTCGTTCGCCTCCGATTTCGTAGGGGTTACCTCAGTTGAGGTGGTTCCGACGATCTTGTAATATCTGTACACATCTCTCGGCCTGCCCGTTGGTCGAGGGGTGATTTGGAGCTGTCGTTTTGTGAAACTTGACTCATTTCTCATATGAAAACGATTGAAAATATTCCGATTTGAATTGTGGGCCGTTGTCAGAAACGAGAGAATACCAAACTTGCTGAAGGTTGAGTCGAGGATTCTACTGGTAGCCTCGGACGTTGTATAGAACTTGTAATCGTAACGTCCATCCACTTCGAGTACGCATCGACTATGACGAATAAGTATAATAACAAGTAAGAAAACTTCCATGGCCGTATCAATTTTTTCAGTGCTCCGACGCTTCCGATTTCATGCTGGTTAAAGGGTAACATGGGCGCTCGAGTTTTATTTCATATTTTTCGACTAACGCGCCCATGTTACCCTTTAACCAGCATGAAATCGGAAGCGTCGGAGCACTGAAAAAATTGATACGGCCATGGAAGTTTTCTTGTTTATTATTTTTTTTTTTTATGCATTATTGATGAACGCCAAAAACGGGAACATGGAAGTATCGTGTGGTCCTCCACACAATCCGTGAATCACGCAGTCTTCATTCCTCAAACACCAACATTTCCATGACCCTAAATCTTTTTGGGGAGCTAACGTTTCGCGGGTTAGAGCCCTTATCTTTCTCTTTGTTAATAGTGAGATTTGTTGATTGTGAGTGTCGGAGTTGGAGAAAGACTGTTCAAGTTTGTATCTTGTTTTAAAAAAAAATGAGTCTGTGAAAACCGTGTGCTAGTTCTCTAAAAACCTCAGATTGTCCGCCGGAACCCTTCGACTTCCAACACCTCTTTTCCGTTGCATTTAGTGCTTTAATTGCGTACGAGATTGGAAGTTCAGAGCCATCTGGGAACTGGTGAGAGAGAACAGCACCTGGACCGACTGGACTTGCATCAGTAACAATTATGAGGGGAAGAGAAGGGTCATACGGGTTCAAAATGCGGTCGGATACGAGCTCATTCATAAGAAATTGGTAGGCTTGACGAGCTTCCTGGTTCCAGCCGAACTTGTGAGCGAAGAGCATACCTCGGAGCTGAACTGTAACTGAGGACAAATTATGAATAAATGAATGATAGAATGTTATTTTGCCGAAAAATGTTCGAAGTTCTTCAAGATTTGATGGAATCGGAACGTTTAACAAAGCGTCTATTTGTGCAGACCTGAGCCGTCTATTCTGAGGCCCAAAAATTCAACGCTTGGAACTAAAAAGGCACCAGATTTTTCCGAGACGATCAAAAGTTTTTGCCAGAGTTTGGAGCATCTCTTCGTCTGAATTGGAGAAAAATAAAATGTCATCGAAAAGATTAATAGCGTTATCGATACCATCCAGGACAGGGTCTCCCAAAAGTAGGGTCGTGGACTGTTTCGGTCATTTCATTTGAAGTACCCGGTCCTCGAGCTACCTTACTGCCTTCAGCCAGAGTACAATTCCCTGCACTTACATTATTTTTATGTAAGTGCGGTGTTTAAGTCTCCGCTCACTTGTTCGCTCTGAATTAAATTCGAATGAAAGAAAACCGAACAGTCTATAGCAGGCGTTTTACTTTTTTCTAGTAGTCTAAGATCTTTGAAGTCGCAGATTTTTAGAAAATTGTGTGCAGATACTGGCGGACCTAGACCTATCGGGGCCCGGGGCGGAAATCTTTATGAGACCCCTTAGTATCTAAATAAACAAGAAATATAATTTTTAAGTTTAAGTGCCGTTTAATTACGGATTTTTCCTTATTTTAGCCATGAAATAGCGTTATTTCTACATTCTATTCGCCCATTATGCTCGATTTGAGCTGCCAATTAGCCCTTTTCTCAATTTTGGTCGCAAGTAACGTTTTTATCAATTAGAAACGCAGCAAATTAGCGGGGTTTTCACCTATAGCCACAATTTTAGCTGCAAATTGGCGATTTTTTTCCATTTTTAGCAGCGAATAAGTATACTTTTTATCGGTTGGAGCTGAGAAAATAGCGTTTTTCGCGCTAATTAGTGATTTTTCTCAATATGTATTGACTGTTAATAAGTGATTTTTTCATTATTAATATCCACGAATGCCATGGACACAGTGGGCTAGTATTGTAATTTCTCAGGGGGGCGAGACTTTTTGCCATGAATTAACGTTTTTTCTACACTTCAACCGCGAGTGAGCGACGTTTCTCAATTTCAGCAGCGAACCAGCGAATTTTTTTCAATTTTAGCAGCGATTTAATTCGCGATTTTTCTCCATTTTGACCGTAAATTACCGTTTGTCCTAATTTTAGCTAAACTTTGCTAATGTTGAAGCAGTTTTGCTAAGTTTCACATTCAGATATGAATACAAACGCTTAAATTTTGGCCCTGAATTAGCGTTTTTCTCAATTTTAGCCACAAAGTAGAGATTTTCTTTACTTTTAACTACGAAGTTTCCTTCAGAAACTACATGAATTGGCTTTTACTCAATTTTAGCTGCGATTACACAGGGGCGTAGCCTGGACAAGTTAAGAATCATGGGCAGCTGTCCGAACCCTTCTTCAAAACGTGTTTGTTCGAAACCGATTGTTTAATCTCGGAAACCGTTTTGCCTATTCAAAATGACTGATTGGCATTAAAACTGAACAATGTGTCTTTCAAAAACGAGAAGCACACATTTATATGTTCTGCAGAAAAAATGGTCATTTTTGCAAAGTCGCGCTAATTCACGGCTGGAATGAGGACGAAACGGTAATTAGCGGCTAGCGGCACTTATTTGCGGCGAAAAATTGAGAGAAATTGCTAATTCACAGCTAAAATCGAGCCAAAACGCTAACTCATAGCTGCTATTGAAACATTTAGCGTCAATTCGCCGCTAAAATTGAGAAATAGTGCCAATCTTTAGCTGAAATGAGCACTTTATCTCAATTTTAGTCCTGAATTAGTGCTATTGATTTTGAATTGAGCAGCGATAAAATGACAATTCGGGGTTGTAATTGAGAAAACGCTAAGTTTTGTGGCAGCTTGCCAATAATATTTAGCGCTGTCGTGGCCAGCTTGCCTGCGGGTTCACTGAAAATCAAGCACCGAGAAGTGCAATTTCGCGCGCATGAAGAACAAACAATTGCAATTTCGTGGATGTTCTGACCCAAAATTTGCAATTTCCTGAGTGTTCTGACCCAAAAGTTGCAATTTCGCAGATTTTGGAACTCCGATGTCGTGTGATTTCGTGGCAGAATTTGGGCTCTGTCGTGACTGGCTTGTCCGGGTTCAAGATTTTAGCAGATAATTAGCGATTTTTCCAAATTTATGTTGTAAATAAGCGTTTTTGTTTGTTTCTTTATTCAAATTTAGCAGCGAATTAACGCCATTTATCTTTTCTATCCCCGAATGGGTGATTTTTCGTCATCTTAACTTCAGCTCCAAATTAATTTTTAGCCGTGATTTTTTTTTCACATTTATAGCCTTGAATTAGCGCTTTTTCCATTTTAGCAGTGGGCTTGGCCCAAAAGCACCAGTTTGCATTATTTTTCCATATTTTAGCCTATACAATACACCGCGAATCAGCGATTTTTTCTCTTTTTGGAAGTCTACGATTTTTTCTCTAGTCTGAAAGTTGCATCGAGGAACCATGAATGAGCTCTTTTTCACTCTATGCTCTTGTTTTCCAAACTTTTTGCCACGTACTTGCCCCAAGAACAGCACATTAGTGCACTACAAGTAACTGTAAATAATGTTTTTAAAGTTTTGTTTTAGTTTTTAGGTGTCATAACTATAGTTAGTTTTAAGTTAATGAAGAAAATAAATTAAATTTAAGTCGTAACTCGAAAGAAAATTAGTAATAGCTGAGAAAGAAACTTCGCTCGCCCTCTATTGGAAAGACCCTGAATTCCTTCCTCAAATCCCATCCTTTTCACGCAAGCCCCTACCACACGAGCCGGGGTATATAAGCCGAGGTAACAAGACACGACACACACAGAGTTGGTCTGAGCTAGTCTTGGCGCAATTGGAGACTAGAGTCGTGCGAAACCAACTGCCGCAAGTGACGAGTGCAAGTCGAGTACAAGCAGGGTAAGGAACCGAGCAGCAGAAAGCGCAAAAGGGTCAACGTCGCGAAACGTGCATAGTGTATTCTCCCAATCAAGAGCAAAGCCAAGTGTGGAGTCAGTCAGTTCTCAGTAGTGTCCGGGCTCGTGTATGCGCCACACCGTAAAAGTGCCTAACGCAAGTTGTCGGTCAGTGCAAGGTGGACTGTGCGCTAGAGTGTTTGTGCCGTACAAGCGACAGCCCGAGGGAAATTCAACGCCGAGGCGCAGGCGCATTTTCCGACGCAACGGAGCACGTAGCGAACGCAGTACCCGCCCGACGCTGCACAACGATACCTAATTACGTCGAGCAACGTGCAAAGCAGCGATAACGCGCGGCTTATTGAACCAAGCGCGACATCCCCAGACTCGAGCCGCTGCGCCCTGCGGCGCCCTTACTCGCATTCGACGGCCCAGGACAACCATTTCCCGACGCGGCTTACCCGGACGAGCTACCCGTCGCAGACATCGCCTATCGCACTCATCGTGACGCAGTCACGCGGAATTGCCAGTTACCCCGGTCGCCGTATCGGTGAGTCACTCTCCTTTTCCCCCTCGTCCTCCTGTTCACTCGCATAACCAAAAAAAAAAATTCTTATAGCCAGCCCCGTATTTCCCCTCGCCTCCGAAGAGCGGCGAGCGAAGTTTCGAACCTAATTTCCGGACGAAGTCCATTCGCACGTGGATATAAGAATTAGAACAGTTTTTTCTTTTATTACTATTATTCTATTGTCTTTTTTTTCTATTTTTTTTTTATTATTTTAGTGTTATTCGTGTTCAAGAACTCGTTCCGTGAGACAATTATTTCATTATTTTAGTGTAAAAAATATAATTTTGTTCAACCATTCGAATCGCAAATTTATCTCCATTCCTCCACCCTCCCCGATTCCTAGAGTAACAAACGTACCACAACAAGTAACATCCACCCCTTCGAGCCTTTCGATCCAAGGAAGGAAAAATTCCACTGCTACGTAGAACGTTTCGAAAATCATGCAGAAATGCAAAATGTATCCAGTGACGAGAAAAAAGCCCAGCTCTTTTGCACATCAATTGGGTCTGCTCATTACAATGCCCTCGCTGCGTTCCTTGGCCCGAGCGACCAAGTTAAAGGACAGAATTACCAAGACCTCCTGAAGCTTTTCTCACTGCTTCTCGTCCCAAAGAAAAGTGTATTTGTGTCACAACACTACTTCCTTAGTATATACCAGAACGAAAACCAGTCTATTGCGGAATTCGTCGCAACCCTTCGAGCCGACCTTTCGATTGTGACTTTACAGTTAAATGCGCGTGTAATACACAGGTACCAATTTCAGAAGTATTCCTCCGAGTCCAATTCATTAGAGGTTTGAGGGATAACTGGATTCGGGAACAACTATTGCAAATGAATGACGCAAAATTCGACAATATCTTGTCAAAAGCTCTAGCGTTAGAAGCTTCAAGGATAGACAGTAAAGAATTAACAAAGCACCAAGAAACTTCATACCACGGGTTGTCGCCAAGCGAAACGTTCAAAGTTGTTGGCAACCGTCGTTTCACTCACGGAATATTATGGCCGACCCGTTCGATAGCTATGCACCCCGTTCGTCGAATTCCTCTGTCTCCCGATCAGGCGCTCGATCACAGGCACAAGACTCGCGGTCAGTTCGTTACCGTTCAGCTTCAGGAGGGCGGCGTTACCGTTGTGGGAAGCCCAACCATCGCGTATCCGAATGCGACGTGAGAAGAGAAAATGTTCGATGTCACTCGTGTGGAAGAGAAGGTCACATATCCAAAGTCACAACAAGGCTCTGCCCAACATGACTTCTGCCCGGCTGCTCCGATACGCCTCCTTCCTGGCCGGATTCGATTATAAGGTGCGCTTAAAAAAGGAGCTGACAACAAAAACGTCGACTGTCTCTCGAGGGCCCCCTTACCTCAATCATTGGGGTCAACGGACACTTCTATTGGCCATGAAGTTAACACAATTTATCAAGAACTTATTTTTGAAATTTCCAGCGAAAATCAAACCTTCGAATCCATCCAGAGAGAAACAAGTAAGGATCCGGAATTGACGAAAATCATTACCAGTTTGAGAAGCCGGTCTAACGATTCCGAGTTTACTATTAACCAAGGCGTACTTTTTCCCAAGATCGCGTCGTGGTCCCGGAAGGCCTTAGACAACAAGTTCTACAAGAATTACATCAGACCCACTTGGGGATTTCTAAAATGAAGCTGAAGGTACGTTTACTGGCCGGTAATAGATAATTGTATCGAACGTATGGTTCGTGGATGTGTGCCCAAGGCCAAAACTGCCCTCCAAAAGTGCCTGTCCACTCGTGGGAAGAAGCGAAGGACAATTGGGAAAGAGTGCATATTGATTTTGCGGGCCTTTACCAGAATCATTTCTTTCTTATTTGTGTCGACAGCAAATCGAAATGGGCGGAAATTGAAATTTCAACGACTACACCATCCAGTGGCTCCACAATAACAATGTTGGACAACATTTTTTCGACCCACGGTTTCCCCAATGTCATCGTGTCCGATAACGCGTCGACCTTTCGAAGCGAAGAATTTCAAACGTACTGCCAAACAAATGGGATATTGCACCTGGTTATCCTCGACAAACGGCCTAGCTGAACGTCATGTTCAGCTTCTAAAACACAGGATGAAAGCTATGGCCCACGAAAACTTACCAATGATAGCCAAAGTTCGGAAAATACTTTTTCGCTACCGAGCCACTCCCTGGCGTGCGGACGTTCACCCGCGGAACTTTATCTTAATCGAAAAATCAGGACACGTCTTGACGCCTTGTTTCCTTCAAACATCGGACGCCAACGAACTCAAAGATAAAGCCTGCAAGATCAATACAAGTGGGGGAGAGAGTTCTAGCTCGCTGTTTCCAGAATAATAAATATCTGTGGAAGTTCGGACAAGTTCAGGAAAAACTAGGCGACTTACACTATACAATAATCCTGGATGAGTCAGGACGAGCCATCAAATGACATATAGATCAACTACGTCCAATACTAGTGCCACAAAAGAAAGTGAAATTTCAATTGGATCCAGGAACTTCATACGACGTACCACGGTTGCCGGTGAAGAGACATGTCCCTGATCAACCTCCATCCAGCGACAACCAGCCATCAGGTGTATCCGCGCCGATTCGTCCCAGTCACTTCCGAGTCCCGCAACATCCACTGGTCTCGGAAGTCTCGCCACAGATACATCCCTGTGAAAATCAACCATCGAGTCAACAGCCTGACGTCCGCCGTTCGGGGCGGCGTATCCGCCCACCTGCTTGGACTCGTGACTACGTAATTAGAAGTTTCATGTCAAGCTCTAAGGGGGGAGACTGTTGTAACGTCCGATATTGTTTGGGCCAGACGAGGCACCCTCGCATAATCTTAGTTGATGATACGAAGAGAAGACTAGTACGTGAATTCAATGTACGCGCTATGTTTTAGAGTTCTAGACAATAAAATGTTTTTAGTCCAGTCAATCTAAGCTTTGGAGCGGAAATAAAAATGGGATTTTGTTTTTTTTGCGGGAATGTGAATGAGGTGGTCCCCTGATCAATCTCTAATAAAGTCCCGAGCTAAACGCCCTCCTCCGAATGAAGGGGGAGCGTTCAAAGCCATCTTTTCGAGGTTTTTCGCCTGTATCTCAAAACTGGTGTGTCTAAGACGATTCTTTGCGAGTACAGAATGAAAGCATTTATTGAGTTCCCTATAACTTTTATTCCATATATTTTTTAACATTCCTCGGAGTTTTCGAGACATACGCCACTGGAAAGAGACCTTTAATACTTGGTTGGGAAACAATCTTCCACCAAGGGAATGTGAGTGGAAGAAAGGGGAAGGGGGATAACTGGCTTCTGTGACCACCACGGCCGCCCCTGTACCATTTCACGCGCTGAACCCTCCATATTCTGCCGCTGCACGGGATGAAAGCGAATCAAGATGTGGTTGCAGGAAGGCCGGGGTATTCTGCTTCAAGGTCAGCAGCAACTCCCAGGGGGACTGCACCAATACAGAGGCGTAGCAATAGCCCCGCTGAGCTGAGCTCAGGGTATTTTCCCCCCCATCTACTTATCTATTTAACTCATTTAGCAATGAACTATATCGTTCATAATTTAAAAAATAAAAATTAACTCAGTGCTTAGCTAAACATTGGGGGTACGACGCGACGCAGTGCTGTTATTCTCTCAGTCCTCTGTCTTCAGACTAGGCGAAAAAAGAGCAATAAACATGAATGCTTCAACTCAAAAATAATGTAATTAACCTAATTTTAATTTTAACTTTCTCTAACTAATAAACATTTCTTATGAGGACTTCCAGCAATAAGCGTCAAAATCTTCTCCTTACTCAGTCTAAGATTGAGCTGATTGTAAGAACTAGCCAGTGTCGGATCTACGGGGTGTGTTTTGGGGGTTTAAACCCCCCATAAGAAGATGGTGTCCGCCAAAAATTTGTTAATAGTAATTCCAGAGATTTCTTCTAATACCTTGCACATACCAAAATGCGACTGTTGAAGGGGGATCTGCACAGAATGATGATTTCTCGACGAATGGGCGATCTCGTTATGGTGAGGCCACCATTCATTGAGGGGGTGGGGGGCTCCAAAAAGCATAAATAGATTTTAAAAAAGGGATTTTTAGGTTTCAAAGCGATGATTAGCGGCAAATATTGAGAACAAGCGATCATTTGCCACTTAAATTAGGAAAAATGCACCAATTCGAGATATCTGAAGGCAACTTCGCGGACAAACCAGAGAAAAAACGCCAACTCCAAATTCCTATAGGCCTTTAAGGCAGAAGAAATTGAATTGCGTTCTAATGTGCTACTCTTTGGGCAAGTACACGGGAGAACGTTGAAAAAAAAACGCTAATATCAAATAGCGGCTTTTAGCGGTAGCAGAAAAGCGTTGACTCATAGTAGAAAACGAAAATAAATCACTAATTCGTGGCTGAAAATGAAAAAAATCACTAATATGTGGCGAAAATTGAGAAAAAGCTGAAGTCCATTGCTCACCTGGCTCAACAATTAATTTTTGAAAACGCAAAATTCGTGGTTTTCTCGAGGGAAAAAGAGAAAAAAGCGCAATTGGCTAAAATTGAGAAAGCCACGTAATTCGCGGCTAAAACTGAGAAAATCTACTAATTCTGGCCTAAACTTGAAGTAAAACGCTCATTCACAACTAAAATGGAGAAGTAAGCCAATTCGCGGAACAATTTGAGAAAATTGGCTAAAATTGAGGAAACGTGGTAATTCGTGGCTAAAATTGAGAAATAATTTGCGACTAATAAATTAGAAAAAGCGCTTAGATCGCGGTAAAAATTGAGAAAAAAAGATAATTCACGGATACAAGTGATAGAAAAGCCGCTTATTGACGGCTAAAACTGAGACAAACCGCTAATTCCCGTCTAAAATTGATGTAAAATGCTCATTTGCAACCAGAACAAAGATAATTAAATATTTAATTCGTTGCTAATTTTGGCAGAAAGCGCTTATCAACAGCTAAAATGGAGAAATATGCTACTTCTCGGCACAAGTAAGCGCTAATGTAAAGGTAAATTTCAAAGATACATTTGGTAATTCCGCTTGTTCATGACTAAAACTGATACAAACGCTAATTCCCGGCTAAAAATGGGAAATTGCGTTGATTCACAGCCAATTTAACAAAAGGCGCTCATTTGCGGAGCTGAAATGGAGATGAACGCAAATTCACGGAGGAAAATCGTCCAGTTCGAAGCTGAAATTGAGTAAAAGCGGTGATTCAGGCGTGAAATTAAGGAATAATTCACGTTTAAAATTCGGAAATAATGCTTCAGCTAAAACGAAGAAAACAAAACGCTAATTCTTGGCTAGAACTGAGGAAACGAGATAATTTGCGGCTAAAATGGTGATAAGCGCTAATTCGCATGACTAAGAAGTGAAGAAAAACACTAAAATTAGAGGAATAAAACGTTAACTCGTGGCTAAAATTGAGACAAACCGCTAATTGCCGTTTAAAATGTGGAGGAAGAGCTCATTCGCTGTTAAATATTCAGTGAATTCGCGGCTAAAGTGGGCAAGAAGCGCTTATTCGCCGCTGAAACGGAGAAGAACAATACATCGCGGATCAATTTGAGAAAATCCACTAATTCACGGCTAAAATTGAGAAAATGCGGTGATTCGCGTCTGAAATGAAGAAAAACATTCGCGGCTTAATTTGGGAAAAACCGCTAATTCATTTGAGAAAAAGCCAATTATTGGTTCGTATAGAGGCATGTTTGCGGCTGAAATTCAGGAAAAAAGAGAGAGATTCATGGTAGAACCCCTCCACTGGAACTAGCCAAGCTAGTTTAACAGGGGGGGGGGGATTTCCAACAATCCACGCCACTGCACCAATACCATCCCGTTTGATGACGAGGAAGATGATGAGGGCGACTCTATGGCTGAGGACCCTTAACTTTTTTCAAATACTCATATATTATTGATTTTCATTTATCGTATCCAGTATTCTTCCTTAGTTGGAGTTGTCAATTGTAAATTGGGTTTTTAAGGTGCAAATTCAACGAAATTTGGTTTTTGAACGAGTGAAATTGGGATTTGAACGAGACAAATCCACAAAATTTAGTTTTGAATGAGCGAAAATTCACGAAATTGACGTTTGGAAGAGTCAAAATAACGAAATTCTGTTTTCGAAAGTGCCAAACGCTCATAACTGGTTTTAAATCAGACTAATCGGACTAACGTAAGTCATATTTTCCGTCGATTCAATCTCATGGGTTTTGGGGTGAATTTTACAGTTTTGAGAAAAATGGTGGCACGGCGGTGTGTGGAAGTGATGCAGTGGGCGAAATCACTGCATTTTTCTTTGAGTGGACCTGGCACTGCAATGATCTTTCCGCCCCTGACGCTCGACCTGACCTGGTGAAATCGAGTTAGGGAGGAGACCAGGCTCACCAGGGCTGCGATGAGGGCCGCGATGGCGAAATGGCGACTGGTGACGTGGTGGCTAAGCGCCGCAGCTTTGTTTGAGGATGAAAACTTAAAATTTGTGAATCATTTTTGTAAACTTCCTTTTGAAACCACAAATTCATAGCCGACGACCCCTTAAAGATAATTTGGCGTTTGTGCATTATAGTCTTGAAGCAAATTCAATTCTCAACAACTTCTAAATTTATGCTTTACGCTAAAATTGAACAGGTAAGAAGGTAGGATGAAAAGTTTGACAAAAAACGTGAGGTTAAAATAATGTTTTTGAAAAAGGTCACATTTCAGGGTCGTATATATCGAAAATTGATAGGAATTTTCAACAAAATGCATGGAGTAAAAGTTGAAGATAATTCAAGAAGCTTACATTCTTTTTCCAAAAGTTTTTGTCTAAGACGCACAGTTTTTTAGATACAGGCGAAAAATCACGAAAAGATAACTTTAGACGACCCCCCTCCCTCAGGGGCAGGTGGTTCAACTCGGGACTTTATTAGACAACGATCAGGGGACCCTCCCGTACACATTCCCGCAAAAAAACAAAATACCATATTTATTGCATTTATTTTGCATTTTTATGCTTAGATTGACTGGACTATTTTGTGAAATCAATTGTTTATGTATCGTCCTCTATCACATGTGAGGATACAACAGTCATCGTCTAGTTGAGGATTAAGGGTCGCTTTGTAGTCGCCGGTTATTCCCATTTTACTATTTTTCAATACTGTGTGGGTCGGTGACGCTCATTCCAAGGAAGCGACTTGAATGTACAGACCTGATTTAATTTTCTCGTCGATCTCAGTGGCGTAGGAATTCACGAAGGGACAAAGGGATAGGTCTAGCTCTAGCATAACCCGGTTTGGACCCAGGGTGAAGTGAAATATCTACGGGTGGTCCGTTTAGTTTGCCAGCTGAGTCGCTAAAAAGGCTTTGAAATTTGGACAACAGAGAGTTAAGCGTGGTGTTTTTGTCTGAGATGAAAGCAGCGGGAGGACGATGGGAAGGTGAAGTTTCTTTCGTGACGTTGATAGCGTCATGGAAATACGAGACGTCCGAACTAGAATGGGGGAAATTCGATTCGACTGACGTTTGATCCGTCTTGTCAGGAATTTTGCCACGACATACGGAGGAAATTTTCACCAACTTTTACGTATTTTAATTGTTTATTAAAAGCTCCTGGTAGATTACGCCAGCCAGCCTTCCCACTTAATCCTTTTAATCTGAAGAAGATAGCGGTGAGTTTGAGATCTGTTTGACTTCCTGCAAGGTAAACATTGCGTGAGTTAACTTTCTGTAGAAGTTTCTCCCTTAATTACCCTAATTGCAAGATTAGACCATTTTACCCGGGGAATGACAACATTTCCATTTTGTTGTACCTTTTGGAATAATATATTTTCACTCTCAGACTTATGCCGTCCCCGCAAGGAAAAATAAATAATCATCCGCGACGGGACGCATTTCCTATACAGGCTCGTCTTAGTAAACTTTGACGATGTAAGCTCACGGTTTAACGACGTCTTTATTAATGTTTCACGTTTAATTTGAAACGTGCCAGACAATAAGGAGCGCTTTGGATTTTTTTTTTGTAGTACGAACGATATAGGTGCCAAGAAAATAGATGAGCCGTGGCGTTACGAGGTTTTAAATCATGCGATAAGTCCAAGCGCCTCGTTGGCTCCTTCCATTCCATGATTTGAATTCTGTTCTTTCATAATTCTCTAAATTATTATTTTGCTTGTATTTATTTCTATTTCTTATTTTTTATCTTTTGAAGATAATTTTCCACCTCCGTGCTTTGTGATGAGAAACAAATTTAAAAACCCTACTTTTCGGTTTTTTACCTGAGGTATTTTAATTTGAAAAATTACCTACTTTTTATTGAAATAGCGATCATAAAAGAAATCCTGAAACAAAGACGGACCAACAGTGGAATTTAATAACAAGCCAAAAGGGGGTGGACACGTAATTTTAGTCAGGTTTTGAACTTGAAAGGGAGAAAGGTATTTAAAAAGCGAAAGAAACAAAAAGAGCGGTCTCGCGGTGAAGAGGAAGGACAATGTGGACAAATGAGGGTTCTATAAATTCTTGGCGAAGGATGAAAATGGTGGTGGGGAGGGAGGTTCAAAAGAGAAAAAGAGAGACACTCCGCGTGTATAAAGGAAAAGAGTATTTGTCGTGGTGTCGAGGAAAGGGGTTGGTGGGGAAGTCGGCGGCGTCGTCATGATGTGTTGGTCCTGATGAAGGGCTGTGGCGGTGGGGGGGGAGGGGATTAGAGGGTGGTTGTTAAAAGAGGGTGTAATTTCATTTTACAGTGGCCCCTATGGATATGGCGAAAAAGAGAGAGGGTCCACTTCAATACAAAAGAACAGAGAGGATGCTTAAAAAGTAATTGAGACATTAGTCTCTTTTCGGAAGCTCTTTACCCATCTGTCCCTGATCACATGCAACCCGAAGAATAATACGATTCAATTCCCCCTCCTCTAGCCCCTGAGTTATTCGAATTTTTTTTTGTCCTTAGTCAACAGCGCATCCCCCTAAAATAGGTACAAAAATTTGCATACAACTTCGAATAAAACAAAAGAAATACGACAACTTGAAGCGATTATCCGAAAATTGTTAGAATCCAAGATTTTATCTGTTTCACTGACGATGCAATTACCATTGAATGGCTCACTTGTATAGTTTATGACTCAACTTTTATAAAAACCTAGAATGTACACGAGTACAATACTCAGTCCACCTTGCGAAGCCACGCCATGGAAACCGGTAATTTTTAACTTTATCCTTTGTTGCGCTACATCTTATTTTGTGAACGTTCTTCAGGATTACAGTGATTTTAAAGTCAGCTCATGCGACGTGGAGAGGGGGGGGGGCGAGGACCGCGTGACTTCCTGTTATTTTGTCCAAAGAAAGCCGGATAGAAAGTCGCGAAATATACCGGAGAAACAATATAAAAGGCCGATTTCATTATCAGAGTTAAGAATGACGCTGATTGTCATATCTGATTCTGTTTAAAACTCGCAACACACGAGTTCAAAATCATAGTGGCAAGTATTGAAAATAAAGCCTTGAAAGAGCTCGCGGAGGACTTCAATTTCCGCGTCGGATACAAACTTAATTTTTGACTCCCTAACGAATTAAAGCAAACGCCGGATCTTTCATTATAAACGAAATTTTCACAAGAATAATAAACTAATAGCCTTCGATATGGAAATTGAGAGAGATTCGCCGAGAGGAAAATTTTGGATAACAATGAAAATTCACATTCCCTTTTCCTGGGACAATCATAATTAAATGTCTCGGGCTCTCATTGTCATTCTATAGGGCTCGAAGAAATTGTACAGGGTGATGGGGGTGAGGCGGGCAGGCATCAAAGCGTCATCGAAATGTCTTTTTATACTGGATTCAAGCTTGGAAAGATGACTATTGAATGGAAGATTGAGAAAGTCTAAGTAGCTTACCAACTCTCCTCTTTTGAATACTCTGGGTAAAAGAGGAAAGCCTTCTTAAGTTTAAGGGTGTGCAGTAATGGCGAAGGAGTGGGGGTGGGGGACTCGTGGTGAAAAGATTGCGCCGTATAATTCAATTCAATTCCGGCTACTTTCCCATGAAGCTTTTATATCGAGCACGTATAATTTATTTTTCTCTCGCTGGGTTTGACGTACAATCGACCGTTGCGGAAAGATGGACGATATTTTTTATGAGACGAACACAAAGTACGCCAAGTTCGGGTCCCGAACGTGCGTGGTTGCCTCGACGTCTTAAAACGGCATCCTTCCTGTAACATTTGTTCGAGACCGTCTTTACCAAGGTCCCTAAGCTGCCCGCAGTGAGGCCCATCGTGAGGTGCATTTAGATTCTTCCCTTGTACTTTAGGGCTGCCCGCGGGAAAATTCGTGGGACTGTTTCTCAATTTATCCTTGAAATTGCCCCAAAAACCCACTTTCTCAATTTGAGACGTGTCAACCAAAAACGTCAACGTGACAAACAAAAACTGAGGATAAAAGTGCATTTCTCAGAGGTTGACTTCAAGAGCAGTGAATTATCGATTTTTAAGAGCGTGAAATTCCTTCCAGAATAGTTTCCAAGCCGAGTCCGGTGACGCCAAGGCCACCAGTGGGGGCCCCTACGTCATACCCATTGAGGGTCCCGGACTCGGAAGGGCTAGCTCGGCTCCCCAAACCTCCTTACCCTCCCTAGAAACTCCAGCACCTGGACACCCTGAGCCCTGGAGAATTCTAGCTCGGTCAACCTATCCGTTCCGAATACTGCCATTCTTGCCGCCGCGAATCTATCACAGTCACAAAGACCATGTTTCATCGACTCCTCTTGCAGCCCACACCCTTCACAAGTTGGGTCCGCTATCAGTCCCATCGTGTGCAAGTGTTTCCGCACCGCGAAATGACCTGTGTACGATCCTACAATCGTTCTGGCTTGTTGCCTTCCCAACCCCAACAACCACTTTGTTGTTTTGTCCTCGTATTTCTTTATCCTCTATTTTGCCTGCCTACAATGGGCCTCTGCCGCCCAAATAGCCTGGGCCTCTCTCATCGCCCATTTCCGAATTTCCCCCGTTCCTGTATCCCTAGCCATGCCTACTGCGGGCTCAGGGCCGATACTCTCTGTCATGGCCCCTCGCCTGACAAACTCATCCGCTCTCTCATTCCCTGGTATGCCAGCATGTCCTGGCACCCACCCTAGCATAACTGCGTTGCCTGAGTCCAGCAGGGCCGATACACCACAATCCGCCACCAGCCGTGATTTGACCACCGGCCTGGAAATGGCCCCCGGGGTGGCAATGCAACGTCCGGATCAAAATTAATGAAATTCGTTAACATGAGTATTATGTGGACCTTTTCACTGCTGAAATTTGAAGGGGGGAATTGCTCAAGGCAGAATTGAGATTAAGCACGAATATGCGGTTAAAATTTAGGGAAAATGAATTGGCAAAATTGTCACAGTTTTTTGTTGATTATAGTGTAATTGTCGTGGCTAAAATTGAGAAATAGCGTTCATTCACAGGTTACATTGAGGAAAAACTGTTCTTTTGCGGCTGAAATTGACAGAACGCACCTATTCGCGATTTGTAGGCGATGCCCAGTGGTGGCCGTAATTAGAATAGTAAATCAAAAATGGGTTATTCACGATTTTTTGAGACCTTTTAACGGTTAAAATGAAGAAAATAGGCTATAGTTCGACGTAGAATTGAGAAAAAGCACTCAGTTTCACCTAAAATTAAAGAAAAACGTCAATTCGACGCTACAAATAGTGCTCATTCACGAGCTGAATGGTGGGAGGGGGGATTCTGCGCAACTCCTCATGAGAAAAAACTAGATCCACCATGCCTGTGGGCAGATTCACTGGCGAAAATAACAGATAAACTAGTGCCTTTTTACAGGATCTGGAGGTTAGAATCGCGTCAATTCACGGTCATCAGAGACTAAATTTGCACAGAAACGGCCACTATCCGTCAAAAAATAAATATTTGCTGGAAACCTGTCGTTTGTAGCCTTCTATTTCGGATTTCATGTCGAAAAATTGAAACTTGTCCCCCCTCACCCCGGAAAGTGATACTTTTGGAGATAAACTTCAAATTTTATACCTGAGACGGTAAACAGAGCTGGCAGTATCCCTCCCACCGTAAGTCTTTATAGCACAGCGGGCTAAACACGATTTGAGCTAACCCAAACACACGAAATTGCGCGTCGACCTTGCGAAAATGGGATTTTAGTGCGAAAAATCATCAAAATCGGTTTCCAAGTTAAGCCGACCCTCGAAATCGGTTTGTCAGCAACAAACATCCGAAATTTTTGTTTTTTGGTGAAACCGATGTGCGAAAATGTGTTGTTTTTTAGTGAGAAAATCCGCAAAATTGGTTTTAAGAGCGAAATATAATGAATTTGTTTTCTGTAAGCCAGATCAGGGAAATTTTTTTGGAATTTTGGGGGTGGGCAGCTGCTCCAAAATATCTGCGTTTTTGATTCTAGGGGTGAGCAGTTGCCCACCCCTACCCCCCCGCTGACTACGCCCATGTTCAGACACGAGGTTGCCTCGAGAAACCATGAATTGGCGGGTTTTCTTGATTTCTGCAGCAAACCATAGCGTTTTTTCATAATATCAGCCGAGGAATTTGCCCCAAAAACAATTCATTACGCTTCTTAATTTGTGCCGCGTAAAAGCCCTTCAGAAACTCTCAATTTCATCCGCGAAGGAGACTCTAAAATCTGCAAATTAGCAGTGTGCTCAGTTTTAGAAATGAAGTATACCAAGATAATAGATTTTGACATGTTTTGGTACAGAATAGGATGGACCGAGAATTGCCTAAAAGCACGAGAACGACAGCAACAGGGGGCAAAATCGTAGTTTTTGAATAGTTTCGGACTCCCTTAGATTAGGCAAATAGATGTTGGGGATGGGACCTACCGAACAATCCTGAAAAATTGCACCGAGCGAGATGCCCAGTCTCCGGTTCGACCCCATATCTTCATCAGCCACCAGGGTCCTGGTCTCATCAGCCCAGCAATTGAGCCAGGTACGGAGCCAATGGACCGCTCCTCGCCAGGAGCGCAGGTGTTACTGCACTACGATCCCCGCCCGGCCCCGGCGCTCAACCCGACCTTGTAAAACTAAGTCAGGGAGGACCCGGCTCACCGCAGGACTGATGAGAACCGCGTGAGGGCGATGCGGGGAATGGGGATGTTGTGGCTAGGCGCCACGGCCGAGTTCAATACTGAATGATGAAGATGTTGGGGGGTGGGACCCACCGAGCGTGCGGCCTCATCAGTCCTCAATTGCCGGTCTGATGAGATCAGGACCAGGCAGCCCTGGTGGCTTGAGGGTATGAGGTTGAAACGAAGACTACGGGCCGCACGCTCGGTGCATTTTTTTTAAAAAGCTCCCCTGTGGACGAGCTCATGCCATTCTCGTAGTACGAAAGTTTCAAATTTGTCAAAAATGGCAAGGAAAAAGGGACGAAATCCTCGGTTTTTGACCTGTTTTGGTACCGAATCCATTATAGGAGAACAGGATGAGCCAGAAGCTCATAGCAAGCGGAATAACGTCGAGGTGAAAGCAGAGCTCCCGTCACATTATATTTTCCTTGTACAATGGAGCGAGAATTGCCGAAAAGCTTGAGAAAGTATGATGGTGGGGAGGGAGGGGAGGCAAACCACTATGGGCTTCCGAATAAGAAGAGCATACAGATGAAAAAACTGTGTGGAGGACCACACGATAGTACTCCTATGTTCCGTTTTTTTCGAGTACATCAATGAATGCATTGCAAAAAAGACTTAAAATAGCATTCCCCTACGAGGAAAACATGCCCGGAAAATGATTTTTCTTCCAAACAAAGGTCGTATTCACGTTTTACATACCAAGAAACAACTATGGGTTTCGATTACTAGGTAATTCTGTGGCCAATAATTTTTGACGTAGTCTCGCCAAATCCTACTTCTCCCAAAATTGTCGCTTCATCTTCACTGCATTTGATGCAGTGCTTGTTTAGTCTCCCCTCCCGTTAGAACCAGCAAAAGACAAATTTGTTTATTTTTTTTTTCGATAAGTAGGAAGCGTTTTTGTTTTCAGACGTTGAGCGGCTAGCATTTATCAATCGACCAGTGTAACACCTCAAAATATAAATACATGCAGTTCCCTCCAAACTCGCTAAGTAAAGAAATCGCTAAGTTCGACGGGAAAAAGCAGGATCCATGGAGGACCTGGATGAATGTCTACGAAAAAGCCTGTGACACAAATCACTGGTGTACAGACGAGCAGAAGAAATTCAATCTGGTTACCCATTTCGATTCGGGTAGTATCGCTTAAAAGACATCATGACTACGATTGGCGTGGATGGAAGGAGTCCTTCATGAAGGCTTTTGGTCAAAACCCTTTGGATCTGGCTATAAAAGCGAATCAGTGGCACTACAGGGGAGGACATCTCATGGAGTTTTTCTACGAAAAGCAGAGGCTGCTTTCTCTAGCTTACGGTGAACTTCCAGATCGGGCATTCATACTTTTAGTCATGCTTGGCCTGCCCCAAACGTTTCAAACTCATCTTTCCCATCAGGAGTTCAATTCAAGGGATGACTTTCGTCACGCTTTAGAAAAACTTAAGCCGTTAGAGCCTATGGCTTCCTTCAAGGGAGACAAGCAAGAGATGCAAAAGAAGATTCCATTCAAAAATACTTTCTGTGTTGAAGATGAAGCAAAAGTAAAAAATTCGGATTTTTTTTCATCATATTTTGTGGCCTACTCAGTTCATTCCCCTCTCACCCAAAAGTTTCTAATAAATAATATTCCAATGGAGGTATTGCTGGGTACGGGTGCCACTGTCAACATCGTGAGGTCCAAGGTAGTTGTACAGAATAAATGGCCGTGTGTGAAAGAAAGTAAAATTTTAAAAGGATTAAATGGGTCCACTGAGCGGATAAGCACTTCTGTTTCAATTAAAATCGTATCAAACGGCGTTGAAGTGGAAGAAAAGGCCTATGTGATGGATGACCTGTCTTATGACTTAATCATTGGGCACCCCACGCTAGCCAAACTGAGATACCAATTGGTGCATCAACGGGCGACAAGTAACACCCATTTTAACCTGGTTGATAAAAGCCCCATACCTTCCATATCAACCCCCAAGGATAAAAGCAAGGCTCCAAAAATTCTTTCAACATCTGATATTCTTTCATTCTTTCCATCACTCACCAATCAAACGAAAACGCCTGATTTCAAAATTGACTTTTCTCTAAAAAGCAATGCTCCTATCGTAAAACAAGAACCCTATCGTCTGACGAGGCAGAAGTACTCGTGGGCTCAACAAAAGGTACAAGAATTGTTAGAAAAAAGAATCATTAGGCCCTCAACTTCCGAGTACGCTTCTCCATGCGTAATTGTGCAGAAGGAAAATGGCAGTTGGCGTTTATGCCAGGATTATCGGGAAATCAACAAGCATGCCGAATTAGATCCTTTTCCTATTATAAACGACATTATTTGCAATTTCGGTGATTGTCACTATTTTTCAAAACTTGATTTGAAAGACGGTTTCTTGCAATTCCAGTTATCCGAACATACTGAAAAATTCACTGCTTTTGTACTTCCTTTCGGCCATTTTGAGTTCAACCGGCTTCCCTTCGGCTGGAAGAATTCCCCATCCAAATTTCAGCGAGCCATGACTCATGTTCTAGGTGACCTACTCAACGATCCATTGATACGCGTGTACATCGATGACATCCTAGTCGGAGGCCACTCTAAGGATGAATGTGAGAAAAGGACATACCTCGTCCTACAAAAGTTGGCCGAGGCCAATTTAGCAGTCAACATCGATAAAAGTGCGATGTTCTCAACGTTACCCGTGCCTGAACCCCTAAAATGCGCTGTGGGAGAAAACTTGTGTGAGAGTTGGCTTCTTTTCAAAGATGGGTGGAAAAACTACGAAATCGGCACAGGTCTTGAGGAGGAAAACGACCGGAAGCGAACGGCTGTGTTCAAAGCGGTCATCGGGAGAGAAGGTATGCGACTTCTCAAGCAATTAAAACTCCTAGAAGAAGAAAAGGTTGACAGAATCATTGCAGCTCTTGATGCCGAAATAACCCCTCAAAAGAATGTCGTTTACGAAAGGTACGTTTTTTTTCTCACTTTATCAGTAGGAGGGAATGTCGTTTTCTGAATTTTTGAGAATTTTGAAAGAAAAGGCAGGCTCTTGCGATTTTGGAGTACTTGAAGAAGAAATGGTACGTGATAGGTTTGTAGTGGGAATCCGTGACCATGATTTCCGTAGAAGGCTACTGCAACAACGGAAGTTGACGCTCTCCAAAGTTGTTGATGAGGCCGCTGCAATTGAAGAGACTACCAAGCAATTGTCTAGCATGAGCCAGCAGCTCGGAAACGAAATTGTCAACTATCTCGAACCTCGATATCAAAGCAGTCGCCAAGTGGTCGTCAACATAAACTCAACGTAAGAGACTGCAAATTTTGTGGTAAACGGCACATATTTGACAAAAATAAATGCCCGGCGTTTGGGAAAAGTTGCATGAATTGTGGCAAACGGGACCACTTCGCCGTGGTGTGTCGTTCGTCCAAGCAAATGGTCAAGGCAGTCAATTCTCGAGAGGCACAAGGCAGCTGTTCGGTGCTGTCGGACAGTGAGGAAAGCATTATGAACATCAGCTCGGCAAAACAAGCTGACAGACTCGTGGTTGAGGTTGTCATCAATGGTACGGAATGCGTCGCGCAGATAGACACCGGCGCCTCCTGCAACCTAATTGGCTGGAAGCAAATAAAGAGCCTTCGATCGCAGCCGGTTATCACACCATCGGGGCAAATGCTGCGTTGCTTTAATGGGCAACGAGAACGGTCGGAAGGTGAGTGCATTTTACGTGTTATGCACGATGACAAGACTTACAAGGCAAGATTCCTGATTACTAAACACGATGATATAATCTTGGGCCTCAAGGCTTCACTTGGGATGGATTTGGTTTGTCACCACTCCAGCGTTAAAGTTAAAAAAGTTCAATTAGAAAAATTCAAAGAAATTTTTGATGAGACTACCGTAGGCGAAATAGGCGAACTTAAATTGCAGCTTCGTGAAGACGCTGTTCCAGTGATTGAGTCTCCAAGAAGATTATCCGTCGGCGTACGCAGCAAAATAAAGGAAGAATTATATCAGTTAGAAAAAAACGGTATTATACGAAAAGTTAATCATGCTACCCAATGGACCACAAACATGGTTTTTATAATGGGACCAAAAAAGAACCGCTTGTGCATTGCCCCAAAGCATTTGAATGCGTCTTTGATCAGAAATCGTTTCATTACTCCTACTGTAGAAGAAGTCACACCACTACTCGCAAAAGCCAAAGTTTTTAGTGTGGTCGATGCAAAAAATGGATTTTTTCAAATGCCTTTAGCCAAAGAATCCCAAGAATTGACTACGTTTTGGACGCCTTACGGTCGTTATTGTTATAATAAATGTCCGTTTGGGATTTCTGTGGCTCCAGAGGAATTCCAAAGGAGAATTTACAACATCATGGATGGGTTATCAGGTGTCATTGCGATCGCAGACGATATTTTGATTTATGGTGTAGGAAACACTCAGGCGGAAGCGATGAAAGATCATGACAAAAAGGTCGAGGATGTATTTCAGCGAGCCAAAGAACGAAATCTGCGATTGAACAAAAACAAATGTGTCTTCGCGAAATCAGAAATACGCTACATGGGACATATTTTCACGTCCAGTGGACTCAAAGCAGACCCTGAAAAAATCCGAGCGATCAAGGAAATGCCTCGTCCTCAAGACGCGTCTCAGATGTTGTCGTTTCTCGGCATTGTCAACTATTTGTCGAAATTTGTACCGGGTTTATCGCAAAAGGCAGCCCCATTGAGAGCCTATAGTGGTGAATGGACAGATGAAATGGAGGATTCCTGGATTTTGTTAAAAGATAAGTTGCAAAATGCACCTACTCTCAAATATTTTGACGCATCGAATAGCATTACTCTTCAAGTGGACGCTAGCCGCTATGGATTGGGCGCTGCTCTATTCCAAAATGGTAGACCTCGCAAAAACTCGTGTGTTTTGGCTGAAAATGTCCGATGACATTCAAAGATATGCTAAAGTGTGTTCAATGTGCGAGGATTTAGATGTGGCGCGGAATCAAAATGAACCACTTGTTCTCAGAGAGACGCCGTGTGGTCCTTGGTTAGAAATAGGCGTTGATTTGCTGCAGTTTAACGGAAAGAACTATCTCGTTGCCTGTGACTATTTTTCGTCCTTTTTTGAGTGAACCGAACTGGAAGATCAAGGCTCTGAAGAAACAATAAAGGCTTTGAAGAATTATTTCGCTAGGTATGGTGTGCCTAAAATTGTTTTTACAGATGAAGGTTCGAATTTCAAGTCCCGCGAATTCCAGCGGTTTTCTAAAGATTGGAATTTTACGCTGAAGACTTCGTCACCCCAGCATCAACAGTCCAACGGCAAGGCTGAGTCTGCTGTGAAGCTCGTCAAACGTCTTTTAAAGTTGGAGAGTAGAGGCGAAGACATATAACGAAGCACTACTTACGTGGAGAAACACACTTTCTGCTCAAATGACATTCAGTCCAGAATCCAACTCTTTATTTTGTGTATTATAATTAGTTTTCTAGTAGCAAATGATTAACACGAGTCAGTTAATTAAAAAGAGAAGCTACAACGACGCTCGTTCATACATAATTATTATAAGCTGGCTCTCCCATCAACTCCCACGCGCACGCTATTTCTCACCACGTTGATTGAATCGATGCCAATTCTTAACTCTCGAAATATATAGCCAGGATGGCTTTTATTCCACAAAGTGAATGCGTCAAATTCACCTTATTGTTTGGTTAGACAACAGTTAAAGTTACAGTTTTTGATGCCCATTTTTACGGCACGAACCGCGAGACACCAGTAAAAAAACAATTCATTAGTTTCCCGACGCTGACGGTTCACTGAATGAATGAAAAGCGGCTTTAAAAGGAATATTCCATGTTGGACAGAATGAAACGAAGAGTTTTGAGTAAAACTAGATGTAAGATTTGTGTCTTCATGTGCGACAGTTCTCATTTCTCACGCTGATACCCAACCCATTTAATATAAACTCGTGGTTTCCCTCAATTACCGTATCTACAACTTCCATCTCGCCTACGCTCGTAACACTCATCTCTTTTTGCCAAGCGTATAATATACGCAGCGTACACAAAAGAGGAAATGCTAGGATTTAAGTGTGTTTTTAATGTTTTAAGGGCGAAGAAGGATGAGCGGTAATGCTTTCGTTGATGAATAATTCCTTGAAAACAACGGCAAAGAACAGACGGTTTTGTATTCTGAATGGGTGCTGGGAAACAACACATTTTAAGAAAAGGTAAATTCCTCCGAATAAATCTAATAGCTCCTTTTTTCACTTCAGAAACAATTAAGTGTACAAAAAAAAAGCTATTAATCTTGTTATACTTAAGTGAAAAAGTAGGCCACAACTCCCATTAAGTGAAACTCCCTCGTATAATATGTGAATTTTTGTGCGATTAATACATTTTTTTAGAAGGTCATCATCATCGTCTGAGTTTTTTTAGCCCCGGGAAAAACAAACAGCAATTAACTAGCGATTAATCACTTTCCGAGTCACGTAAAAAAAAAAAAAAAAAATCTCATGAAAGCTGTTTCGCAGCCTTGGAACGTTTTTATTATAATTCATTCTGAAAGCTGAACGAAACAAATTTGATGTCAGCCCGAGCAATTTCTAAACCAATATTTTCGACGAGGGAAGATGGAAGACGAGGAGTTTGTAAAAAAAAAAAAAAAAAAAAATGTGGCGTGAAGGGGTAAAAAAAAAATTGCTCGAAAAATGGGTTAGAAGGGTTTTTCTTCGACAGGGATTTCAGGACGCGGAAATATGCAATGGACAGAGAGATGCTTGAGTGGAAAGAATTGACGTGGATAGATGAATGAGAAGCACTTAAGCCCCGTTCAACCGCCGGGTGTATATGCGGGGGATAAATAAAGGAACGACATATCCATGTAAAAGAGCTCAGGAGGTGGCGTCGAGGTTAAAGAAGAGAGAGAGAGAGTGTGAAAAAAAATTGGTAGAAAAATAAGAAGAGAGGCAGAATGATAGTGAAAGTGAGTGAGAGGGTAAACAGGGCGAAGCTGAAAGTAACCCTTCGTACACTAAGATTGAGTGAGTGCTTAGGCACTTTGCAAGCCTTCTTACTGAATAAAGGCCTTTCTCACTCACCACCCAGCCCCCTCAAAGGATCACGAAAAGGTAACTCATTTATTATAATTTAAAACGGATAATCCCACTGGACCGTAAATGTGAAAGAGATTAAACTTGAACTTCGTCGTCACATTAACTTGTTAACGGCATGACTACTGCAGTACTCGTGAAAAAAAAAAAATCGAATTTTAAAGTAGAGGCTTCAAGAGCCTTTCTTTCATCTGATAAATGACAAGATTTGTTGTTTTCTGTTTTTTGACTTTCAAGGGTATAAAACTGAGTGAATCACTGTTTATTTAACATTGAAAATTCATTTTTTCCCCCCTTGGCTTCAGTCGTGACGACTGTGAATTGAAGAGATCACGAAATGGTCGGTCTCGTCGACAGCGGTAGCTTCTTCTGTGGGAACAGAATTCGAGCGTCTCTTTTATGATTAATACTTTTCTCCCCCCCTCCCCCACCCGCCGACCCTTTCACAAACTTTGATTTGATTTTTTTTTGTGCGAGTTACCTAACATTCTATCTGATGAAAAAGACAATAGCCCCGAGTTGCCCTAAGGTGGTGCGGGCAAGAGGGTTCTTTATACAGAGGGGGAGTGTTATAGTGTTTTGAAGGCGTGCTTTCACCTTAGGGACCCGCTTGACGCGCCTGTATTAATCATAGCAGTATGTCAGGAGCTCTCGTCATTCTCATCCGTCTAACACTTCCAACCACAAGCGCGTAATTAATGGTTTTCAGCGGGGTTGGTAGATAAGGTTTTCTTCTTGTAAAATCAACTAACTACTAACGATGACCTCGTCCAAGGTCCTGATAATACGAAAAATTAAGAAGAAACAGTCCGTACGTTATACTTACTCAGAGTTTAAATGTTGTGGCAGTTGGGGGGAGAAATGTTTCTCGTTGTTCTTCACCTGGTAATGATTCGTCTAATGTGCTGCTGGGTTATTACAAACAAAATCCAGTTAAATCTCTTAAGCTGTTCGTTCTTTAAGAGCGGGATCTTAGTGTCGTCCGCCGTGTGGCTATTTTGTTTTCCACCCTCCAGCACTTATTACCTCTCGTTAAACGCATCAAGTTATTAACATAAGGTGACGAACATTATTAGAGCGATACGATATCGTTTCGACATCGCCGACGCAAATTAACAGTGTCTAGGGCAGATAGAAAAGACTGGAAATGTGTCAGAGTGATGTAGAAACGAAATCGTATCGCCACATCAGCGTGAAAGCCGCCGAGGAGAGAAAAAAAAAACAGCAACAACTCTGGACGGAAGATGAGTAATGGACCTTCGAGTAATGGGACTTGGGCAGTAATGCCAGATCCACAGTTTTTTCTGTAGATCTACAGTTTTTTTTGTGATGGTCTTGAGGTCTACAGTTTTTTTCTTTCTTCCCACCGATAAGTAGTATAAAATGCCCAATAACTCGTTATTTGAAAATTTGGCGAATACGGGTATGAGTGGGCGGAATTGAAAAAATTTCCCTCTCTCATAAAACTTGCTCTCCTGATGTTGTAGTATACATATATAAAATGTTGGCGTTCTAGCGCTATACCCAGCAAGGGGAGTTAGCCTTTCTGTGTGATGTTCTTGTGTTTGTTCAGATTTTGTCAAGTCAAGTCCTGGGGGCCTATTACGAACATGCGGGATTTTCTGGTGGGATCCATCACACCCCGCCAATGAATCACACGTAGTGGGAACGAGAGGTATTAAGAACAGGCGGGATTATCAGGGGAATGCAAGTGGTATCCAAGGAGAGTTCCCACGGAAGAATTGAAACTGTTATCGTGATGGAAGGTTTGAGTGAGAGAAACAAACTCAACAAGCCAATAACTGTCAGTTCAGTGACAATTCTCCTTAGTGGCCGGTAAGTTGAAGTAACGAATTATTTTTTATTACGATTGTGAAACAGGGAGGATGAAAATGAACTTTATTTAAATCTTGCCTCAGCGAGCATGCGAGCCGTTATTTACGGTTGAACTTGAAGCAAGCAAGCAATGGTTTACCCAGGCAGCTCGATTGCTTGAGTTCGTAGATGCCTCGCATCCATCAATCGCAAGGAATTTGCTCGAAACAACCGAAAATGCACTGTCAAAGCTGACATTTTGGTTGACGGAGCATCGACGACCGAAAACATTACAAGTCCCCCGTCCCGCTTGACTATAGTCAACTGTTAATAATACCTCGCCTTTTGATTTCACTAGGAATTAATTCGATATGGAACCGTCAAGGGGGAATTCGCAAGTGGTAATTTCATTGTTGATTAATCAACGTTGAACTAACACCTAAGTCCTACTGTCTGAAGTTTTTTTAGTACCTACTGTTGTGTAATTATCGTTGTTTTGCATGTTTCGTCCGCGTGATTAATTTCTGTGTACCTAAGTTGTGGTAATTACATTTCCTCGGTTCACCTTCACATATATTCGTTTGTGGTCCGAAACAGCATGGAGCGCGTCCTACATCCATTATTTTGGAAAAACAAGATCAGGAAAGTATTCGACTCCTATCCCGATTTCTATTTCAAACGTATATACTTTTGCACGACGTCACCTCTCTCAAATTGTGTACTAACATCGTGTACATCGAATTTATAGGTTCGGGAATTAGTAACGGTTCGGCATTCATTCCTTTCCACTCTGTTTCGCAGGCTGGCCCTTCCAGGAAAATCAGTAAAAAAGTTTCAAAAGCACAAAAGGAAATATTAGTGGATTTCCTACTTGCCAATCCATCTGTGGCGAACGGCAAGTTAACACCGACTTTCACCGCCCATCATGCGAAAATGAAGTGGGAAGAAGTTATTGCCCTAATGGAGAGTTGCCCACAGGGTCCGCGGGGTAAAAGTGTTGCGGACTGGAAGAAGGTGAAATCATTTCGTATACCTCGTAGTTCATACCCATTTCACTTCCTAATTTTTTCAGACGTGGTCAGATTTAAAACGAAATGTGAAAGAGAAAGCGGCCAAAATTAAGAAACATTTGGGAGCGACAGGCGCAGGGCCACAAGGGGAGGACTCATTGACTCCCCTTGAGGAGAAAATCCTAACCCTAATAGGGGAAATAATGATTGAGGGTCATGTGGTACCTGAGATCGGGATGCCATCTCGATTACAGGTTAGATTTTTAAAAATTCATAGATCTTGTGGTTCTTATGAAGTACAACAATAATGTTGATTTCCGAATTGCATAGGTTGCTGACGTGGCAACCCCGATGCCCTTGGAGGTCCCTGACCCTCAGTCCGCTACTCATCAGGAACCGCCAGTTCCGTCGCCCCTTCTTCTACCTCATTCGTCACTTCCAAGTCCCATTCAACCTGTGCAACGCCAATATCTCAACCAAACCCCTACGCACACTCAGACAATATCGCCTGCGTGTTATCGCAGAACTCCTCAAAGAAGAATATTTGAAGGGGTATGACATGACAACGAAAATGTGGAGAATATTCCATTAACTTTTTTCCCCATCATCAGGGTATCCGAAGGAGTACGTCCGGAGGCCGGATGAGAAGGAGAACTGGACACAGGGAGAGTAAGTCTTTTTTATTAGGTTCCAGGACGAGCGTTAGTCACTTTCATGTGTTAATTCCGTTCAGCCTCAGATTCAGAATTCAGCCAATTCCTTCGAACCATGGTTGAGTTAGAACGGGAGCGAGGGGACAGGGAGGAAAGAATATGTGTGATGATTGGAGAAGTTCTTAATAATTTGAAAGAATTGATAAATAAATTTAAAGACTGATGTAAAAATTATCACTATAAACGTTCACGTTGACTCCATCCTCTCAGCTTCCCGATGTCGTCCGTTAGAAGCACAAAAGTTCGACTCAGTTTTGAAAAAAAAAAAAAAAAAGTAATATTGATAATAATGAGGAATTATAACAAAAGCAACACCACATGTATATGTCAACGAGGTTATACACTAATTATGAAACAAAATACTGTTTTCGTAAAAGGAGAACAATTGAATTATAGTTGATCCGCCAATCTGGCACGCACAAGGTTGGCCTTCAGCTAGTAAGGTGTCATTACCGGTCACGTGTGAATCACGAGGTACTTCCTGAAAGCAGAGCAAGTGCTGCGATGTTAAAACCCTTTTTTGGAAGGGAAGGGAAAGTAGGACAGTTCAGCCCCTTGTGGAGGCCAGGTTGGCAAAAAACATGTTTGTTTTTTTTTATTATTCATTTTAAACAAAACATTTGTTTTTTTGCTTAAAACTTTTTTTTTTGTTTAAAATTGGGCGCGTTGTGAAACTATAACACGGAACAACAAATCGTTCATTTTTGAACAGATTTTAAATGCTTCGTTTTAAACTGGTTTAAGATACTGCTTTTGTTTTGAACAGTGCCAACCCTGAACGGAGGAGGGGGAATACCGTTGACGAAATAAACATCAACTAAAACCTTAGTCGACCTTACATCATCTACTCCACAGGACAGCTCCTCGTCTGGGAGATTTCCGATGTGGCACACCTTGTGCAGGACACAGCAAGCCACGATTATATTCGATGCCTTCTCTGGCTGGTAATGCAGAGTTCTGTGCTTCAGCAGGCAACGAAACCTGCAACATCAAGTGTCATACTTTAACGATGTTACACAAAATTTCATTCCTGAAATAACCTTGATTTCAGCTGCCCGTTGACCCTCTCAATAACTGATCTCGTTCTCCGGTGGATAACATTGAAACGTTGCTCCACCGGATTCGAGTTGTTTTCGGGGTAAGGAGTCATCAAAAATGGCTCCAAAGGGTAACCGCTGTCCCCTGTAACCAAAACCAATCGTTTCATTAGCTAAATAAAAAAAGCACGAATTTTAATACTAAAAACCGCAAATGCGCTTTCCTTGCACTGGTCTTTCAGATAACAAGAATTTTCAACTCAGTTGACTAGTACAGAGATGAAAACTTTTTTGGGGGGATTTCGATTTTTATTCATTAATTTAATTGTTTTTTTCTTCAGAGTATGATTGACAAATAGGTTTCTGCTATTGATAATAAATAGTAATAAATAATAATAATACTAGTAGTTACCTAGCAACCAAGAGTCGAAGTCCCCGCTACGAAATTGCTGCAATATTATTCCCTCAATGCGCTCATTTTCCAAATGAAGGAATCGTGTGTGAACCTAGGATATTTCGCGTTAACGCTCATAATTTTGCGGTGCGCGTCACAGACCTACAAAAAGAGCCATGAGTGAGCACGAAGCATTCGTTTTCCCCTCATTTTGTTTTTGTTTTTAAAGAAGTGGGAGAGTAATTACATTACCAATTGAACATTAATTGAGTGCACTCCCTTCCTATTTACATAAACATGCTCAGGATACCTGGCACCATGTGGGGCTACTATTTGGATGTGTGCCCCATCGATGCACCAACTACCCCTGGCATCCCGGTTTTCGAGTAAAATCTGTGATCTTAGCTACCCGTAAGTGAGGCCTGATTTCTTCAACCATCTGCCACGCTAAATGCTTTGACAGTCGAAAGAGACAAATAAATCTGAAAAAGGGAATATTCTGTTAATGTAAATGAAACAATAAAACGTGAAACAATAAAATATATGGAAGGTAATTAAATTGGCGATTTAAACTAACACGGAGCACTAGTTTTATACACATTTCTTTCTGATAGTGTAAGAAGTATTGATAACTCAGCTCATATATGGTATTTTTAAACAAAATTAATTAGTCACGAGGGACAAATGACAAAAACCCTGGACAAATTACTGCATGCACCATCAGTATCAGTAGTTGCTCTACGCTCTTCAGATAGCATATTCCTTAGCTGCAATGGCCAATTCTTTAGAGTAACTTACTGAGCTCTCACAGATGGTATTTCTTCTGAAGTAGGAAAAGATATATACTTTTCTGCGAGTTTGTAGGTTATGATCCATGCCACCTCACCCAAAATGATGCTTACTGATGGCTGGCTTATTGCTATTTCAAAGTCCTGAGCCACCGACATTTGGTAGCTCCCTTGTGCAAAAAAGCGTAAAGCAACCAGAACCTGTTGAAACACCTTTGATTTAATAAAATAGAGAGCGTTAATGCGCTCACATACTTTTGTTTCGGTAGTTATGCACCTGTCTATCTTAGCTTCCCGTAAGTGAGGCCTGATTTCTTCAACCATCTGCCACGCTAAATGCTTTGACAGTCGAAAGAGACAAATAAATCTGAAAAAGGGAATATTCTGTTAATGTAAATGAAATCGCTAATGTTGAAATAACAATACCGAGAGTCACTCATGGTATCAAACGCGGCAAATCCAACAAGCAGGGGCCTCTGGATTCGCCTTGAATTCTGTTGTCGCCTTCGCCTTGAAAACCCAAAATAATTCTGGCATTACAAGTTCTGAATTGTCAAGTAACTGAAATATTTTGCTTTCACAGTGAGATTCGAGTCTTTTGTGGATAAGAACGATTGATAAATTTTAAAATCCTCAAATCCCACATGCACAATAAGTATACAATCAAGCAGGTGAAACCAGTGGGTGCTCACTCAAGGCGGGGGGTGCAAAGCTTCGAAGGGGGCACGTCTGATTGGCTCCCCCCGAGATCTGTACCAACCTAACTAATTGTCAACAAAAATGTAAACAAATTGAATTAATTATTTTTTCTAAAACTGAATTATTTGTGTTCCTTTTTCTCGTTAATTTAACGAATGAAAATTGTTTTTGTACGAAATTATTAGAGAATACTTTAATAATTGGCAACATTTTTTTCTATCCAAATTGCGGTCATTTTTTTGAAAAAAATTCCGCTTTTTGTTATTAAAATCAGCTGAAATGAATATTGGAGTGTGGAAAAATCAATGATTTATCGCTTTCTGCATTTTCTTCGAGTGTAATTTCGTTGTGATTAGAGTGCTGAGGTAATTTTCCCCGTGGTTTTTTCATTTTCACATTTTCCGACGTAACGGACACGACGCCGGAAGAGTTGAACTGCATGCTCACTTTAACAAAATGACCAAGTAAGTATCTACATATTTTCAACTTTACTTAAAATAACTTGCAGGGGGGTATGTATTCCTTATGAACGCAGTTAGTTTTTAGCTCGATCAAATAATCAAATCCCTCCTAATGAACGAAATAAAGTAAACTTATTTTAAACTTATGGGGGAGAACTTTTTTTCTCTCTATCTGGGTGCCAGTACCATAAATACAGGGATTTCTGGGATATTTTTGCTTGGACGTCCTGCCTAATTGCCTATACTGAAAATACTTCCACGTGTATGAGAAAATACCGATAGTTCCTTTTTCCCAATCTTTTTGGCTATTTTTTGCCCTTCAGTAAATTGTTGTGTAGCTTTTGGTTGTTTTTCAAGGGGAGGAGGTCGATGTATTTCGAGCCCAGTGAGAATCTACCGATTCTAATACTTTTTGGCCCTCCATCACCGTGTCAAGCGTATTGAATAATAATAATAATAATAATAATAATAATAGTTATAATAATAATAATAATAATTTTCCGATTGAAGAAAAGAAGGGCGCGTTTATTCCTACGAATCACCTCCTTGTTTTTTGTAGCAAATTGACAGACATAAAAGATCAATGGTTTATATCCTCTGCTTTCACACACTGTGCTTAATATGAAATACTCCTAATTGTTACCAAATGTACGTGTTGTCAATTCTCATTGAGTAGTTCGGGAACACTTCATCCTATTTAGGAGGGGCAAGGATATCCCTTAGCAATATTTCTGACTTATTTCTTTTTACTAATTGTATATTCCTATTATTTACAGAATGCACTTTCAGCACGATAAATGTGAGATCTGTGGGTGTTTACTTCCCGCAGTATTTTCTATTTCTTGTTGCCGATCCTATGTGGTAAGAAACGGTTTTTCAAAACTACTCAGTATCTTTTATTGACGGGATTAAATTATATTTTCTGTTTTAACCATTAGGCGCACCGTTTGGATTACGTTTTAGAAGAATGAGCGGATCCATTTGATTGGATGGAACGTCCCATGCCGCGATCATCAGATATGCGTGATCTTCTCTTCGAAGACCAACACTTCATGCCTCCAACTCAACACGGAGGGAGACCGCTGCTTTTTAATTACGTTATTCCTATACTTTAAGCTCTACTTTAAGTAGTTTCAGTGCTAGTATTAGCCGTCATCAACCCACGTCCACTGAGGTGAACCACGGGGTCTTCCTCCTGTATCACCTTCTCCTTCAGACCATCAATTCAAAATTCATTGCTTCCTCAGGGACGCCTGTTTGTAAATTACGGAGGAATAGTCTTCCTTTACAGTGCGTCCAAAAATTTATTATGCGATTCATCCCACTTCTACTCCAAGCTCTATGATTGGGCGCTAATTGCTATCTAAGTTACCATCATATACGCCATCACTTCTGCTTGTGCGAGCAATCCTCTTTCTTTTGCCTATCTGGCTATACTTTTGGTGTCTTCAGTTCCCTCCTTTCCTCATTAAATTCACGTGATTCTTCTCAGCCATCGACTTCATCCACTGATAAATCAGCCAATTAATCGGTTCGTCTTTCTAATTGCCCAAAGTACAAGCAACTAGCAAGATTCAAATGTTGAAACTCCTTCACTAAAAAGTTGAGAAAAAAAACGCGAAAGTTTGGCTCTGGGTAACTGACCAATATGATTGCTCAATGAATTTTAATTCATCAGGTTTTTCACTGTGGTCTGAAATTATTGTTCTGAGCAAAACAAAGGCAGATTTTGAGTGGAACTGGGCTAAATTGGTAGGGAATTCGTCGGTGAGAGGTAGGGAGAGGGGTAACCGAAGAGTGTAAACGGTGAGGGGAGTCCTTAACAATTATTTGTATTTATTTAATTTTTTCTTGGGGGGGGGGGGCTGGAGCAGATTACGTTGGGCGTTTACCAGACCAGCTGTGTGCATAATATTATTAAGATTGCGCCGGCCCCAGGGGATCTCTCAAAAATTCGAAAGCCTCTCTTAAATTGAAAAACCAACAGTCCGCCTCCGGGAACCAAAATACCATGTTATGTACGTAAACCTCACCTCCAGATCGCAATTAATTGTTTCCTCCGGAACCTCATAACAAGGCGACCTACAATACCTATAATTTTGTAAAATATTGAATAATGAAAGCCGTGATTCGTAATCCCCCCTCAAACTGACGTATTTTCACCCCTTTCTCAGAGCTGTTCTGTTGTTCTTGAGACGTTCTTCTTGAGATCGTTGCAATGTCCACTGTTAATTCTCTTGAAAACCCTCCAAGTACTTCTCCAATTATAAACTCAGTAGTCTTAAATAAAATAGACAGAAGATTATACTAGAGGTCCAAGCTCATGTCCAACTTTCCTCTTTGTACAGAGAGGTTCATTCATGACTCGTCCCTTCGACTAGAGGAAATACCAGATCGGGGTGGTAAGAATCGCACAAAGCAATTCACTGACAAGCGTATTATAATTTAATATGAATCTACTATGTTTATTTTCTTGAAAGCCTATTTTTCTGGTGAATCAGAAAGGGGTGGGGTTGTCGCAAGCTTCGTATTATACGACAGGTTAATGTTAAATCCACAATATTTCTGTTTTATTTTCTGGGCAATCTCAAGTCTTACTCATTCCCTGGTGGGGAATTCGACATAATAGGTATAGGTCTGACTCAAGCCAGGTTTTAAAAGAATGAGAGACACCATGAAAAATATAATTTTCCTCCTGTAAATATGCAATCAAGTCGTTAGGTAGTTTTAGATACTCATACTGAACTGTGAATAGTTATTCAGAGTTATATTACTGTGCGAGCTATACAAACAACACAATTTTACTCACTTTGCTGCAATATACCACAACCTATTACTACTTGTGAACCGAATTATTCCACCTACTATTCTGTAATTTGTATACGGATTCTCATGTTCTCACATCCTATGATGCTTCATGAAGTATTCCTCTTTCATAAACCATTCAACTTGATCGATGTACCCTGAAAACCACTTGAAGTACACTGAGAGAAATTTTCAACAGAAATAAGAGGAATTCATGATAGAAACCGACTCACGTTACGGCATCTTACTGCATTAGGAACTAGTAGCACGATCTCTCATCATGCTCCTTCACGTTGGAAGGCATTGGCATAGAGGAAACATGACGTCATACCTTTATCAGGAATCCTTTAGAAATATGGGGATATGAAGAATAAATTAACGTGATCCTCAATTGAAGTTATGAGGAAGTTCATTTTTTCCCCTATTGGCTCTTTCTGTGCTGTCACGTTATCGAAACAGTAGGTAAATGAAAAGAAATGGACAGAAAAAAGTAAAATATGTATAAGAAAATATTCCAATTACCTTATTTTTTCAAATCCTTTTATTAACATAAATGATGAAATCGAATGGCATACAAATATCACAACTACAACAAAATATTTAGTCCACTTTAGATCTACCTGTAACATAATGTCGTTATGTAGTGGCTACGGCCCCAACGCTCGAGCAGGTCGCGAGTACACTTGTCCATAATTATCGGAACGGTAAACAGAACTCAAACTGAATCAACGAGCCAACGACTGTGCGAGTGGCCGAATGGCGAAGGCCCGCGAGAGGCGCGAGAACGAGAATGATGAAAAACTGTGTCTGCACCCCACCCGCTATAGATGAGCACCTAGTCCTTTTCCTGATAATTCCTCGTGATTCTCGTTGAAGCAAGAATCTTCATTTAATCAACCAGAGTCACTTCTTTAAATTTTTAAACACAACGTCAATACTTTGAAGTGATCTTGCAATTTTTTGTCGACGCCTCGACGGAATTTGTTATTCTTGTCCTAATGTACCATAGTGACATTTACCAATGTGCTTGCGTTTCTACCCGAATTGGAAATCTAACAGCACCACAGTTTTTCATTCCAATATCATGAGGGAGTGACGTCATTGCCTCATTCGGACAGCTTTGCTGACAGCGTGAAATGAAATAATGTTATTTCATTGTGAACAATTTCTTGAAGGAAGGATCATGATTTTCTTATAAGACTATGGGGATCAATAACAGCATAATTGCATTACGTTATGGTATTTTTCTACGACATTTCAATGAATTTCAATTAATACAATACTTATTTAGTCATCAACTTATGGTTCACGAAGGTACTCTTATTTCATTACGCTATAACAATGTTTTTACATTACTGTGAAAGGGGATTTTTCTCAGTGTATCAACAAAGAAAATAAAATAAATTAACTCAATTTGACTTCCTGCCTTTTTTATTTTTGAACTTGGAGCTTCGCGCCAAAAAAAACCAGAGGAGGAGTGAAAATTAAACAAAAGTACCATGGAAACAAAATTTGGATGAAGAAGGAAGGGGGAAGTGAAGCTAACCTTCCCATTTCCCCCCGAGAAGCTACCTTCCCTTGGCTTCGAAAATTTAGCGAAGTTTCCCTTCTTTACGACAGTATAGTTATTATTCTATGGGTGAAACTTACTTCGGTCTTCTTTTCATTAGATGAAAAATTACAGTGTAGTATTCCCAACGCAGGCCACCGACGAAAACATTCGTAGACGAAAACATTCCGGACAAAATATTCAGTTTCCACCTTCAAACACATACACCAAAACAGACAACGCCGATAAGCTGAAGCTGATAACCGAAACCGCGTATTGCGGGTCTCGTCTCACGATGAAAAAGTCAGTGGCATTGTCCCACTAAGAAATCTCACTAGTAGGTAGGGGGAATCCCGTGTCCCGAAAGTTCGTAATAGCAAATGGCGGGATCGGCCGTGAGTGACGTCATTGTCACTAGTGGGATCTCCTCACCGTCGAAACACACGGCTTCGTAATAGAGCTCCTGGTCTTCCACTACGTTAAAAATAAATCGTTTTCCTCAGTCTTTTCGTTAAGTCGTGCCTATATTGTTTTATCCCTCTGGGCGGTTTAATACTATAAAGAGAAAAAAAAGCGGGGGAAAAAGTGGGGACGATTAACAGCGCTCCCCGCGAACAGGGGTGTACAACTAGGTAGAGTGTGAGGTTTACGGGGGGATCCCCCTCGCCTTGACCCCTTGCCTTTATCCCTTTCTTTTCCTTGTTTGTTTTTTATTTGTTTTTTGTTTTTTTTTTGTTTCTATGATAACTGATCTCCACTTTAATTCCGTGAAATAAAGAGCATAAAGAGTCAATAAAGTTGGCATCAAGTATGCATGTATTCGTATTTATTGTATAATTTTAATGTTTTTAAACACCAATGCAATGAAATAATTAATTGTTTTCTTGTCATTATTTTACGTCCTAATAACATGCTGACAAATTAAAAGCGGCAAGGCCTTTTACAAAAGCTCAAATCTCTTTTTCGTGTTCAATTTGACTGGACTAAGTTTCATTTGTATAACATGGGCGACACGCAAAAAATATTTTTGGTTTCATTAATCCGTTATATGACTGAGTTGTAGAGCTAAACAATGATTTCTAGTGCGGGAGCTATTGAACTTTTCCGTTACAACTTTTTACTTAAAAGTTTTCAACTTTTTTTCCGTTACCTATATACATTATACTTCACAACCAATAATTTTACTTCACTTCCCAACTGAAAAAATCATAGAAAAATAAACTTGGATAAAGCCCATTGTGGTATGCTAGAGTACAAATGAGCTCATTCCGGCATTAAAGGACCAGAAATACTTCTGACACTATGTTATTGTTCATCGATCTTGCAAAAAGCTCATTTGTTATTGCGGAGTTCATCTAGCTAATTTTGATAGTTCGTCACTCGTAGCGTTTAGAGTAGTAAATATGCGGCAAATATGTTTTTCTTTTTTCAAGCTCGAGCATTTCTGAGGGTTTGAAGTATACATGATTCGCTTGGCGAAATAACCAAAGCTACCAACTCGCAAATAACTTAAGATAATTCAAGCCCCATTCACAAATCATGTGCTTTGCGCCTATGGAGTTTATGCAGCCTATCAAAACGCTTCATTTTTCGAGGGAATTGTTTGTTGCAGATCGCGTACATAGAGCTTGTGAACTAAAAAATGAACATGAAATGCATACAATATAACTAGAAAATCAGATACAAGGAAAAAGAGGAGATTGTTATCTATTGACCACATTTCAAGGGCCATGGGGATTGGGGTCTTCACGAAATTTACCTTTAGCTCTAAAGCCCCGAATCAAAAACTCCCATTCCTTCCCTCTCTTTAGTCGACAGTGCATTAATTTAACAAAAATTAGTGATTCTTATAAAAAATTAATTCTCACAAAACTAATGCATAACTCGTACGTTCAAAATAGCAAATTCTGATTGACGTTTAAGCTCTTAAGCTCACCTTAGAGCTAAACTAAACTTTAAACACCTTTGGTCGAACGGGCATCAGTGTAAAATAACTTAAAGACTACGATTACGAAAATATGGCTAATCAAAGGAAGCAAGAAAATGCTGTAGCTGAAGACGATGGTTGACTTGAACACAGAGCCTGAACCGAGACTGACTAGCGGCTATTAGTAGGGAGGAACAATACGCTGACTCGGAGTCCCCACTGACATACCTATACAACATAAAAATGAAAGAACATTATTACACCAGCAATATGGAGTAATAGACCAATAGCCAGCGATGTAAAGAGTGCAACCATTTGCATAATTTACTTACTCAGCGCATAAAATCGATAATAACTCTCTAATAGTGACAAAAATTGTCTGCCTCCATTTGGACGTGACGAAACCGGTGGCATACGCTATCATAGCATGCACTTGTGGGAAGAAGTAACACAAATTCCGGTCAGTTTGGAAAAACGTTGAATTCACGAGATAACGCATTATGAAAATATTGGGAAATGAATATTACATTTCACGCTAACGTGTCCTGGGGCCGCGAGCTAAAGGAAAAGTCGGAAAAACCGAAAAACCCCTTAATTTGAAGTTCCGCTTGTCGGTGTCAGTGCACATGGCGTCTATTAGGGAAAAGGGACAAGTATCACCAGTAACTAATCCGGTTTTTTAGTAGATGCATTTGTATAGACCCCATCGGCTGCACTACGATTTACGGCGAATGGAAAATGCATATTATGAATTTGCACATGATGATCAAGCAATCCACACTCCTGAAGCCCAAGGAAGCGGCTTGGTACATGCCGACTTCGTCGGGCCGTTTAAAGTCGAGTAAATCAGCCTGACGGTAACGCGAAACGCTCGTTTTTGGATATTTGTATATGACTTGCTTCTATTAGCCTAATACTCAGTTGGAATTCTTTGAACATTTCCACCTTCAGAAAATATTTTGTCAAATGGTGTCAGCAGTAACTGTGTGTGGTTTGAGCGTCCTCTAATTTTTTTTACACATCGTTTCCGCAAATGACTCCTTGGGGAGATGTGGTCTACACTCACAAACGAATTTTATCAGGCAGAGCGCTTTCGGCTTACGCCATTCTCAATGCCAGCCTTGTTCCAAGGACGTCTTCCACGCTATAACTCGCCACTCTATAACTTCCGGCAAATATTCTTGAGATCAGTGCGAGTATAGTAACTGTGTGCATTTATGGGGCCTTGGTCTCGTGGGAGGCCGCAGGCCAATTATGGGCCACGCTTACTGCAGCCATGGAAGTGACGTTGAGGTTGCGTCCACTTTACCTAGAAGTGAATGTACGAGCAATGGAGGCATGCTATAATTTGAAAACCCACGGTAAGTAGGTTTCTACAGGGAGAGAGCAGCTGAGATGCATGAAGCGGCGCCTATCACTCAGATGAAAAGAGATAGGATAGTGAAGCGTCTTGGATCTAGGAATATCGGTTCAGGTAAAGGTGTGTAGTAGGGAGGGGTTCAGTGTCCAGGAGGATGATCTGGACTGTTATACGGATGGCTCGAAACTGGAAACGGGTGCAACAGGGTGTGGGGTCTGGATTCCACAGCTGGGAGTAGAACACTGTCGGCACCTCGGAAACTGGGCAACGGTGTTCGAGGCTGAAATTACGGCGATTCTGGATTGTCTCTTGGAGATTGTAAGGAAACATGTCAGGTTTAAAAACGTTAAGGTGTACACGGACAGTCAGGAGGCTTTAGGGGCCATCGTAAAAACCAGTCGTGGATTCAGCACTGGTGGCTGACTGTCGTCGTGTGATCTCAGAGGTACAGGAACTGGGGATCAGCGTTAGTTTAGCGTGGATTCCAGGCCATAGAGGTTTTGAAGGTAACGATAGGGAGGACGCATGCTGGCTAAAAGAGGAGCTTCACTTAGCAACGTGGGACCGAAGTCGTTCATTGCAGTTTCAAAGAAAGTAGGACAGCGTCAGATAAAAAACTGGGCAGACAGTGTTGCGATTAGTTCCTGTCAAGAAACATCGGCATGCAGGCAGGCGAGGTTGTTCATTAGAAGTTGGGATAGAGGAGCAACAGCTTGACTGTTGTCTCTACATTGGCGTGATCTAAGTGGGGATGTTTACGGGCCACTATGCTGTCCGTAGGCATCTATTCAAGAAGGGCATAATGGCGGATCCGATGACTACAGTAAGTTCGCATGCAATGATACAAACGGTAACTCGGTGAGTAGAGTAAGAGAGAAAAATTAGTTAAGAAATGCGAATTTGTGGAAAGAATACACAAAAAGTGCTAATTCGCAGATGAAATTGAAGGGAAAAAACGCTAAAATTGAGAAAAATGCCTGAAATTTTGCACAACTAGTTCTTTCGGCCAAAAAACGAGAAAAACGCTAATTCTTGGATATAATTGTGATTAAGCGCAACAACATGCGGCTTTAAAACTTAAGAAATATCCCTAGTTCACAGAGGAAACTATTAGTCGAGAGATCTGAAATCAATTCGATATGGACGGCTTTCGTTGCCATACATACAAAAATTACAAAGTAAGCTTTACTTAATCGAGCCTTCCGTAATTTTGATTCTTTTACCATGAAGGGACCTCCTAAGTCAATTGAAACTTTTGAGAAAGGTCTAATTTGTTGAGTTTTTGAACTAGGGAGTGACCCCATGAGAGGGGAATTAAAATGAGGCTTAGTTTTATAACAAGTTACACAATTGAAAACTAATTTACGAACGATTCTTCTAGCTGATAAGATCCAAAATTTTCTTCTCAAACAA
>CM075941.1:58819069-59206567 GCA_038030265.1 Corythucha ciliata | reverse complement strand
GGTGGTGAGGGGGTGAGCTCACTTTATTGACGTGAAGTGGAATCAAGGACATATGAATAAACCGGTCAAACAAGTCACAATTATGCCTCGTGCGTGTTCACGGCAGGTTCCCAGGTTTTGAGTGTTCCGAATGTCCGTTCCAAAATAGATGATAAGGACCTAGAGGAGCTGTTCCCATCAACTAATAACGTTGTCGAAACGGTGGGCGTGTGTGTGGTGTTGTTGAGTTTGTAAATGGTGGCGGTAATGAGGGGAGGGGGTTGTCATAAATCTCAAAACAGAATTAGCTTACGAAAGAGTGGGAGCATCACCACTAGTATACGAGCGCATAACCACACCACTAATCTACGAATAGTTAGTTGATGAAGTTTACTCTCTTTTTAAAAGTATAAGTTCGAATCCCAACATGTCAGAAGTCGATTTGAAAAAACTGTTAATGGAGAAATTAAGCCCAAAATGTAAAACAACATGAACACGATTGGTATACCAAGCTTTTTACATATTGTTCAATGGAACGCGCTGTCATTAGCATCAAAATTGGAAGAATTTGAACATTTTTTGAAAGAAAATAATATTCATCTCGCCGCAGTTTGTGAGACATGGTTTCACCTTCGCAAGCAATACAGTCTGACAGGCTACAATATTGTCACCAGTTTCCGCTCTAACCGGGACCCCACCGGGATAAGGCAAGGGGTGGAAGAGGGATAAACAGCTACAGGTCAAACTAATTACTTTATTTTGGGACCACACCCGACGAAGCCTTATTTAAAATTGTCCACAAAAATAACAAGGCAAAACTCAATTGTCCGCAGAGAAACAGAACTAAAAACTCCCCGAGATTCGAGATTTTCCCGTCTCCTTTCTTTTATGAGTCTCTATTTTCCGCTCCCTCCCATTTCCCACTCTTTCGCCTTTGTCGACGCGTCGGGGGGAGAGCGCTTGGGGCCGGCTTCCCGGGGGCGGTGACCGGCGGCGCGTCTTCGTCGTAACAAACTGCTCTCCTCTCGCCTCGGACCTCGCCGCGGAGGCAGACGTCTTGACGGACGGCAGCGTTCGATGGCGTGGTGTTGTAGAGCTGGTTCAGGGGAGGGAGGTATCTGATGGCCATCGGGTGTGCTCCCTTAGACAAGCTTTTTTTTTTTTTTTTTTTTTTTTTTTTTTTTTTTTTTTTTTTTTTTTTTTTTTTTTTTTTTTTCGAGGGGTGGCCTCCTGGAACATTAAAAAACTCGGAACAGTAAAACGTAATAAACGTACAATTTATGGTAAAAATGCTTATCCTAGTACAAAAGGAATCTTACGCTCTATTCCCACAGCTAGTGCATTAACCTAGTGAATTACTTAATGAGGAAGCTACACGAGACACATTTAAATTTCTTAGAACCTACTCAGTGGAAATAAACACGACTTCCTTTCCCTTTCTCTATTTTCCTTTTTTCATTTTTCTCTTCCCAAGATCGCCGTCATCGACGGGTTCGAGGGACTCGCATTTTTTATTTTTTTTCTCTCACTCTCTCTCTCTCTCTCTCTTTTATTTCCTTCTTCATCAGCTGTAAGCTGGTACACAATTCGCGAGTCAAATCGGAGTGGCTGCCTCCTGGTGACTGGTAAGGAAGTTATATCTAAGGTTTGTAAATGATTGTGTGACAATTTGCTCTTACTGATAACAGCAGGAAGTTTAATGTTTCTATAGTATTTATTCGCTACTAGCATTCGACAGCTAGTTGAATGCATTTCAAACGAACATGACTCCGAAATTGTTAATTTCCCACGAATAGTGATGGGTCAAGGGAAAAAACCCGTTGGGAATATTCCCGTTTTTTGGGAAAAACCCGGTTTTTTCCCAAGAAAGTATTTTCCCACCCGAATTGGGTTTTTATTCGTTCAATTTGAATAGAACTTATCTCTGCAGAAATTGGAGAATTCAGCCTCAAAGTGTGAGTTTTTTTCCTCGCGCAGCCTCTTGTAACCTTTCCCTCAACTCTGAGAAGTTTCTATCTGCTCCATAGAGATAGTTCATCTCGCATTACGCCACATTGAGCTAAAGCTCGCTGAAAATTTACCTCGGTCGCCACTTTCCAAGAATGTACAGTCCCTGATTCTACGAAAACTGAAAGACAGAATAGACTCCAGCGTTAAAAGTTGTATTCATTACGCTGCGACACTCCTGGGCCCATCATCATAGGGGACGCTGCTGAGCAAGACGAGCAAATAGAAGGCACGAAAAATTCATAAGGTTGCCACACAGATGAAGGTTTATGTCGATAAAGCGATGGTGGATTTGGCCTACTATCCAAGGATGAACTCTGGGGGAAGACATTTTTGTGGGAAAGTGCCTCGGCGGTCACGCCAAGTGTTTGGTGGCAAGGACTTAGTTCGACTTCAACTTTGTTTTCCGTTGCGGTTAGAATTTTATCAGCTGCGACAGAAAGATCCTTTGGCACGTTTTCTTGAATGAACAGCAAAAAAAGAAACCGGGACCGAGCAAACAAAACATGGTGTTGTCGTGGGGGAAAGAGATGGCCCGGAGTTGAGTGGTTCCTGGTCGCCGCGGTGTCTTGGTGGTCTGAGAGCCGTACCGGAGATACGGTGTCCGGGTTCGATTCCCGCTCCGTGGCAGTTTCTTTTTCTCACGACACATAAAGCATCATGTCACTGTTGTTAATAAAAAAGAAACCGTTTAACGACTGATCAAGCCAGAAAACTGACCTATCTGTCCCACAATTGGAAAATTCAAAATCGTCGAAGAAGTAATACAGAAAGCAGTGACTCCTCAAACCTTCTTGGACGCTGGGATACCGAAAACAGGTTCGGCAGGCCCAACGAAACTGATGCAACGGCATCTGAATCATCATCATCGTCATCAAACGAGGAAACCTCAGGCGAAGAATTCCAATAGAAAAATAATGGACATTTGGTGGCAAGGCTCGGCTTCAGCTTTGCCTTCCGTAACGGCTAGAATTTTAACAATTTTTGAGCAAACAGAGAGTTCGTATGATTCTATGGGTGTAATAAATACCTATAGTCGTTTGTTTATTATTCATTTGCTGAGTCTGTTGCAACATTGAGTGAAAAACGAATAAAAACCCAGTATTTTCCCAAATTGGGTTTTTTCCCGGTATTTTCCCAGGGAAAAAACCCGAAATTTTATTTTCCCGGTGTAAACCCATCACTACCCACGAATAATACAATTCATTTGGGATTATTAACGTCCTCTCAACGAAGGATCCGCAATCCTCAAGTCCACTCATTTGGTAGAATGTTTAGTGATCTGCGAGCACGAGAGTTTAAGTGTTGACATCAATTTTGGACTGTCTGCAGCACGAGATTTGTGTCAATATTAAAGACGGGACAAAGTCATCCACTTATGTACGAGGCAAAACCGGTTCTGTCGTGCTGCCATTCCAAAGCGCCCCAAGTTCCGTATAAATGTTTTATCCTGCCGGGTGTTTCAATCTTGCTCGTCCCTAGGACGACCAGCCAGTTTTATTTCAATTTTCCTTCAGCAGGAAAATTGTGGAACGAGACATTCATTGTGCGGAGTGCGGTCGTTGTTGGAGCTCTGGGGGCTCAGACAACTCGACTGATCGTTTTCCCGATGTTACTTGTAGCAGCGTACGCATGATAGTGATCCATTTTTGGCATAAAATAATTAATAGAAGTAAAAACTCCTGAAATACCAGCACTTCCTTGGATAAATTCAGTAAACACAGACTGAAGCCTGTTAAATTTAAACAAAACCTCCCCAAGTACAAACCTTAATATGAATAATAAGAGCGCTATCTACTGCCCGTTTGATCGGCGAATAGAACATTAAGGCTAAAGTCCATAGGCCTCTAGTGAGTTTCTGTCTCAAGAGATCGCGCCACTGCGCTAGCCAAACGATTCTACTTCTCACGGTCGCAAAAATTGATCGATTTTGTTTTTGTAAATTGATTCCTACTCATTGATGCCAACAATTATAAGGAAATTGAGTCGCTGATTTTTAAAATGACTCTAGCCCGGAAATTTTAAATTCAAAATTTGAAAAAATATATTTTTGGAGAAAACTGGATTATACCAAGAAGCAGCGTAAAATCTTGAATACGAAATGTATTTGGTTTTTGATTTTGGTCCAAAAACATCGCCCGAAAGAGAAAAATGCCAGTCAGGGTGGTGTGTACGGGAGGGGTGACTCATCGGCCCTCTTCAACACCAGACTTGAACTCCTCCCTTTACAAGCCAACACTCCGGTATTCAAAGAATTGATTTCCAACATATTATTAACAATTTCATTTCTCTTGCTAGAGAACCTTTAAAACACAGGTACGGCAACACGGATTTCAGCGCCAAATTTTGTCCCTCAGTCGTTAGGGTAAACACAATACCATGAATGAAAAAATTGTCATCGTAACAACAAACAAACGTCGAACGCGGTCGAAATAAATAAAAATACCCCACTTACCAATGAGACCAGGGGTCCTATTCTCTAACAACAAGCAATATTTTTTTCGCCAGCCATGTGTTTATTTCATTCATTTGTTTGAAGAAAATTAATGAAATAAACATATGGCTGATACAAAGCTATTGCTTCGGAGTTAGAGAATAGGGCCCCAGGTGATAATTATAATCGTATGAGGGACAAAATATGGCGCCGATTTGCGTGTTTCCGTACTCGCGTTTTATAGTGCCTGAGTGGTGTCTACCACTCATTCGGGATAGATCCTGAAATACCGCTTTTTTTTTCTTCTTCTTCTTCTTCTTCTTCTTCTACTTCTCCTTCTTACAAAGTATGTATGTATCTACATGACACGGTTTTATGGGGTTCCACAGCTATTTACATTGACGAGTATTATTACATTTTCTTCCACGTATTACTTATTCTTCTATGTTTCCCGAGTACCCAAATTAAATTATTCTTCGTCCGTTTTTTATCGGTTGAAACTGAAATCCTTGTTCTCCGGGTACAAGCGTTCCGTTGCCCAAGGAATTTTTGTTATATCTCTTCAACATTTTATGAATCAGAGTAAAATGTGTAGGTGCCTAGCAAACAACAAATAAAATTGTCGGAAAATGCAGAGAGAGAGAATTACGTACCTAAGTACTCACTGAATTGTTTTTATTAAGAAACAATAGCACTTCCAATCGTGTCATGCGTCAGGTCTGATGGGCACATTATATTTATCCAGCCCGAGGGTCAGCATTTTCTAGTCATAAACATTTGGCATAAAACACATTACCATTTTTTCGAGACTTAAAATCAGCCAATGACTGGGACAGGGGAATGGAATGGAGACTTCTTAAAAAAGTGACTTGGTCTGTAAAATTTGTAAGATTTAACTTTGTTTTTTCTGCAGTCTGTAGGCACATTTCAAGCAACCCCTCACCCTTCTGGGATAATTTCCTTATTTCCAGAGTGCCGTACTGGAATATTTTTACCTAAATTTTTTAATAATATTATTAAATTTAACATGGTTACATACCTTACATACATAACATAAGAATGTTTGTCGTCAATTGAAAACAAATGGTTTATGATCTCAGCATTCGTTCGATATAAAACTAATGAAATTATTGCTGATTGAACCCCTGTGATTATATTTTGTTCATCTCCAAGTCCAATAAAAATATTCCCTCAAAAAATGAAGCATTTTGATACGTTTCATAGACTCCACAGACGCATAACACAGAGCTTGTGAACGGGGGTCTTACATTCCTAATTTCGAATGCTCATTCAAGAGTAGGTACAAAAATTTAACACACGTTTAAAAAAATTACTGGAAGTTGTACCTCAATCCCTTAGCTAATCCTGCGAGCTGTGTTTACAGGGAGTACAGAAGCTCTACCTCAAAAGTTGCTGACTAGACATAACTGTCATTTTTTGACTTACGACAAACAAAGACCTCTAGCAGGCTAAAAACTTCGAGGGGAGAGTGTTCTCTTCTATTCCACACGTTTCAGCTGGAGAAACCGTGACACGGCAATTGGCGCGATTTAGAGCACATTACAGTAATCGAATCCTATAGGAACTATAGGAATTTGTGAGTTGATATTACTTATTAGTATATACAACATGGCCCCAAGGAAGACAAATAAGGGGAAAAATAATTTGTTCTTGAGTACTAAAAGGAAAAAACCAGGACTAAAACGAAAACACCCAGGGTAAGTTTATATTATGGAACTAACAGTCTAATTTTACTTTATGCTCTTACTAATTTTGCTCTATACTGTTTGAAGGGTATCTACTGAGATACAGTTGGGACTTTTGGATGCTTCAAACGACTTGTCAATGGAAGTGGTTCATTCTGGCCAAAAGTCTCCTGAATGTTCGGAGAATTATTCGATTCCTGACGAAGAATCAGCAACAGGACGCACAAGGACAAAAAATCCACCCCATAAAAGCACCAAACGCCATTTTATTGCTTGAAATAATCGTCAACACCCAGAAATCTGGCATTTTTTCCATAAATTTACGTGGCCTCCAAAATTTGTCCGTTTTACGAAAAGTCGCTGTACCCAAACGGCTTTCTCAACAGATTTTCGATGTATCACAAAAACTTCCCCGTCTTCTAAGCTTCCTTTTGGCGTGTTCACATTTCATGTTACCACTGACGTTTCTCACGAAAACGTCACGAGAATGCACAAAAACCATGTTTTTACGGAACATGGGCCATTGTCTACGGTATTCGTGAAAGGTGCAAGGAGATCGGCAATAAGTGAGAACAGGACATCTTACCATGGAGAAGATATCGCAGGCAAGAGACATTCAATTATACCCCCCCCCCCCAATCAATTTCTGCCGATCTCTGTGCAACCTTCACGAATACTGTTGGCACCTGGCACATAGGCAACTGCCTATATTTTTCTGTCAAAATACTGTTTTAGAAAGGGAAGGGCAGGATATTTTAGGAAGGAGAAGATATCGTAGGCAAACAGCATTCAATTATATCCCCCCCCCCCTGAATGGCGACAATTTAGTGAATCTCTGATGGCGGAAGGGGTCAAATCAAATGCCTCTTGCCTTCTCCATGATAAGATATCCTGTTCTCACTAACTGCCGATCTGCCTGCATCCTTCACGAATACCGTAGACAATGGCCCATGTTCCGTAAAAACACGGATTTTGTGCATTCTCGTGACGTTTTCGTGAGAAACGTCAGTGGTAACATGAAATGTGAACATGCAAAAAGGAAGCTTAGAAGACGGGGAAGTTTTTGTGATACATCGAAAATCTGTTGAGAAAGCTGTTTGGGTACAGCGATTTTTCGTAAAACGGACACATTTTGGAGGCCACGTACAATTACGGAAAAAATGCCAGATTTCTGGGTGTTGACGATTATTTCAAGCAATAAAATTGCCTCTATCCTAAAGGAAATGTTCCGTAGTTTCTGAAAATGGCATCACGTTTTGGATTTGGTGCGATATAAGCCGAGAAATTGCGGATTTTTTGAAGCAAGCATTGGTTACTTTTTTAAACACACAAAAAATCATAACTCCGGAACGGATCGACGTAGGACACTTCCGAAGGTACCAATTTACTCCACTTTTAACGTAGTTTTACCCAAAAATTTTTGTCACACTTATATGGATCCACCCTGTATATATGTATTCCGAACCCAACATGTTTGAAATTCTTAACCTGTTTTTTAAGGCTTGTACGACCATAGTTGAACAACTTAATTTCGACCTTTGGAAAATGATACATAAAATAATATTGCTGTTCATAAATGTATTACTGAAATTCTCAATGGGCTTGGAAGTTGGAACAACAACTGGGACAACAGTTGCGACAACTGGGGCACGTAAACTTTAAAAGTTACTATACTTTCACCTATCTGAAAAATCCTGTATGAACCTATAGTGCAGGTAATATACATATACAGGTATAAATCTGGGAAAGCGTTATTGGATTAACGTGATAATTATTTCCGAATTACTTGTCTATTCCCCTCCTCCTTTGCTTGAACTGTTTGAAAATGTAAGTTGCCATGGCGAAGCTCAACTTGATAAATAAAAAATGGATTTACAGAGCCTACCAAGGTGCCTAAATTTTCTATAGGTGCCGCAGATCACTTTCCTTCACCTACGTCACTTGCAGTCCCAACCGCCATTGCGCTAGACCTAGTACGTCATTAATTGTTATTGGGTTGTGATCATAGAGATAATATAACATGGAGGGAGTCTGGTTCCAATACGACGGCATATGAATAGGTTTTATTTCTGTCCCTTATTTTAAAAAATTGTAACCTCCCATCCATCTCCCATCTAATCAAGCGAAGAAATAAAACCCGGCCACCATGTGTTTATTATTTTATCCTCCATGCTTGTCACTTTTCTGAAAGCGCCGGCCGGCACCGAGTGATTTAACTTTCACTTTAAGTACAAAACTCCTTGGTACTTTCTTCCTATTTTGTTTTTCACTACGAAAAAGTGTTGGTGAAATGAGGAAGTGCATGGTGCGCGGCAGAAGCTCCCGCAATTCCGAAAATGCATCTTTTCATGGGTAAGTTTGCCTTTTTACGTTGTATAATATTATATGTACTTCCAAATAATATCCGCTAATTATTTTAAAAGATTTCCGACGAAACCGTGGCTTAGGAGGGAATGGTTAGAAGCTTTGGGGATAAACTTGGATTCCATAAAAGAGTCCTCGGCCATATGCTCCGATCATTTTACTCCAAATTCTTATGTATTCGGAAAACATCCGAGGAGCAAACACTTTAAGAGTCGCCTCAGAAGTGATGCCGTTCCCAGCGTTCACCTAAAATTTCCAACCACAAGTCAAAGAGAGTACGGAAAACTTCATAAAGATTCTGAAGAAGAAGAAGAAATACGAAATAATGCCTGGCTCATAGAAACATGCACTAAAGACTCTCACAAGAATGGAGACGGCCAATCGACACTTACGGATGCTTATGAACCAGGTAAATTTTTTCAACTTTAAAGACGTTCTTTGGTGGTGTTTTACCCGTCGGCGGTAAAAGTAGTATGCCATCGCACTTACACTGAGATTATGGAAATCAATTCTCAGTTACTGTTAATTACTTACGTCATTAATGCCGTCTTTAATACGGAGCCGCCATTGATGGGATGGGGGGGGGATTCTCTCTCACTTCCATTTCCATGTGTTAAATGAGTGGATGTCTACAGCTTCCCCAGAAAAATTCCTTGATAGTTACAGTAAAATTAGGTGAAAAATTGACTCAACCCTGCACGATAACCCTCAAATATTAATTTAGCGGAACTAGCTTTGACCCAAAAACCAGTAAGTCATAAGACATCGGTCGGTATTCCATTTGGGCCAAATCTGTTTGGGAAGTGGGGGAATGTGGGGGTTTGAAATGGTTAAAAAATCACCAAAATTCTCCAGTTGATTCTAGAGGCATCATATTCCATGTTATAAATTTATAATAGCCCTCGATTCCCATTTTAATTGTTTGAGTTGACTAGTACATCCTAGCCCTCCCAAAGTCGGCTCAAAAATGTAATTTAACAAAAGCCATCGATTAACATTGAGATTTGTAGAAAAAGTTAAGGAGGGGAGTTAAAACAGGGAATAAAATGTCAAAAAAATGGTAAAATTCACACGTTGATCCTACCACATCAAGATTTGGTTCAAAAATTTAATGCAACATACTCCATTGATCCATAAATCCATTAATCCAGAAATTACTATAGAGATGTATCAAAAATTAAAGGGGGGGGGATAATAAGGGATGCAAGTTTTAAAATCGCCAAACGGCACTAGTGTATCCCAGCGCTTCAAAATCCAGCTCAAAAATGTAATGTATCAAAGGCCTTCGATTACCATCTACATTTTTCTAAAAAGTTGATTAGGGGAGGGGATGCAATAGGGGATATACTTTGAAAAATTTGCCAAAATTCACACGTTTATCTTAAAATTCGGCCCTTCGAAAACCACCGAAACTTTTCTAAATTGTTGAAGAGAGGGTGGTGACAATAGGGGAAGAAGTTCGGCTCAAACAAAGCCTGCGGCAAACAGTGTGAGGGAGGTTCAAACATTTATGAAATGGTACACAATGAAACAAATTATGGTATCAAAATTATTACTTCTGGGACGGCTTAGGGCATCCTTATATAAGAAATGAAATGCACTCTTTCCGACAGCCTGAAGTGAAATTTTATTATCCCACTTCTTCCATAAGAAAATGAGCGTTTTTTGATATAATGAAAAACATTAGCAAGCAGTCCTCTTCCCTCGCTTTATGGATAGCTATTTTTTTGTTGGGCATGGACTACTCACGGTTGTTAGCCCATCTTATAGAATTTTATTCTGCTCATTCATCAACCAAAAACACACAGTCAATAATATCAAAGTTGATCATTGCATAGTTTTCCTTTAAACATTTGGCTGATAGCTATTATTATATTGTTAATTTTTCTGAAGTAGCTCTGGTTTTTTACTGATCATCTGATCATGGTTTTTTACTGATTCATTGCTTCTTATGTATTTATGTTATTTATTATTTATTCATTCGTGTTACTTATTTTAGTTGCTATTGTCGAATGCCAAGATGAAGAGATGATTGTGGCCAGTCCAGTTTCTTTGGACGGAAACGAATGCTACGTTCTTCCCCAAGATACTTCAGGTACGTTTAACTTTCCCAATATGAACAATTATAAAACTGATAGCTAGCCACCTATACTCCAGGTGTGCTAGTGGCCGTCGGAAAGGCATTTAGTTAGTGATTTTAGGGGTATTGTTGCCCTCTTAAAAGGAGTGAAATGTTTCCTTGACTGAAAAACATTATTATTAAACCTTCGCTCACAGGAAAGGGCCAACCCTACTTGCCCCTACCAAACTCATCATATAAGAACAACAGCAACGAGCGGTCACTCCGGTCGCTTCGGGGGCGAAATTATTACCGTTGGAATGGACCGCAGCTTTCACGCTCTAGTCCCCATGGTTGACGGTCTTCAAACGACAAAATTCAGCTAAATAATTCCCTGATACCCCTCTCACAGTCTCCTAGTAGAAATTTCCCATTACTTGCCGTGGTTCTTGAACAGCTCATCCAACATGTGTCCTTTTCCTCTTCCTATTTAAATTCCTTTCCGGTATTCAAGGCTAATTTAGGTTGCGGTGATTCGTATACTTCATGATTTTTGATAATTAGTTGGTTGTACTTCATTTCACAATTTTTCTGATTATTTCTTCTCTGCAGGATACTCTTCACCGATAGTAGAGTCCATGCACGAAGATCGCCTATCTCCTGAAGGTATTGGTGATGGTCATGCATCGTCGGCTCCTGAAACTAGCTATTTTGCTACTCCTCGACGTTCCGATCGAAAACAGTGAGTGTGAAAATGTAGGATTGCATGAAATTATTATTTACTAACAATAAGTCCTATTCCTGTGATCATTCTAGCTACTTTGATGATTACCGGTCTCCGGATATGGCTAGTCCAACAAAAGCCCTCGAAAGTTTTAGATTAGCCAAAAAACAAATCGCGTCACTTCGGAAGTCAAACGAATACCTGAGAAAATCTAAGAAGCGACTGTTGTCAAGAGTGGCTAACCTCCAGGACGTTATCGGAGAGTTGAAGGAAAGAGGACTAGTTTCTGAATCAGCTGTTGGTGTCCTCGAGGTAAATATTGATTCGAGTACCGACTTTCATGGTGAATTTCCTTCTAACTCTCCGATTTATAGGCGGCTTTGCCAGGACCCGCGGCTGAATTATTAAAAAGAGCCGTCGTCCCTACGTCCACAATTTCGCCTGAATTACGCACATTTGCCCTAGCTCTGCATTTTTACTCGCCAAAGGCTTACGATTTCATCAGGAAAAGCTTTTCATCGTCGTCGCCTCACCCAAAAACCCTCGCTAAGTGGTTTGCGAAAATGGACACCACGTCAGGTTTCACGATGGAAAGCTTCAAAACATTGAGCAACCTAGCCAAATCAAGCCCCCAAAAAGTATTTTGCTCCCTTATCGTGGATGACATGTCCATTCGAAAACATGTTGAGTGGGATGGGAAACAATTTCAAGGCATAATTGACCTCGGAACGGGCCTTCATGGTGAAGAATTTCCAGCTGCCAAAGAGGCTTATGTATTTATGCTAAAAGCTCTCAATGCCAGCTGGAAACTACCCATTGGGTATTTCTTTATAGATGGGTTAAGTGCCACGGAAAGGGCTACTTTAGTGAAGAAAGCGCTCGATTTTATCGAACCTTCTGGGATTGAAGTAGTCTCCTTGACTTTCGACGGCACGATAGTGAATTTGTCTATGGCTGGACAATTGGGAGCTTCGCTAAAAGCAAGTGACATGCGCCCTTCTTTCAATCACAATGGTAGAAAAATTTGTATCGTTCTCGACGCATGTCACATGCTCAAACTTGTGAGGAATTCCCTGTCCTCCATAGGTACATTAAAAAATGAGAATGGTGAAGAAATAAAATGGCAGTACATTGATGAACTAGAAAAACTGCAAGCAGGCTTAGGGGTACATTATGGGAATAAATTACGTAGTCGACATGTTAATTGGAAAAAACAGCCCATGAAAGTTAGTCTTGCTGCGCAAACTCTTAGCAATAGCGTAGCTGACGCTTTGACATACCTTGAATTCGATGCAAAAAATATCGCATTCAAAGGTAGTGGGGCAACAGTAACCTTTATAAAAAAATTTAACGACTTGTTCGATGCATTGAACAGTCGCAATTTGATGGGGAAACAGTTCAAGGCCCCCATCAAAAAGGACAATGTGAAGTTATACTTCGACTTGTTCGACGAAATTTTGTCTTATATAAAGGGATTGAGAACTCCTGCAGGTATTCCAATTCTTGAAAGTAAAAAATACACTGGATTCCTTGGGTTCTTAATTACAGTAGAATCAGTGAAAGCCTTGGTTAATGACTTAATTCTTGTCGACTCTCCTCCAATGCAATTTTTAATGACGTACGCATTAAGCCAAGATCACTTGGAAATGTTCTTCAGTGCCATTAGAAGCAAAGGAGGGTACAACAATAACCCTAGTACAGTTCAGTTCACAGCTGCCTACAAGCGACTGTTTGCTCACGCTCAGGTTAATATAGTCTCTCCGGGAGCCAATGTAGCGCCGCTTGACCATACTACCATTCTCACAGTTCCTAGTACTAGTTCTGAATTTTCAGAAAAGACCCGACTGATAAAATGCAACTTGGTTTGCGACTATTCGCCGGAAGAGCTAGATCACACATACTCCGCTCTACCTGATGCTATATCACCTGAAGTGACTAACGTCGTTGAGTACATTGCTGGATTTGTTCAGCGCAAACTGACTCGGCAGATGAAGTGTGCAGCTTGCGCCGAAGCAATGTTCCAACCATCAAATAGTCGAGAGGTACCAGCCTTGATAGCCAGGAAGAGTAGGGGTGGTTTGATCGTGCCTTCCGAAGATGTTATTTCGCTTTGCAAGATTGCAGAAAGTAAATTGAGGCAGGTTCAAGCCGAAGGCAAATTGCTGGAACGCAATGGTCTTGCACGATTACTTGTGCTGGCCATGCGTGACGTTCAATATAGTGTATTTGCTAACTTGACTGCCCACATCCAGGGACAAATATTTCCCGATGATCACAGAACAGTTCTGATTAAATGCATTCTTTTAGAATATTTTAATGTCAGGTTGTATTATGTTGGTAAAACAAAAACAGGTGAAATGCAGAGAGACACTACCCGCCATATTCGAACAAAGGCTATTATATTTCAAGGTCATTAGAGTTCTGTTTCTTTCCTAACTATATTTTGTTTGTTTTCATAGTTCTGTTACTCTATTTAAAGGGTTAAAATAAACTTAGGAAAGGTAAAGTTGCTGGCAATTTACTCGACCGTATTACAATCCTAGTCTTCTAGGTTTAGCCTTACGTGCAAAATGGTATATTGCCTTACTTTCCTTCCCACATGCATGGTTAAACATTGCAGACGATATCAGGAATCTAATTATAAATTAGGCAGTTCAATAGGGACCTATTATTATTATAGGTACCCAACTGAGTAACTGCTACTTCGTTTGATTGTGGCACGGTAACCAGATTTTTCCGTTTGGAGATAAGGTAGGGAAGGACCCCGGCCTTGAGAGGTTATATGTATAGTCCAGGACAGCAACTTCTCCCAACTTTTTTGACCGAATCGTTTGAGAAGTTGATAGAAGCAGCCTCTGATCATAGCTTCTTCGAAATTAACCACAACAACAACAACGAACACATCGAAAACAACAACAATAAACCGACGGCATGCCACTCCGGCATGACGGAATACGACTTTTCCCAACCTTTATGAGATTGTGTGCCACGAATTTGAAGTCATCTCGAACTCGATTTTTTTCACGAAAACCATATTTCCTTTAGGTAATGAACTATTTTCTTGAGTAACACATTCATTTTATTTAATATGCCGACTAGTTTCGGGATAATGCACCCCATTCTCAAGGCATCCACAGTCCGAAACAACTTAAAGGAGACATTACAACATCTCAGTTCTAAAAAAACAAACATGAAAAACGGCAAAATACTCACATCTCTTTGTCACATGTTCATACTTAAATTTCCTAAGGGAACATGGAAGTAATAATAATAGTAATAATAATAATAATAATAATAATAATAATTTTGTGTCTTCCTACATTACGAGACTATGCAAGAATCATAGTGTTCATGTATTTGCTTCAGCAAAGGAATAACTGGTTACGAGGTAATTATGCTTTGTTTTGCGCCCTAATAATAGCGTGTTCTGATTTTAAAACAGGGAGGTTTAGCACCCTTTCCAATAAATCACCCGTTACATATCCAGATTATCTAGAACTTATAGCAACGATTAATTTAACGACCGGAGCTGATGGTAAAACTCCCTAATATGATTATGGGGTGCAAAGTGCTTTTTTCCTTATTTTATGTATATGTGCTAAGGTAATGTGAGAAGACGGTAAAAGTTCACATTGCCCGGCAAATTTTCACATCAACCGGTGAAATGTACATTTGGCAGTGAAAATGTGCACATTTCCAGCAATGTCTACTTTTACTGGTGTACGCAATTTAACCTTAACATATGTATCCCTACATTTCAAAGTAACGTATTGCGTTTGAGTGATCCTGACGAGGCCTGATACGGGGTCAGCCCCAAGTGATGATCACTACATATAGGCTGGGTGATGCACATGAGATGAAAATTTATTCTCTGATGAAGAGTCATTCACTATACTGTGATATAATATCAAATAACGGCACTAATTCTACGTAAAAGGCATGTATCATTAGTGAGTTGATGGACACAATACGAATAATTCAAATAACGATGAAACGACAAGAAATAAAGTTGTTTTCAAGTTATATTGTCAAGGCTTTTGTTCAGTCCATTTATTCTCTCTCTCTCTCTCTCCTTAACGTCATGTTCTACCGGTTTTACCGGCAGTGTACCGGTTTACAGTCTGCCATGAAAAACAAACCGCTACACCGCCTGCGTTTCAAGCTCAAGACCTACCGTCGTCGCTACTTTACTTTGCACTTACTATACGGATACGCGGTTGGTCAAACGTTTACGTTTACGTTTCTCTTCCCCTATTCATGGTAAGTTGGCATGGAGTCCTCTTTAAAAACGCTATTGATCTCCTCCGCTTCAATTGTCCGTTAGAATGGACCTCATGAATCAAACCTTTATAACCTTATACAACAACGAAGAGATTCCTGTTTCCGTTATTAGGGGTATACCGGGTAGGTAGGGACAATTTCCGAGGCACAGTAACGTACAATTAATTTTGCCCCAGAAACTCAAAATTCAGGTACAATAGGGAAATTGCTTTCTTGAACTCCGTAAAATATGAATTTTTAATGAGTCAACCCCACAAACTTGAATTTTGAGGGAGTCAATCCTGCAAAATTGTTTTTTCAAATGGTGAAATCTCTGAAATTTGGGCTTAAAGGGGTGAAAACTGTCAATTCTATAGCCATCTAACCAAGACAATTGCAGTCAAGACATAAAGAAGGGGAATGTGACTGTTTCCTCCTGGTTGTCCTTTTTTGGTGATTAAAACCCGAGAAATGTGGTTCTTTGGGATCAAAATCCACGAAATTTGGGCTTTGAAAGGGCTAAACCCACGAAAATTATATTTTAATGTGCTCAATGGGCATTTTGGTTCAGAGGGAAAAGTACATTTCATGGCATACTCATGCTCTTCCCTCCATGTTTCTGCTCTGAATAGTGTGAATACGCCATTTTATGGCCGGTGTAGCCGATTTAGCTTATAACTCGTCGTTTATCTAATATTGTGTCGTTAGACCACAAATTACCCAGGATAATTAATCCTGAAACAAGAGAATTTCACGAAGAAGCGGTAAATTTGGGTTTTTGGCCCCAACAATTGTATTTTTTCACGTGTAGGCATAATTGACCAAAAAAATTGTATTTGGGGGGGGGGGGGTGAAATCTGAACTACTCAGATTCTTGCTCTCTCAATGCCCTCAATGTTCACTTCCTCCGCCTCTGGCTAGCCAACGGGATTAATAAGAGTTTCTCAGAATGTGTGACATTTTACAATCACGATGATATACGATTTGTACCCTTTTCGCACGGAATCGTTGGCATACTCGGCTTTGACTTGAAATAATCACCAACTATAATCTGCCTCGAAAACATGGCGATTCAAAAATATTGTTTTAGTTTTCTTGAAGATGTATTTGGGCGAATCAGGAAACTATGAAAATATGATACATATAACTTTCGGAGCTCGTGTGTCAAATTTCTGGGAACTTCTTCCGCAATAAAACGCCCGGTGTCATCCACTTCAATGTGTAAAGTCGAAAAAGGACGAAACGAAGGATACGTAGCGGGGGTCATGCCGTAAAGCGTTTCACTCGGCTTTTGTACTCGTGCTCAATTTCTTTCTACGTATTTCCTCACCACCACAAACTTCATCACTTTTCGGAAGTATATACGGTATATTTTCTAAGCTATATAAGCTTATGTGGTTGCGGTTCGCTTCCACAGCCCACTGTACTTTATTTATACCTGGCAAACTCCGCGTTTCGTGAAATAGCGGCTGACCCGGGTGGGGTCGGTTTGTGCAATACACTAGCCTTAGATAGTCCGACGAAGTTCTTGGTAGGTTTATATTTATTGATGGCATAGACAGCAAGACAGCTACACTGAATCTGTGCTCATTAGAGATGACAGGCATAATATAAGACAGAGAAAGGCAAGAACGGTTTAACAACTGTAGAGTTCACATTCTATTTGACGCTCAAAAAACAAAGAAATCAATTTCTTTGTACAGGGTGACAGTGGCACGAATCGTTTGAATTCAAAATCATAAGTTAAAAAAGTTCTTCAAGATGAATTCACACTAATATCACAGATTCTACGGAATTAATTAAGCCAACGGGAATGTTCACAAATAAAAGATAACAAGTTTGTTTATTGGAGAAGTTTACGTAGTGCAGGTTATAAAAATAAGGGACACCCCCGCACTTCCACACTTCATCCATGTGGTCAATATGCACCCCCCTCCAACACCCCTTCCCAATCAAGGTTCCCTCCATGTATTCTACCTCTATGGTTGTGATTTTTGAGAAATCATAAACTTCAATTTCAAAATTAACTTGCTCTGCTGCTCTACGGTGAGCAATCGGGAGCAAAGGACTGCTGGTGACGTCAGTCTCCACCCCTCCCGCCCGATGGGCAGGGGGAAATCTGCGGCACCTATAGTAAAGTTTAGTCACCTTGGAGCCTACTATTGATAAGCTACTATTAATTAATTGATAAGCTATGAGAAATAAATGCGGTGCTATAATGAAACTAATTCCTGGAGCACGTGAGTGCAAAAGAAGGAGCTTAGCTGAGAAGGCGGCGCGGCGTTCGAGGGACCCCTCCCGTACACACCACCGTGACCTCCCTGGCTTTGAGGCGGCTTTTCTTTTTGATGTCGCATTTTTCTCTTTCGGGCGACGTTTTCAGACGAAAAAAAAAAAAAAAAATCATTCCGTATTCAAGATTTTACGCTGCTTCGTGGCATAATCCAGTTTTCTCCAAAAATGTATTTTTTCAAATTTTGAATTTAAAATGTTATGGGCTAGAGTCATTTTAAAAATCAGCGACCCAATTTCCTTAAAATTGTTGGCATCAATGAGTAGGAATCAATTTACAAAAACAAAATCGGCGAATTTTTGCGGCCGTGAGAGGTAGAATCGCTACGGCTATATTCCGTCTCTCTCGCACACTTGTCGTCCACTTTAGCCTTAAATGGGACTCCTCTATGTTCTCATTTTCCTTTCTTTTCCTCAAAACGTTATTTTTTTCCTCATGCCTCGTCAGGCCGCGTCGGCCTGGTATTCATGAAAAATTGTATCCGTCTTACTATACGCGAACCCTAAACTTCCCGGGGTTGTCACAAACTTTACCTATGTCTTATTTTACTACTCTTAAGCGACCAAATCTTTTAAACTCATTTATTTACATACTAAATTCCTGTCCTACTTATCTTACATCATGTCTATACTTGGAAGTTTTTACGTTAATCCCTTAATCTAAGTTTTTGGGGGTCCAATTCGAGTTGATTTTGGTTTTGCATTTTTTTTTCTCTCTCACTCTCTCTCTTACTACTGCAGGGCAGGGCTTCCAGCTGGGTTGCTCATAAACAGGTTTTTTTTTTTTTTTTTTTTTTTTTTTTTTTCAGGGACAAAGGGGTATTGAACTTAGTCTGAATTCATAGCTTTAGTTGAATCTTGCTTTCTGAACTTCCTTTTGTACCTGATCTATTCCTGTAGAAACTGATGAATTTGCGATTTGCAATTTTTTCGTGCTCTCCGATCGTGGGAACGCTACTGTGAGTTTGTCCCCGTCAGTAATTTGAGACGAGTATTGGATAAAAATTTATTATTGCGATGACGATAGCGATGCCTATAATTGGGTTTATAAAAAAATATGTTCGTTTCATAGTCGATTGTTTTAAAACTTATTTCCGCCGGTGCGTTCTACATTTATCTGCTAACAAACTAAATCAAATTGAACTACGATGCTTACGTCTAAAATGTTTATTCTAGGCTTATTTACAGCGAAGGGAATTACTTATTGCAACTGCAGGGTTCGCGGGTGGTATCTCTTGAGTCGACTTACGTGTAGGGTGTAGTTGTATTTCCGACCCCTCTTCAACACTTCTACTACGTAATTTACAGGGGATAATTTCCGCATGATCTTGTACGGGCCAAAAAATCGTCAGGGCAGTTTTTCGCTCTTTCCCTTTTTTCTTACAGGGGTGTATACCATGACCAAATCGTTTTTCTGAAAGTCGACATCTCGGTGTCGCTGATCGTATCTTTTTTTCATCATTTCTTGCTGGGCGGTTATTCTTTCACGTGCTATTTCGCGGAGGAGTCTGACTTTTTCGGTATACTCAAGAGTGGTCAGGTCCGGGGTTTCTCTGAAGGGATCTAGGGCCACGTCACAGGGCATAAGGGGTTGTCGACCATAAACTAGCTCAAACGGTGAAATTTTAGAGGAGTCATGGGGGGACGCATTGAAGGCAAAAACAACGGAACTGATGTAGGTGTCCCAATCATCTTGTCTTGTGTTAACATAAAGACTTAACATGTTCGCCAAGGTGCCATTGAATCGTTCGGTCAATCCGTTTGTTTGGGGGTGATAAGCGGTAGTTTGTGCGCTGTAGCAGTTTACGCTGCGAAGGAGCTCTTGGAGGACTTTGGACGTGAAGCACGTGCCTCGATCCGTGATTAAGGTTTTAGGGCACCCGTGGCGACAGATTATCTGTTCTATAATAAAGTCAGCGACATGCTTAGCCGTGGCGGCGGGCAGGGCTTTCGCCTCTACCCATCTGGTGGCATAATCCGTGCACACGATAATAGCGGTGTTTCCCGATGACGAGCGGGGAAATGGACCTAAAATGTCTGCGGAAATTTTTTCAAAGGGTTTTCCAAAGGTGATAGGTTGAAGAAGGCCTGAAGGCTTAAGGGGTGCCGATTTTCTACTTTGACAAGGGGGGCAGGGTCCAACGTATTTTTCATCTCGGTTTAGGCCCTCCCAGAAGTAGCGGACTCGAATTTTGCCTAGGGTTTTCGCCAACCCCAGGTGCGCACCGGTTAAAGGTTCGTCGTGAAATACTTCTAAAATTTCGGATTGTAAATCTTTTGGTAACACAAGTATAGGTTCTAATTTTCCTCTCAAAAACTGTTTTTTATATAACCGGTCCCCTTTTATTAGGTAGCTGCGACTTATTCTCAGGGTTGAGCGATCAGCGCCATCGGGATTTTCAAGGGCGTCTATGATGGGAATTAAATTGGGGTCTTTTCGTTGAAGTTCACCCATATCAACGGCCCCTATTTGTAGGATCACGAATTCATCCACGCCGATGTTTTCGGCAGGCAAGACGGGATTCCTTGACAGAGCGTCCGCGTCGGAATGTAGACGCCCGGACTTATGAACAATTTCATAGTCATACTCATGTAACAATAAAGACCACCTGGCGAGTCTACAGGTCGCGTCCTTATTATCACAGCATAGTGCGTGGTGATCTGTCACGATGCGGAATTTCTTACCGAAAAGGTAGTGCCTAAAAAATTTTATGGCCCAGATAATGGCGAGTGCTGTGACGTGTCTCCGCGTCTGAGAGTCGTCGGGAGGCGTAGGCAACCGGTCTTGTGCCCTCAGGTCCCTCCTGGGTGAGTACGGCCCCCGGCCCGCGTATCCACTGACGTCCGCATGGATTTCGACGGGTAAAGTTTGGTCAAAGTGACGAAGGACCGGGGCCTCTAGCAGTTTGGTTTTTAAAATTTCAAAGGCCTGGTTTTGTTCTCTTCCCCAGTCGAATCTTACACTAATATCACAGATTCTACGGAATTAATTAAGCCAACGGGAATGTTCACAAATAAAAGATAACAAGTTTGTTTATTGGAGAAGTTTACGTAGTGCAGGTTATAAAAATAAGGGACACCCCCGCACTTCCACACTTCATCCATGTGGTCAATATGCACCCCCCTCCAACACCCCTTCCCAATCAAGGTTCCCTCCATGTATTCTACCTCTATGGTTGTGATTTTTGAGAAATCATAAACTTCAATTTCAAAATTAACTTGCTCTGCTGCTCTACGGTGAGCAATCGGGAGCAAAGGACTGCTGGTGACGTCAGTCTCCACCCCTCCCGCCCGATGGGCAGGGGGAAATCTGCGGCACCTATAGTAAAGTTTAGTCACCTTGGAGCCTACTATTGATAAGCTACTATTAATTAATTGATAAGCTATGAGAAATAAATGCGGTGCTATAATGAAACTAATTCCTGGAGCGCGTGAGTGCAAAAGAAGGAGCTTAGCTGAGAAGGCGGCGCGGCGTTCGAGGGACCCCTCCCGTACACACCACCGTGACCTCCCTGGCTTTGAGGCGGCTTTTCTTTTTGATGTCGCATTTTTCTCTTTCGGGCGACGTTTTCAGACGAAAAAAAAAAAAAAAAATCATTCCGTATTCAAGATTTTACGCTGCTTCGTGGCATAATCCAGTTTTCTCCAAAAATATATTTTTTCAAATTTTGAATTTAAAATGTTATGGGCTAGAGTCATTTTAAAAATCAGCGACCCAATTTCCTTAAAATTGTTGGCATCAATGAGTAGGAATCAATTTACAAAAACAAAATCGGCGAATTTTTGCGGCCGTGAGAGGTAGAATCGCTACGGCTATATTCCGTCTCTCTCGCACACTTGTCGTCCACTTTAGCCTTAAATGGGACTCCTCTATGTTCTCATTCTCCTTTCTTTTCCTCAAAACGTTATTTTTTTCCTCATGCCTCGTCAGGCCGCGTCGGCCTGGTATTCATGAAAAATTGTATCCGTCTTACTATACGCGAACCCTAAACTTCCTGGGGTTGTCACAAACTTTACCTATGTCTTATTTTACTACTCTTAAGCGACCAAATCTTTTAAACTCATTTATTTACATACTAAATTCCTGTCCTACTTATCTTACATCATGTCTATACTTGGAAGTTTTTACGTTAATCCCTTAATCTAAGTTTTTGGGGGTCCAATTCGAGTTGATTTTGGTTTTGCATTTTTTTTTCTCTCTCACTCTCTCTCTTACTACTGCAGGGCAGGGCTTCCAGCTGGGTTGCTCATAAACAGGTTTTTTTTTTTTTTTTTTTTTTTTCAGGGACAAAGGGGTATTGAAATTAGTCTGAATTCATAGCTTTAGTTGAATCTTGCTTTCTGAACTTCCTTTCGTACCTGATCTATTCCTGTAGAAACTGATGAATTTGCGATTTGCAATTTTTTCGTGCTCTCCGATCGTGGGAACGCTACTGTGAGTTTGTCCCTGTCAGTAATTTGAGACGAGTATTGGATAAAAATTTATTATTGCCATGACGATAGCGATGCCTATAATTGGGTTTATAAAAAAATATGTTCGTTTCATTGTCGATTGTTTTAAAACTTATTTCCGCCGGTGCGTTCTACATTTATCTGCTAACAAACTAAATCAAATTGAACTACGATGCTTACGTCTAAAATGTTTATTCTAGGCTTATTTACAGCGAAGGGAATTACTTATTGCAACTGCAGGGTTCGCGGGTGGTATCTCTTGAGTCGACTTACGTGTAGGGTGTAGTTGTATTTCCGACCCCTCTTCAACACTTCTACTACGTAATTTACAGGGGATAATTTCCGCATGATCTTGTACGGGCCAAAAAATCGGCAGAGCAGTTTTTCGCTCTTTCCCTTTTTTCTTACAGGGGTGTATACCATGACCAAATCGTTTTTCTGAAAGTCGACATCTCGGTGTCGCTGATCGTATCTTTTTTTCATCATTTCTTGCTGGGCGGTTATTCTTTCACGTGCTATTTCGCGGAGGAGTCTAACTTTTTCGGTATACTCAAGAGTGGTCAGGTCCGGGGTTTCTCTGAAGGGATCTATAGGGCCACGTCACAGGGCATAAGGGGTTGTCGACCATACACTAGCTCAAACGGTGAAATTTTAGAGGAGTCATGGGGGGACGCATTGAAGGCAAAAACAACGGAACTGATGTAGGTGTCCCAATCATCTTGTCTTGTGTTAACATAAAGACTTAACATGTTCGCCAAGGTGCCATTGAATCGTTCGGTCAATCCGTTTGTTTGGGGGTGATAAGCGGTAGTTTGTGCGCTGTAGCAGTTTACGCTGCGAAGGAGCTCTTGGAGGACTTTGGACGTGAAGCACGTGCCTCGATCCGTGATTAAGGTTTTAGGGCACCCGTGGCGACAGATTATCTGTTCTATAATAAAGTCAGCGACATGCTTAGCCGTGGCGGCGGGCAGGGCTTTCGCCTCTACCCATCTGGTGGCATAATCCGTGCACACGATAATAGCGGTGTTTCCCGATGACGAGCGGGGAAATGGACCTAAAATGTCTGCGGAAATTTTTTCAAAGGGTTTTCCAAAGGTGATAGGTTGAAGAAGGCCTGAAGGCTTAAGGGGTGCCGATTTTCTACTTTGACAAGGGGGGCAGGGTCCAACGTATTTTTCGTCATCTCGGTTTAGGCCCTCCCAGAAGTAGCGGACTCGAATTTTGCCTAGGGTTTTCGCCAACCCCAGGTGCGCACCGGTTAAAGGTTCGTCGTGAAATACTTCTAAAATTTCGGATTGTAAATCTTTTGGTAACACAAGTATAGGTTCTAATTTTCCTCTCAAAAACTGTTTTTTATATAACCGGTCCCCTTTTATTAGGTAGCTGCGACTTATTCTCAGGGTTGAGCGATCAGCGCCATCGGGATTTTCAAGGGCGTCTATGATGGGAATTAAATTGGGGTCTTTTCGTTGAAGTTCACCCATATCAACGGCCCCTATTTGTAGGATCACGAATTCATCCACGCCGATGTTTTCGGCAGGCAAGACGGGATTCCTTGACAGAGCGTCCGCGTCGGAATGTAGACGCCCGGACTTATGAACAATTTCATAGTCATACTCATGTAACAATAAAGACCACCTGGCGAGTCTACAGGTCGCGTCCTTATTATCCACAGCATAGTGCGTGGTGATCTGTCACGATGCGGAATTTCTTACCGAAAAGGTAGTGCCTAAAAAATTTTATGGCCCAGATAATGGCGAGTGCTGTGACGTGTCTCCGCGTCTGAGAGTCGTCGGGAGGCGTAGGCAACCGGTCTTGTGCCCTCAGGTCCCTCCTGGGTGAGTACGGCCCCCAGCCCGTATCCACTGACGTCCGCATGGATTTCGACGGGTAAAGTTTGGTCAAAGTGACGAAGGACCGGGGCCTCTAGCAGTTTGGTTTTTAAAATTTCAAAGGCCTGGTTTTGTTCTCTTCCCCAGTCGAATCTTACCTTTTTTCTTGTGATTGTTGTAAGTGGGCGGGCTATCTCTGAGAAATTTTTTATAAACTTACGATAGTAACCGGCGAGGCCGAGAAAACTTTGTACTTCTTTTATGGTTTTCGGAATTTTGAAATTTTGAACGGAAATTATTTTATCGGGGTCTGGGCCGACGCCCTCCTTACTTATTTGATGGCTAAGGATTTTCATTTGAGAGAAACCGAAACGACATTTTTCTGGATTGAGTTTGAGGTTTACCTCTCTGAGCCTGGTGAACAAACTCCTAAGATTTTGACAATGCTCGTCGATATTTGCGGACGACTTAACAAGAACGTCGTCGAGGTAGACAAGGCATGTCGAGTACTTTAACCCTCCCAACACCACGTCCATGCACCTTTGAAAGGCCGATGGAGCCGAGGCCAAGCCAAATGGCATTTTTTGGAACTGGAACAACCCGTCGGGGGTCACGAAAGCGGTTTTCGGCTGGTCTGACCCCTTCACCCTTATCTGCCAATATCCTGCTCGCAGGTCTAAGGACGAGAAAAGCTCGGCCCCCTCAAGGCTAGCGAGAACGTCCTCTATCAACGGTAGGGGGTACGAGTCCTGTCGAATAAGTTCGTTTACCTTTTTATAATTTACACAAAACCTATATTCGCCTGAGGGCTTCTTCACTAGAACGACAGGTCAGGCCCACGTTCTGTAACTGGGGACAATAACTCCGTTTTCCAACATTTCTTCTACTTGTTCCTGAATGATCTGTTTTTCTTTCGGAGAAACTCGATAGGGCGGCTGTCTGACTGGTTTTGCATTCTCAGTATCGATTTCGTATTCGAAACCGAAGGCACTATAGTTAACTGGGAGATGTCCCACGCGAATAGGTCCTCAAACTCCCTCAAGAGCTGTAAAATTTTGCTTTGGTCTTTTTTGCTCAGTAGGTCATTAACAATAAATTTTCGTGATTTTCTTTGCGTTTCTTGAGCGTAAAGCGGATTGTGGGCCGGATCGAATTTATGAGATGGGGATGAGATAGATAGGAGTTGTTTACTCGTTGGGGATTCCCCCACTTCCCTCAGCCGACCTAAACTGGTTCCCCTAAACAGAACCACAGGAGATGTCGATTTATTGAACACGGTAATTTGGTAGGGCTCCCCCTCTAAATTTTGGGACTCAATTGTTAAATGCCTCGTTCCGGAAAATTTCGTATTTGGGGTGAACATTAGTTTTTTCCCTTTTAATTCAGTTTTCACGGGGATTTCGGACCAGGATAACGGTAGGATTGTGTAATGGTTGACGCACCTCGCCTTGTCCTTCCCCTGCAATTCATCACTTACTAGGATTTTATTCAAGTATTTTCCTCGTTCTTCTTCTTCTCCCTTTCCTTCTTTTTCTCTTCTTTCTTTACTATCCGTGTCCCGCGAACAATGGACATGAACTGCCCCTTCCTTGAGGAAAAGAGTCATTAAACTCGAATCGGACCCGTGACCTAGTTTAACCGTTTCCTCTGTATAATTAATAATCGCCTTATTTTTAACACAGAAATCATTTCCTAAAATTATGCTTACATCCAAATTTCTTACAACTATTACTCGAGTACTAAATGGTTTTCCGCCTATATACAATTCGCAAGTGGAGTGCCCCAATTACCTCCAAAATTGACCCATTCGCCCCTCGTAATGAAAAAGCTGGGACTTTTCCTATTTCCATTCCCCGAACGAGGTCCGCCGTCACACAACCAAGACTTGCTCCGGTGTCTAATATACATTTTAGGCTTTTAGCTTTGAATACCACAGAGATGTGTAGAGGTTGAAATTTTGAGCTGGATTTTTGGCTTGTCAATGTTCACTTTTCTGAGGTTGTCGAGCAGAATGTCTTGAATAATATCAAGCCTAGTACTAGTAATTTTACTGATTTTAAACAAAGTAATCAACCTCTTAAGACCTTTGATTTCAAGCATGTGAGTGAGCTGGGGGTGAAGCAATGCGTTTTGTCACTGAACAACACTAAAGCTCCTGATTGGTTTGGCCTGAGCGGGCCCATAGTAATAGGCATTATCGATGAGATTCTTCCCGAACTCACGTACTTGTTAAATTGCTGTCTTTCTACTAGTCTTTTTCCGATATGTCTTAAAACTTCATTTGTCTCAGTAAAATATAAGAAGGGCGATCGGTTGGACCCGAATAATTACAGACCGATAAGTATTCTGCCAGTTGTCTCCAAGATCTTAGGGAAATAATGAAAAACAATATCGTAGATATCTTGGAGGAAATGGGTGCCTTATCCTCTCATCTTGTTGATGAGGTTCTTGCTGAATTTGAACAGAAAGAGCCCGTGAAAAGGATTTTCATTGACCTCAAGAAAGCTTTCGACCGCGTGTCACATACGGTGCTTGTGGCTAAATTAAAGTGGTACAACTTTTCACCCGATGCTGTTAACCTCGTTGCATCTTTTCTTTCAAACAGAAAGCAAGCCGTGAAAATTGGTTCTGATGTGTCTGATTTGTCCCACGTCCAGCATGGTTTACCACAAGGGTGCATTCTGGGGCCATTGCTGTTCCTAATTTCCGCTTTAAGTCCATCCACCCGCTGCATTTTATTTGGTGATGACTTTAGCCACTTGATTACAGGGATGGCAGGGGGTAATTTAACCCTAAGTCTCTGTATAAACAAGAAATATATTTTCACTTAGCCTTTTCCTTATTTTAGCCACGAATCACCGCTATTTCACCTTTTCTAACCACCAATTAGCGCTTACGCCCAGTTTAAGCCGCGAATTTCTCAATTTTAGCCACGAATGAGTGCTTTTTGTCAACTTTACCTGCAGATTAGCGCTTTTCTCAATTTTGGCCGCGTGCATCTTATATACTTATTAAAATCGTTCTTGTTAATTTCAGCGGTTTTGACCCCTCCCCCCATAGATATTGAATTTGCGCATTTTCCCAACATTAGCAGCAAAGCAGCGTTTCTATCCTGTGAGCGATGTTTCTTAATTCTCCGCGAGTTTTAGCGTTTTCCTCGATTTTAGCAGCAAACTAGCGATTTTTTCAATTTTTTTTAGCAGGGAATTAGCACTTTTTTAAGTATATTGGTTAAACATTACGTTTTTCTTAAGTGTTTTCTTCATAAATTAGCCTCGAAATAGAAGACTTTTCACAAATTAGGATTTTTTTGGTTCACCATGCGCAATTTTTCTCAGTTTTACCCGCGAATTAGCGGATTTTTCACCCATTGCCATAAATTGCCGCTTTATCTCAATTTGAGCCTCAGAAGTTGCCTTCAGAAAACTCAGAAGTTACCATCAGAAGCCGCGAATGGCGTATGATTTAGTTATGACGTAAATTAGAATTTTTCTCTATTTGAGCGAATCAGAGTTTTGCGCAATTTCAGCTATAAATTGGCGGTTTTTCTATTTGTAGTCTTGAATTAGCACTTTTTTGTCCATTTAGCCTCAAAATAACCTTATAATATCTTAATTTTGGCCAGAATAATTATTAATTTTCTAAACACTACCTGCAGTTTAGTGGGGTTTTCACATTTCAGCACCGTATTAACAATTTTATGTATAGATTATTGCTTCTTCTTAGTTCTAGCCTGTGAATCAGCGTTGTTTTTACTAATAGCCTCGCAGGAATTTCCAGTTTTTGGAACTTTAGCCACAAAGTTGCCTTCAGAAGGCGCGTATTTAAATTAGAAATTTCAAATTTCATCGCACTTACACGAGTATTATTCATGTTCCTCAATTTTAGCAGCGAATTTGCGCTTTTTCTAAATTTTTGCAGCGTAGCAGCGTTCCCAAGCCTTGCATTAACCGAATTTTATCGATTTTGGCCAAGAATTGGTGTTTTCCTATAATTAAGCTGCAAATTAGTATTTTTTTTTTTCATTTTTGCAGAGGATTATCACTTCTTCTCAATATGAACCGAAAATTAGCGTTTTTCTTTTGTAAATGTGGGCTAATTAGTGATTTTCTTCATTTGTATCCGCGAATTAACGTTTTTCCTCGACTTCAAACCCGCACATTGCAAATTAGCGATTTTTCGCAATTTTAGTTGTGAATTTGCTATTTTTGCCATATTTTTACCTGAAAGCGTCTTTATTTGGTCAATATTATACGTGTTATCTCAATTTTAACCGCGGGGTTGGTCCAAAAACAACCCTTTTGCGTTGATTTCCACAATTTATTCGTAGAACGGCAACCATGCACCGCGAATCAGCGATTTTTTCTCAATTTTAGTCCGGAAGTTACATTGCGAGACCGTGAATCAGGGCTTTTTCGCAGTTATGGTCACGAATATTAACGGTTTTTTCAACTTTTTGCTTGAGGACCTAAAGAAACTGGGGACACGGAGTATTTTCTCTTTTTAGACGTAAATTTTCCTGAAGATAGCGCGATTTTTCTCAATTTGAGCCACTAGATTAGCGCTTTCGGGAGCTCATCGAATATTTTGCCCACAGTCTTCGCTGCTATCACTTGCAACGTTATGTTCTCCATCAGATCGGATAAATTGAAATTCGTAGAAAGTAGTCAAATCGCTGTCCAACCGTCCGACCTCTTCACATACCTACATCCATGGATAACCTAAAAATCCTCATTTATCCGTATTTAAGCTTTTCGAGGGGCCCATCTGATCTGGGGCGATTCCCGCCCCTGCCTCGGTAAGCTACTGCGTGGGGTATGAAGTCCAAGGAAGCAGCTGGAATCATGCGGACCTTTTCGGTCTGCTCAAAGTCGAGAAAATCTGCTAAAACTAACTTGAACGAGAAACACTTATTTTTGGAGATTTATGGATTTGGATTTTATGGTGTTCTTTACAGTAGAGCGTTGGTACTAGTGTCCCTTCGTTCGTATGCTTGTTACTCTGGGGGGGGGGGGGATCCATCCCCAATACCCCCCCGAACCTACGCCCCTCACACAGCTAGTCACAGCTAAAATCAAGAAGAATCGCTAAATTGTGGCTAAAATTAAGCAAAACGCTGAAATTCATGTCTAAAATTAGGCGATAATATAGGATAATTAACAATTAACTTCTAAAATTGAGAATAAGTGGTCATTCGCAATTAAAACCAAGAAAAGAAGCCATAGGTAGTGACTTAAATTGAATAAAAGCGTTTCTACTTTGATGGCTAAAAGTGAAAAAAAAAATCGCCAATTCGCGGCTAAAATTGTCCTTCATTTGAAACCAATATTGAGAAAAACCGCTTATCCACACATTAAAAAACCGCTAGTTCACGGATCAAATCGAGAAAAGCGCAGATTCGCAGTGAAAGCTGAGAAAAACCGTTATTTCACATATAAAATTGAGGAACAATCTTTTTATCAATAAAAATTGAAAAAGAAAAGAAAAAGAAGCTCTAATCCGTTAATAAAATTAAGAAGAAGCGCTAACTCACGGCTAAATTAGACAAAAACGCTAATTCATTGCTAAAATTAAGCTTCAATAACATATATTCACACCAACTAAAATTTCTAAATGTTTGAATAGTCCAAAATAAGTGAAAAAAGGATTCATTCCATACTAAAATAATACAAAAACGCTAATTTGTGGCTAAGGCCCGGTTCACACGCGAGCGTTGCCTCAAAGCCGAGCGTCGGCAAAGTGCACTGAGTTATTATTAGTCAGTTCACACGAGCATTACTCAACGCTACGTTAACGCAGTGTCGACGCCCAACGCTGGGCATTGACGCGGCACCTTAAAAAAAACAAAAAAACGTGTGTTCTTGAAGATTGGGTGCACTCAAAAATTGCATTTTTCTTCTTTCCAGTTGGCAAAAATATTATTATTTTTTAAAATAAAAAACTGAAGGACTCTGTTTTTTTTTGTGCATCTCCACCACGACTCATTTATAAATAAATTCAAGTCTCAAAACGCGTGAGAACTCCTCACTGACGTCGACGCTGCGTTGAGCAACGCTAGTGAGCGTCGGGCCTAAAATTTGATAAAAGAGCTTCAATTCATTGCTATACAAAAGGGGAGGAATCGTTAATTCAATAATGGAGACAAATCTCGAATTTTTTGCTAAGTAGATATGAAAGGAACCACTCAATCAAGGCCAAAACTATAATTTAGGAAAAACGCTCATTCACGGCTGATGCGTTGAGAAATAGCGCTAAATACTCGAATATAAGGATCGAAATACTCATATTCGTACTGAAAAATTCATTTAGAAAGCGCTAATTTGCTATTCTGAAACCAACGTTACTACTGAAGGCAAAGTTGCGGCTAAAATTTGAGGAGAAGAGCCTCTCATGTCTTTTCTTGTTTGTGTAGGCCCCGTACACGTGGGAGTTGAGAAAGAGCGCTAAATGTGGTATTAATACCGGGGCTAAAATTATAAGAAATAACGCTGGTTCTGAGCAAAAGCGCTCATTCGTGGCCGAAATTGAGAGAGAGAAAAAAAACGCTAATTCACGACTAAAATTGTGAGGAGACGCCATTTCGTGGAATCTGGAGGAAATTTCGCGGGTGTACTTGAGAAAAGTGGGTTATTCGTGGCTAGCACTAATCTCCAATTTCTGTATGCGGTTAAGATTGAGAATGTGAGCTTATTAACCGCTGAAGTTGAGGAAAAGTACTCATTAGCGGCTAATATTGAGAAAAATCGCTTATATGCTGGAAAAATGGAGAAACCACGCTTAAACTAGGCCAAAATTGAGAAAAACACGTATTTTAAGTCATATTTATCAGATGCACCGTAGGTGTAGGATGCTGTTTTGTTTTGTTTTTTGTTTTCGCTTACGCAATAATATGTTTTATTGAAAGAATTCAATCACAAGGAGTTCAGTAGCTATTTGTCGAGCCAGTGAAGATAATCGTCGAAATCAAATTCCATTGAGTAATAGTGGCAGGGGCCAATTCAGCGCCGACAAGTTGGCCAGTCCTCCGATGTTTGGAATATCAAGTCCGGACAGTCCAGACATTCCCGGTAGTACAGTGGGCGTTGGTGCTGCCAAAACTACGGTGGCGATAAGAACAAAAATAAAAACTTTACCGAACATGTTATTGAAACAAGTTTGACTCTAAATTGCTTGTAACTTGAAAGTTTACTGTGTGTCTTTAGTGGAAAAGTAAAAGTTTGTATGTATGCTTAAATAGCGGAACGTTATCAAGAAAAAAGAGGAATATTTATTTATTCAAATCGGATTTTTAGACCTAGAAACTTTATCTAACTCTCGTTTTTCCTTCACAAATTCAAAATGTCCGGAGATAGTATTGATTTACATTGCACACGCATTTACTTTGTTCCCTCTCTGGCCTGCAAATTTTCAATCGCGACAGGAATGACCGTTAAATACTTTAAAGGCATTCACTAAAAGTCAAAAACTTAACTATACCGTCCAAATGAAAGGGGAAAAAATGATTGAGTACAGCCCCTCTACAATAGTCTCCCGCATTTCCTCGTTCAATAGGGTGCTATTAATCGCGATAGAAACCAGAAACTCGCTTTTCATTTCATCTTTTGATAAAAGTATGTAAAAAACAAGGGTTGGGGACGATTGTTCCTGCCCCTTGTAGCCATTAGTTACACGCAGTTTTTTTTTCTCATTTCCCCTTTCCCCATTTTCCTGGTCTTCAATTAGCGTCTATTGATGTCTCTGAAGTGCAGATTGAAATTCGTTTGCCATTGGGTCATTTTTCCCGGAATTCCGAGTATCAGTATTCATGATAGGGCGGCTATAGAGACATTTTTTAATGGGGGGTTCAACGAATTTGTTAAAACTCTATAAATAGCAAAGTTTATTTATTGGAATTTCGCATCAGGGGATAAAAAAGCGTATATTATGCGTTGAGTAACTATGTGCAAAGTGATGGGTGACGTTTGGTTTAGTGTTTATTTTTTCCCAAGACCGGAAAAAAGCGAGGTTTCTTCCTTCTTTTTCAAAGGTTTATTATTTACATTCGATTTAGACAGGCGGTCATGCGATCGGCCGAGTGGTTACCGTGGTGAGTAGTGAATAGATGGTTGGTGGGAAGGGAGGGGGACAAGTAGAAGAGTTGGACCCCTTTCATTTTAACCGTGCTTATACACCCTTTGGTGGGGGGTGGGGTTGTAGGGGGGGGAGAGAGACCCTTCAACAGTTGTCGAGCGCCCAGATGTCACCACGTGACGCCCTGCTTAGACAATCGATATCATTTCATCTCAAGAGAGAGGAGATCTCATCAAAATTCACCTCCACATTTTCCCTCTTTCAGAATCCAGGAAGAGGCGTTCTTTTTTTCTGTTTTTTCTGGTGTGGGGGGGGGGGAGCGTTGACAAATGCTAGGTATCAGACGAGAAAACCTAATAAAAGAAGAAAGTTCCAAGTTCTTTGACAAAATAATTACCTACAGAATGAACAATTTGTGAAAAAATAAAAAATTGTCTATCTATGATGGTTTTCTGCAAACACTTTACCACCCCTCCCTCACCAACTCACCCCGCATAGCGGTAGAAGTGTTCAATAGGCCTCAATTTGTACAAATTGAGTCAAGTTCAACTTTTGACAAGTTAAACCCCTCTCGCAGCATTTCAACCCTTCTCATCAATGAAAAGGCCCTCGCATCTTTCGCTGAATAACCCTCGTGAGCGCTGGATTAGAGGATGTTATCCCCTCGAGACCTAAAGCAAAGAGGGATGGCTTGGGCTGTACAATTCGCGCAATCATCGTTAAAATTATGGGAAATCAGCATCATAAAAGGTATACACACTGTTGGTAGTTTGAGGTTTTATTCCCTTTCAAGTACAGTAATGACAATTTCCCCTCCACCAATAATCTATTAGCTGAAACGTATGTCCTCATCAATTCTTTTTTTATGGAAACACTTGAAAACCTAACTTAACACAGCAACCTGAATGAAGTTCTCGACAGTTTTTCTCCACTGTACAAGAACAGAGTTGGAGAAACAAGAAAAGGGATGGGAAAATTAATGGGGAGCGAAGATTCTTTGATGGTAAGTTACGTTAGAATGACGAGGGAAAGTATTTGTTGACTCCACCCCCTGCCAACTTATCCTTCACTGTAACCTCCGCAAAAACACGATAGAAATGAGGGAAGAAGGGCGAACGTAAAAAAAAAAAAAAAAAAAATCCCTCTACTTAAGAACGTTCTGAATAGAGAGACAAGACCCATTAAAGTGGTCTAGACTCCTCAGCACAATACCCCTTATACTCGACTCTTTTATTCCTTCCGATAGAGATCCTTACAAAAGTGTTGACACAGACGCGGTGATAGTGAAATCAATGTGCAGTTGAACGATGAAATTTTCCAATGTATGCGTGAAAAGAGGGAAATATTTGAGTCGATAACACAAATAGAAAGAACTGACATTCGACTGAAGGGAATGATACGTCAGATGTACAGCTTGTGTTTAACCTCGAAACTCCTTCCTCAGGAGGAGGAGGTGATCCCGAGTCACGTCTACGTATCGGCATAACCTCTTTTGAAATAAAAATGGAGACCACTTATTTCAAGTCGAAATCCCAAGTCCTTCATGTAGTGTTAGTGCCCGATTGTAAGACTAAATATCAACACTGTTACCGAGCACTGACAAAGGTTACATGTACGTTTGAAGACCGAATAAAGTAAGCGTTTTGTGAGTCCACAATCCTTAATTGTTTTCGGACTTGTCTCCGATCCCTATTCATCCCCAGTCACCTCGGACACAGCAATTGGGGACGAGGATGGTTCGCAAGAAAAAAAAAAAAACTCAACAAGTCGAGTCGTCCCCGGGATTCATCAGAGAGTCAACGGATCCCAACTTGGACACGTGTGAGAGTCCTAAGAAGTCCAGTGGAAATGTTCCTTCGACTGCCCCAGCTTCGCTTTCGACGTCGTCAACAATAAAAAGAGCTGGTATTATCGGTTCGATCGCCCCATTTGTCGAAGGGACTGAACCATTCGAAAAATACTTGAAAAGACTGGAAGCGTTCTTCTCAGTCAACCACCTTCTCGAAGTCGAAAAAGTGAGCTCCCTCGTAGCTATTATCGGACTAGACGTTTACCAGACGCTCAAAAACGTCGTGGCACCCGAAAAGCCATCGGACTTACCCTTTGTCACTGTCATTGTGTTATGTAGGATATTAGGAATTCTAGTCACACCCTCGTTGAGGTCTCCGCTCCGACTAAGGCGAAGGTGTGGTCGCCTTAGCCGGTTGGCTCAAGCGCTTTATTTCTTTTGTGATATCTATAATACTCTCCGCCACTTAATTTGAAAAAAATAAAAAATATAAAGAAAAATTATTTGTCACGATTCACGATGGAACGGAGAGGGGATTACTAAATAATTGGTACTTAACATCAACAATAAAAAAAAATTGAAAAGTAGAAAATGAGGATTACTGAAAATGGCACAAAATAGTTAGCAAACACTTTAAAGTCATTGAGAAGCGTTGTAAAAGTGAAATACGTGGCTGGAAATAATAATGAAAAAAACACACGCGCGTGGCACCAAACTTAAAGAAGTAACCGCACGACTGGTTTACGGACGCGTGTGGAACGTCGTAATGGAGGTGTTGGTGTTATGTTTCCTGCAGATTCCAATAGCCGTGCCCCTGCATTAGTTGGCATGCCGCTCACAGGGCTAGAAGGTAGTGTTTGTGTCCCCGGATTGTTTACGGGTGGCGGGGTTAGGGGCTTCGGTGTTGATGTCGCGAAAGATCGGTGTCTGCCGGCCTCGGGTGAAGAGATCGTCTCTTGGTTCCTTGGTGGGATGGATTGTTGAGGTTGGTATGATCTCGAAATGACTAGTGTGAGACTCTCATGACCAGCAACCGACGGGGTCGGTGCCGTGTGTCGCCTGACGATTTCGTGAGTTTCTCAACGAGACACGAGCGAAGTTGGTTGAAGTGTCTTTTGATGACGTAACTGTCGTCGAGTTCTATAAGATAATAAGTTTTTCCCAAGCGTTCTACCACGTTGCCGTATTTCCACAGCTTTGAATGACCGTAATTCCGAGATTGAACTCGCTAACCGAGAGCGAAACCTTTTTTCAAGATTGGCTGTGTCGCCGAATTTGTCAATGCGCCTGGAGCCATTGGTCTTAGTAGATCCAATTTGGTGCGAATATTCCGCCCATAGAGAAGTTCGGATGGAGTTTCGCCACTCGCAAGGAGGGTGATTCGGTAGCGTCGAAGGAGTTCGTATAATGTTTCCTGTACTTTTCCCGGTGCGGCTTGCATACATTTGAGTTTTTTCTTGATTATTTGACAAAATCTTTCGGCTTGTCCGTTGGTTTGTGGGTATCCCGGAGCTATGAACCGTTGAGTGATGCCATTTGAGCTGCAATACTGTAAAAATTCGGAAGATTTGAAAATGTTGGCATTGTCACTGACTAATATTTCTGGAAAACCGTGACGACTGAAAATTTCTTGAAGGGACCGGATAGTGGATTGAGTGGTAGGTGATTGTTTTGAAATTAGGATCTCTGGCCATTTTGAGCGACAGCCCAAGAAGGGGCCGGCATAGTCCATACGGACTCTTTGCCAGTTTGAAGACGGGGTTTCCCAGACGAGTATGGGTGCTGTTTGATGATTATTTTTAACATCACAGCAGGCTTGACAGCTTTTTGCCATGTCTTCTATGTCGGCATCGATACCTTTCCAATAACAGAAATTTCTAGCGAGTGCCTTCATTTTTACTATTCCCGCGTGTGTTGTGTGGAGTTCACGCAGTACCGATGGCTGGAGTGATGTGGGTATGGTAACACGGTTACCGCGGAATATCACGCCGTCGTGTAGCGACAGTTCGGGATCACGGATTTTCCCGTTGAGGATATCATTTTTCAGTTGTGACAGGTCTGGGTCCTTTTCGGTTTGTTCGGCTATTTTGATTGAAGTGACGTTTTCCGTCGAAATATGTTGAATTGTGGCTGCTTGGTTGAGGAAAGCCGTGTCTACCGAGTTACTATTTACGGGTGTATTGATCGGATTTCTGGAGAGGTAGTCTGCATTGACGTGCTGGGTTGACGGACGGTGACGTACTTTGTAGTTGAATCCCGACAAAAATAAAGCATATCGCAACATACGAGTTCCCGTGAGTACTGGAAGTTTGTGATCTGGATGTAGAATTGACATGAGTGGTTTATTGTCTACAATCAGAGTGAATGGTCGCCCGTAGAGGTAGTCGTAAAATTTTTTACAAGCCCAGTAAACGGCTGTTGCCTCCTTGTCCAACTGGGAATAGTTACGTTCGGCTGCTGTAAGGGTTCGCGACGCAAACGCGATAGGGCGTTCATGCCCGTTCGGGTAAATGTGAGAGAGGACTCCCAATAGTCCGACCGGGCTGGCATCAGTTGCCAGCGTCACCGGTAATTGAGGGTCGAATGGTACGAGCACTTCGTCAATCGCAATGTTGGACTTAATAGTTTGAAAAGCCGTTTCGCGATTTTTGTTCCAACTGACAACAACACCTCCTTTTGTCGTATTGTAATTCATTATGATCTCGGGCTTTCCGCTTCTCTCGTTCACAGCCCCATCGTCGTGTGCGGTGGATATGAGAGCCACCATTTTTGTCGCTGTTGGCTTATAGGACACGGCGGTTACATTGTCGGCGTACAGGAATAATGACGATCCACTTCTTCTTTTTTTAAACGTCGGGTTGGTGAAGTCCGAGGGGAACTCACGTTTATTTTTTTTTATTGTCCCAATAACAGTGATTTTCTTTTCTTTTAGCAGTTCTTCGGCTAGGGTAATGCTGGAGAACCAATTGTCCATTGTCAAATTGCGGTTCGAACCTGCGATGGGTTCTACCAACTTCTTTGTGTAGAAACTCGCAGCAGGTGTGCCTGGTGGAGTTGAGCCTTTTCCAAGATATGGCATGGCGTTTATCATGTATTTTGTGGCGTTGTCACATATCATAATGATTTTAATACCATATTTATTTGGTTTGCTCGGTATATACATACGGATAGGGGCATTGTCCTCTGAATCCTACAAGCTGCTCGTCTATGGTCAAATATGACCCGGGTCTGTAATTTTTTATACAGTTTTGAATAAAAATATCCCAGATTTCCTCGATGGGGGCCAGCTTCGAAGATCTATCTTTTCGAGTATTTTTGTCGTCGAAGCGGAGTGCTCGTAGTAAAAATTCAAATCGAGCGTCCGACATAACCGAACGATGTTTGTCCCCGCACAGTACCGAGTTGTGTAGAATTTTGGAGTTCAAGTGATTATGTTTCATGGCTGCTGCGTAATAGAGTGAACCAAATGGACCGAAAATTGCAGATGTAGTTGTGTCGCTATATTTGTACTTTTATTTTTAACTTTGTACTTGTCCCTAAGACGCCTTATCTCGTCGTTGGTATGAGACACGATAACGTCAATGATGTCTTGGCTGAAGAAGGCTTTGAAGCACTCCAAGGGGTTTTCGGCAGCCAGAGCAACGTTTGCAGTTCCTGGTTTCACATGTACAACGTTTTTAGCTCTGGTTTTTGTTGCAGACGAACCTAATTGCTGCGACTTCCACAAGAAACCATTTTTCCCCGCAACGTCAAGTGTATCGAATTTGATTGTGTTGGCACTCCCATCAGGAGAATCGTCACTATCTGGAATGTCACCATTACTTGCTGGTTTTGTACGTTTCTTGACCTCACCCTTCCTCTCTTTGCTCTTCTTCCGTTTCGGTTTCCTAACATTTTTACAGGTGGAAGCGGGAGGAGGTGACAAAGTTGGCGCGGTATTGTCGATATTACCGTTTTGATCGAAATTGAGATTGTCGTCGTTGGCATCAGGGTTGTCCGGGTTCGAGAAATCGTCAATTTCCCTTTCGAGAGAATCTATTGCTCCCATTAGTTCTTCGTCGTCAATATCAATCAATTCTGGTGACAGGTCGTAATCAGAGCCGGAGTCTGAATCCGAATCCCTGTCCACTTGGTCAGGGACATCCTCATCATCTGAGCTCGAGAGGTTCTCTATTACTTCTCGAATTTCTTCTTCTGTCATAGCTCTCCTTTTGGCCATTGTGTGCCTAGGGGTGGAAATAATTATTTTTTATTTTTGAACGACAAACGCTAAAAGAAGATACATTCATCAGTTGACAGATCTCATGGACGGGGGGGGGGGTTGAAAAGAAAAATGTCACAATGCCCTTGTTGCTAACAGGGAGTCAAAACGACCTAGTATTACAGGGGCACTATAGGTAACTGGGAGTCTTATTGACCTGTAATATCATTCTTCAGTACAACTAACTAGGAGTCTTTTTGACTTACATGATAAAAAACTTGTTATAACTTACCCTTGATAATCCTCACACGTCCAAACTCTTCGAGGTCACCACCAGCACTGCCACCACTAGGAATAGGAGGACGTTACAATCCACGGGAAAGACGTTACTTGCATGAGAAGTGGGGATGTTTTTTTCTTAGGAGTCTTTCAGACTCCGGTTAGTGTTGCTGGGCTAAAGGCCTAAATACCACTAGGGTGTAGCGTTACAGTTACACGATTTCTGAAAATTTAAGCACTCAGCGACACTTTTTTAAAGCGATTTATTAACTCCCGCGAATGTCCACCGATCTCCAAATATGAGAAAAACCCAAAATTTACGCGAAATAATAGAAAAACAGCAATACCGGCTATGCATTTCCATTACGATACCACAGTCAGTGGCCCACCAAGTTAGAATTTGGAGGTAATATAACCCAACTCTTATCTCGTGTCCGTTCCCGATTGGTCTCGTCGTGATGGTGGCAAACATGGGTCATGTCATGTTTTTTTCACGTTTCAAAACCTCTAGAACACGAATTCAGTGGTCTCCGGAATTCATATATATATATATATATATATATATATATATATATCTTTATGTATACATATATAAATACAATTACAAAATACGTATTTTGTATTTAAAATACAAAGTATTTTAAATACTCAAGTATCTTGCCCACCCCTGGATACAGGCTGTAAACTACGAAGATTGCACCCAAGGTGCGGTTCAGTCTCCGTTTCGACCTCAGACCTTCAGCCACCAGGGCTATACTCGGTCCTGGTCTCATCAGCCCGGCAATTGAGCCGAGTACGGAGCCGATGGACCGCCCGCCCCTCGCCGTGAGCGGAGGTGAGCGGTGGGCGCATAGCCCCCTACATCCAATTTGTTCTAATTTGGGCTGTAATCTACGCTGTAACGCTGACAAAGTCAGCAGTAACTGACAAAACGCCGATTTTTCTCTTCAGATCGACCTGCTCCAAGTTTGAACAAATTTATATGGAACCCTTTAAACTGGAAAAACAATACACGTTTTTTTTAAAAAATAGATTACATATCATTAATAATCACATTTATGATAAAGACCAAATATGGCAGTCTGTCTGCACTCGTAATATAGTGCCTTAACTATAGTAGTTCAAACGAGGGATCCGAAAATTAAGACGAATTTTCAACCAGACGAGCAATTAAACAGGGTTCTCACCATGTTCTTACTGTGATGCCATCATTTTTAACCACCTGCTTACTTTTTCAGAGGACGCACGAATTTTCCCGCGTGCCAGCCCCGAAGTCCAAGGAAGCGTCTCGATGCACATTGGCGTGGCATGGGCAGCCCAGGGGCCTTGGTACCACGAACGGTTTCAAAAAAAAAAAGGCAGCCTGGACAGTGTTTAAGCCATTCAAACAGTCATTTTTGGACGGATTAAGTGGCGCTGGCGGCCACTCTGTTGTATATCATTATGTGCATGCTTTGGTGGTCACTATTCTCATTTTAGATTACAAAGTTTCTGTGATAAACTATGAAATGCGACAATGTGGCTACATGTTTATACAGGTAGGTGGGAGGGGTATTGGGGAGTTGAGACATTTAAACTCAAATGTACTCGGTTGATGGTAACGAGTGACACGAGTGATTTTCTTAATTAAAAGTTTCCCAACAAGCGATAACCATCACTTTCCTCGTCACAGAGTGAAATGCGGTAAGGTACAAAAAGAGCGAGCGAGGAGATGTACATTTTCTTATTTTCCCTTTCGTTGAAACATTTTCTCCCCTTTAGCGAGCGCTTCTTGAGTTATATCTGGCGTAAATCTTCAGCTTCCAACCTCCTCCAGTGCTTAGGAATCACTCCCTCTTACTTCCATTTCCTTTTCCTCTTTTTCTTGTCCGAATCTTGAGGGAATGAGGGAAAGTTTCTTTTAACGCAGCACAGGGAAATGATGTTTGACTGAAGCTTTGCCATTTGGTTCTTCCTTTTTCCAAGTTGTTCCAAAACATAACTTTAAGTTTTGATTAACATAATACAGTTATTGTACATTAGAGCTTTTTCGACTGCCCTAACACGGTCAGGTACGGCCATGGATTTTTTTGTTTGTTTTTAAAACATTTAATTGTTAATGTATTCCGTCAACGAATCCTCTCAGCGAATGTGAATAATAAAAGTCCAAAAAAGTTGCTGTATCTCTATAAAGTTCGAAGAAAAGGCATTTAATTTCAATGAAAAGCGATAACAAAGACCTCCAGAGATCTCCCCAGTCCCATGTGGTCAAGATTGAACCTCCTAATCTGAGAGGGGTATCGATGAAAAGAATTATCCTTCCGGAAAAAAAGGGATGAGCGCTGTTTAGAAGGGCACCACAGGGAATACACACTGGATGTTTGGATCACGTAAAACCGAACGTTCTTCCAGGGGAAGAGGGTAGACGTGAAATGACGTCGAGCTCCTATAATTTCTCAAACCAAGAATGTTGGCTAAGCGATCGGTCAAAGTATATATACCAAAGTAATTAGACGATATCGTTTTAGTATTTTCACGTATTTTCCTTTCGCTCCCTTTTGAAAACTACCCCATTCTGACCCAATTCACATTAAAACCGAATATGGAGAGACGAAAATCCTAATCGATGCCTTTATGTTTGAATTCGAAAGCCCCCTGGGTCTCTTTTATTGTTTCATTTTATTACATTCAGAGTGTAAACAGCTCATAAACAAACCCATAACCTGAAACGGAATAACCCTAATAAAGCTGACCTCTGAATTTCATCCCCTGGCGATTAATAATTTATTTCAGCCCCCCCCCCCCACACACACACACACATAGGGAATTAAGCTCTTTTCACGCCATTCCAGGTTTTTCCTCCATGGTTTCATTACTTAGTGAGATCATTCTCATAATGTGGCACTGAATATAGACGAGAAAATGTCGAAGTGCGTCACATTTTCTGTGGGTAAAGGAGGAGGCTAAAAACCTCACGTTTCGGCTCGCAATTATTATTTACATTGGCTGAAAACAACAAAACAAATAAAAAACACTTGTTCTATTCAATTGGATCGAACGGAACTCCAACATGGGTCTGTTCATTGAAAAAAAAAAAAAAAGTGACCAGCAGAAACAGCCTGAGCTTCGAGTTTTCCAATTATTTTTGCCTTTGATATCTCTTCTGGTTTTGGGCATCTGAAGGGGGGGGAGGAGGGTCAGAACAGGGACCCTCGAAACAGATTACACATTATGTTACCGCGGGAGGCTTCCCCGAGAGAAAGCCGAGTTTCACAAGGAGTGGGCTGGTGGGGGAGGGGGAGTTACGAGGAAAGCAATTCGAGAACGAAAGAGCTTGACAGACCGACCGTGCATTATCCGGATATTAATTTAGTGAAGCTGAGATTGCCCTAATGGATACTCTCGCTCTCGTCCCTCGTTTCTATATCGTTCTAACCAGTGGATAAAACGGTGTATAAAGCCGATTGGAACTCGGCGCGTTCACGCAATATCGTCAAATATTTTGAACGGTATTGGTCGAGTCGAATAAAAAACTTTACTATGTAATAAAAAAAAACGCGTCAAGACGGGCCAAATATTCGTTTTCATCTTCATGTTTCTCTCTATCTTGAGGGAGGATTCGTATGTACAGCGAGTAATATTGACGATATTGAGGTGGTTCTGCCTTTACTTAACCGGGCGAATGCAATATTAAGAGAAGAGGAAAATGATGGAAGGTTTGGGGGCCTGGATGTAATCTACAAGAGGGAAGTTCACCCCTTTCACCAAGCCTTTTCCCACGATGCATATTTCATGGGCGTATGGGAAATCACAGTCCTGTAACGAAAGGTACGAGCAGAAAAGTGTAAAAAAGGGTTTTTGTTTGTTTTTTTCCATTATATTTTTGAAAACCTTTCTTTAAAAAAAATATACTTAAACAGATTCAAGTTTATAGTGTTTTGACATCAGCCAAACATACGTGGTTTGATCCTAAATATTGAATTTTCGCATAAAAACTACCAGTTAGGTGGTAGAGGTGAGGTGTGATTTCACTGTCGGTGATTTTGTCACTGTGACTACTCCGTTACTGTTGGCTCCGGTGACGATCATATTGAAATCACCGTTCCGACCATCTAAAGGTAACACTCCTTTTCACTAATAATCGCCTCTTCATTCGTCGCTTCTATCGCTTTACTGCGCTCGCAGGTTACCACATAACACTTTACCAGTTCCTCTATCGCCCCGCTGGAACTCATTAGCATTCTCCCCAAGTCTATCCCTCGTCTGTTGACTTTTTTTTATTGGACTTGGAATTGAACCTTTAGTGTAGGTAATATATTTTTATTCACTTCGTTTTCCAAGACCTGTGCTACAGTGATCTTGTATAATTTTACTTTTTTAAAAAACAACTTCCTAGGCAGGGGCGTAGCCAGCCCTTGACCAAGGGGTGGACAGAATATGTCGGACGTTATGGAAACTAGAGACCCCCAACAAAAGAACTGGTAGCGCAATAAATCAAATTCTTCCCCGGAAACTGAGTTTTCACAAAAAAGGGTCGTAATCGTCCATCAAAAACTATTAACATCTTCATTCTGAAATTATCTGTTTTAGCCTTCTATTCCTGATTTACTATCCAAAAACTGACAATTCTATTCAGACTTATTCTATTAACAGACAATTCGATTTCCCTGGAAATCGATACTTGGTATTCAAATATAAAGGGTGACCGACTTTTCATCAACGTCTTGTCTGAGAGGCGTAAAAATTCAACATTTTTTAACCAAACAATATCGGGTTTTAACTCAAAACTGACGTTTTTTAACAAAAAAACTTCCATGGCCGTATCAATTTTTTCAGTGCTCCGACGCTTCTGATTTCATGCTGGTTAAAGGGTAACATGGGCGCTCGAGTTTTATTTCATATTTTTCGACTAACGCGCCCATGTTACCCTTTAACCAGCATGAAATCGGAAGCGTCGGAGCACTGAAAAAATTGATACGGCCATGGAAGTTTTCTTGTTTATTTATTTTTTTTATGCACTTATTGATGAACGCCAAAAACGGGAACATGAAATTTCGTGTGGTCCTCCACACAATCCGTGAATCATCAATCACGCAGTCTTCATTCCTCAAACACCAACATTTTTGCTGAGTGGAGCTGCAACTTGCAAACAGCGGGGCACATCTCAGTTTTACCAAAGAACAGAAAATTGGCGTTTTTTTTTTTTTCTTCTTCTTAATTTTAGCCATAAAGTGGCATCTTGGCCATTTCGTGACTAAAGTTGCCTTATAGCTTCAAAGTATTCTTATAAAAAGCGCTAATTAGAGGCTAGAAGTGTGGAAACGACTCAAAATGAGAAAACGGGGTAATCATCATTGCTTTAATTGCAAAAAATCGCTGATTTGCAGCTAAAAATAAGAAAACGTGGTAATTCATGGAAGAAATTGAGAAAAATCGCTCATTAACGGCTGAAAACAGGAAAAATACTAATTCATTGCAAAAATTCAGAAAAATCGCAAATTCGCGGTTAAATTGAAATAAATCGCTGTAATTCACGGATAAAATGGTGAAAAATCGCTAATATGGAGAAAAGTCGCTAATTCATGGATAAAAGCGAAAAGAAGCGCTGAAGTGAGGAAAAAACGCTAATTCACGGCCAAATTAAGAAATTCCTTTAGGTAATGCGCGGCGAAAGTTGGGAAAAACTCTAATCTTTAATTAGCGGCTTCAATGAGAAAAAAAGGTAATTTGCGGATAGAATAAATAAAAATGGCTAATTGAGGGGGTAATAGGGGAAAATTTGTTAATTCTCAGAAAATTGAGAAAATGACAAACCACGGTTTGCGGAGGAAATGTGGCCAATTAGGAAAAAGCGGTAATTTACGGCAAAAATTGAGAAAAAAGTTTGCAAAAAGTCCGCCAGTTGCACTGCTGAAATGAATATTTGCGGGGCCAATAGGGTCTTATAGCGTTTTCTATTTTACATAAAGCCCCGTTCACATTAGGCTACTGTTGTGACAAGAGTGGCCGGAAATAAGAAGAAAGGCATTTTCTGTTGACTCAATAACAATTATTTATTTTTCTAAATTCAGATGTGTGTGGTGTGTGGGTTTTAATGAACAACTGATTAAGAGTTCGGAAACTGTTCATTACATTCTCCCCCACTTTAATTTAAACTCAGCAAACGTGCTGAAGGATATAATCTTTTAAATATCCGGGTGGTTTACGTTGTCTGGTAGGTCGATGTGGACGAGAAGGTTGAGACTGGCTAAGTGAATCTTACTGGGTGGAAACATCGCCGGAGGAACTGTCATGTGGCGATGTATCAACTGGAGGTGGATCAGGCTGAGGAGAGACTTGAGTATTCTGACCAGCAAGTTGATTAGGAAATGGAATTCCGTAACATTTTTGTGAACTGTGTGTTGGTGCAAAAGTCACGTGCTTTTTTGGTACTAGCGTCGAGATCAATTGATTAATGTGACGTTTGACGTGACGCCCAGAGTCTAATTCGATGACATAGTGCAGCTGTCCAAGTTTTCTTATAACGGCACCGAACTGCCAAACATCTTTATTTCCCACGTGAACTTTTGTTTGAATTCTCTCCCCAACGCGAAGTGAGCGAACGCGCGTAGAACACACTTTAGAGGGAATCATCGCTTTTAAGTTGGGAAGGAGAGCATCGAGGCGAGTACGGATTTTCCTTTTTAAATATATCTCGCCAGGAGACTGACCGGTAGACAGGGGTGAGTTCTGTAGTAAAACATGATTTTTTGTAGTTTGACGGAAAGCGGGGTCGGATCATCAGCGGCAGCTTTGAGGCGTCTTATCAGCGTCTGGATGCAGCGTTCCGCAAGACCATTCGTGGCAGGGTGACTTGGGGCGCTGAATTTCTGGAAGATCCCACGTTCCTCGCAGTGTCTCTAGAATTCTTCGCTTTTAAAAACGGATGCATTGTCGGATACTAGACCTGATGGATAACCATGAACGGTGAATATGTTTTCGAGGAGAGCGATGGTCTGTGCTGAGGACGGTGCGTTTCGAATGGTGCGCACTTCTGCCCACTTTGATTTTGCGTCTATGCAGATAAGAAAAAAATGTCCTTCAACTGGACCCGCATAGTCGAACCCTGTCCCAGTTCTCGTCGGGCTGATCCCAAGGATGAATGGGAACTTTCTTCGGGTTGTGACGGACTTTTGCACAGGACTCGCAGCTTTTCACCATTTTTTCTATGTCTTTGTCCAATCTTTCCCAATAAACATATCTTCGTGCGAGCTGTTTCATTTTAGTTATTCCTAAGTGTGACGTGTGAAGCTCTGTAAGAAGAGGTCCCTGGAGGGTTTTCGGAATTACGGCTCGATCCGATCGAAATAGCATGTTGCCTGATATAGTATAGGGGCTATCTTTGCGGCTATGTTTGAGTTCGTGCAGCAGGGCTTGTAATTCTTGATCTTTAACTGTTTCACGAGCGATGGTATCAGCGGTGATGAATTTGCTGAGATTTGGAGCAGGGCCTCCGCGTTGAGAATACCCAAGTAGCAATGAAACGTTTAAAAAACATTTTACTAAAACTGTTATAAAAGTTTGCTCAAACATTTGAAAAAAGTTTTTTTAAATATTTTGTTGGCCGTTTTGTCATTTGGTTATGAAACTTTTAAAAAACATTTTATAAAGTTTTTAATATGTTTTTTCATCAAAGGTTTAATAAATGTATAAAACACGTAAAAAAAGGTTTCAGGCAAAATATTAATTAAATGTTTAAAATTTGTTTTCGCGCGGATGGACTAAACTCTACTATAGAGTTTTTTGCTCAAAACAGACAAATTATCAGCTGACCCCTGCCTAAAATTGGCAGTGTGCAATCATTTTGGACTTATTTTTTAATGAAAAACTCACTCGCGTAAAAGGGGCTTACGATCCAGAAGAAATCAATAAAATCATGAGATACCTAACTGTCGGTTTCGACTGCTGAAAATCAATTTTTAGTCTGGGCCTTCAACGAATGCTCAAGTCAGTGATCAATTCCATGGTGAGTAAACTGTGAAATAGGACCAACTGTGCTTAAAAATAAAAGTTGAAAAAGCGTAAAAATATATTTAAAACGAAATATGAAATATTTTTGAAAACATTAAAAAATCAAACTATCATTATGTTTCGCCAAACTCTTCCCGTTCGCCGTCTTTTTTTGGTCGCTTACCTGCTCTGAGAACAATAAAGAGATTCAAAAATTGTTTTCACGGTATAACATATTATGTGAATGAAATGCCTGTGCGAATTCTAATACTTACACGTGGATTCGCTGCGTGGCTTGTGCGAGCCATTGCATTGATGCCGCCTTAATTTGCTGCATCTCTGCATTTGGAATTTTTTTCTTAACTGTTTCTACAACGATTCACTCAACGAGCAATCGTTATATATATATATGTATAGTTGCTCCTAATCCTAACGCGTGCGATAGCGAAATAAACAAGGTGAATAATTGAAAGTAATCAGCTGAGAAAATTTGCTAGTGCACGCGTTAAGAGTTAAGCCGGCTTCACATGTGTGATCTGAAAAAAGCTCAGCTTTCAGCTGTGTCCAATGAAATTTGATTAATTCAAACGCGGGCGGCTCTTTGATTGGCTACAGCTCAAAGCTTAAGCTGTCCCAGCCCGCATGTGAAGGCGGCTTTACAGAATTGGGGGCTGGTCTTGTTCTACATGACCTAAATAAGTCATCGGCAAAATGTATCGCGATTATTTGACACGATTAGCGGACGAGACCAAATTAATGCACTTTACTATCAAAACCTCTATGCCCCCCCCCCCAATGGTATACCGCAACTCCAGAGGAAAAAGCCCATCGTGAACATAAAAACTAATAATCCCTATCATAATCTTCAACACTTTCAAGTGAAAATAATATTGGCCCTGTTTCAAAATGAGTTCTGTCTTAACAACGTTTCATTAAACGACCCAAATAAAACTGATTTATTTTTAAACAATAATTGAATCATGTGGATCTAGCATCAGCTAGATCCCTATACATTTCCCCTCCTTCAATAGTGGCGAAGAAGGGGGGGGGGGTAATTAAGACTTCGGAATCTTCGACCACTTCTTGTATGTCCGGTGGTGTCCTCTGGTTCGAACGGCTCGTTGACTTCCACCGGCTCCATTTCTGCTTCTGCTTCCACTTCTTCCCACCATGGCAAACGAATAGGAGGAAGAGGATCATCAGGTGTCCCAGCTGACATCCCTAAATTTAGCGGTCGTTGTGATGGTTCGAAATTCGTCGTGTTTGACTTCGTGCTGGCGCGGAAAATAAGACAAGGGTCACAATCGTCATCAAATTTTTGGGATCGATGAGGAACTTCGATGGATTTTTGTTTCTTGATGTCATCACATCTTTTCGGTCGCAAATAATTCGTTGGTATCAAGTTGACACGGTTCCTGGTCACTATTCCGGTTTCGGTTCCGACCTGATAACGCCGCGGTGCTTCCGTACTTTTTGTCCGTACTGTACCAAATCTTTTCATATCCGTTATGAAACCGTGTTCCCCTTCTTTTAAATCTCTTAAGGGGCGAGCTGCGTGCCTCTTATCAAACCTCCGTTTCTGAACCTGCTTGGCTTTTTCATCAATATCTCTGAATTTATTTAAATCTGGCCACCTAGGCTTGAGAGACGACGGATCTATCGGTAGAACCCCACGAAGTTTTCGCCCCATTAAAAGTTCAGAAGGCGAATATGAACCTATCTGCGGTGTGGATCGGTAGGCCAGAAGTGCAAGTTGTAAATCCTGTGATTTTTCAATTAAATTTTTTGCTATCCGGACCATGGACTCAGCAAATCCATTTCCTTGATAGTGTTTTGGACTTCCGGGAATGATTTTAAACCCAAGTTCTCTACTGAATTGTCTCATTTGAAAAGAATTTAAATTCGATCCTGCATCGTAACGAATTGATTCAGGGACGCCAAAATGTGCAAAAAGTTTTTTTAAGTACTCAATTATTTCAGAAGACTGCAAACTGCGAGGAAAAGGGCAAACATCTATGTACCTGGAGAAAAAATCACCTACGACCAAATGCCACTCTCCTTTTGCTTTGAAGAAGTCCATGGCAATGCGTTCCCAAGGCCTACTAGGTTGAGCTGACGGTATCAACGGCTCTGGACGTTGATTACGATGAGATACACAGTTTTGGCATGTTGCAACTTTCTCACGAATATACTGCGAAATTGATGGCCACCAAACGCATTGTTTGGCACGTTCTATGCATTTATTTTCACCCCCATGAGCGGCGTGTAATCTGTCAAACATCACGGCACGTAGCTTGTATGGGATCACTAAGCGATTTTTATACTGGATTATGTCGTCCTTTACCCATAGGTCATTTTTAAACTTCCAAAATTGAGCTACCCTTGTGTCACGGACCGTTGGCCACCCTTCCGTAATAAATTTCCTCAGAATATCAAACAAGGGGTCCGCAAATTGAGCCTCCAATTGCACCGAACGTCGCTAACGTTGGCTGAAAAGACTTGATCAACAAACAGTTCTGTCATCTGGTCTTCAAGAATGTCGGTATTTTTAAAGGAAGAAGAAGAAGCTGGAGATCTTGATAGAGTGTCAGGAGTATAAAATTCCTTCCCCGAAACGTGTTCAACTCGAAAATCGAATTTTAACAAACGCATTCTAAACCGTTGAATTCGAGCACTTAAATCAATAAGGGGTTTCTTTCCGAGCAGGGTGACTAAAGGTTTGTTATCTGTTCGTAAAATAAATGTAGTGCCTATTAAAAGGTCTTCGAACTTTTCGCACGCCCAAGTCAAAGCCAAGGCTTCTCTTTCCAAGTTGGAATAGCGTTTCTCTGTCTCAGTTAAGCCCTGGGACGCGAACTGTACTGGCTGCCAGCCGCCTGGGCGAGTTTCTTGCTCCAAGACAGCTTGCAACTCTTGTTCGGTCTTGTCCCTAAGCTGTACAGGGATTCTACGAGGCGTGTTGATAGCCACCGGTCTGACCCCTTCTTTTAGACTTATTGTATAACTGTAACGCATAACTCCTATACCATGAAAAATGGATGGGTATAACTGTTTTAAATTATATTTCCGGTCAGAAACAGCTGCTTCGTCAACCCTTTTGTAGCTTTTCAATTGCTGGACGGCCCAATAAGGGTTTTTGGACTTCACTCTTCAGAACGTAAATGTCTTCAAAACTGCACCTATGCTTGTAACTAATTGGGGCTTTAAAAATTCCGATGATGTCTAATTTCTTCTTTCCCTTCTTGATGTCTAATTTATTCTTCCCGGGACCATACAACAAGCTCTTCTGTTTCAAAAGGCGAAATTTAGATTTGAATTTTCTATTGTACAAGTTTTCCGAAATAATTGTGACATCTGCTCCCGTGTCGATGCGAAAGGTGACTCTAGAAGGTCCCACCCGTAAATGAATTTCCCATTGAGCCTCACTTGAGACAGGATGTTTTGAATCAACTGCCGATAAAAAAAAAGTCTCTCTCTTTGGGTGTTTGTAACGACGGAGATTGATACACACAGTCAGCTCGTTTTGACTTACAAAACCTCGAATAATGCCCCAACTTATCACACTTAAAGCATCGGCTATTCACTGCAGGGCATTCCTTTCCCAGATGATTCTCATACCCGCACTTAAAGCACTTTCTTCTTTGCTGACTTTTATCAGTGGACCAATTTGTGTTGTTGACACGGTTTACCTCTGTATCTTCAAAATGCTTTCTGACGCTAGTCTGTTGGCTGTGAATGAGCTCCGTCTGTTTCACTCGTTCCTCGACGCTTTGTAGTGTCAATTTAGTTTGCGTGCTGTCAGCTTTAAGCTGCTCTGACAACCGAACGTTAGACATGCCTTGCAGTATTTCATGCATGATTAAATCCTCTTGCAAAATTCCGAAATTACACTTCCTCGCAATTGAATGCAAGTCGTTAATAAAATGTTCTGCCGGCTCCTCTGTCCGTTGAGTGCGGTCAAAAAACTTACTCCTTTCGAAAACTAAATTAGTTTTGCCTTCGAAATGCTGCTCGAAAGCTTGTAAAACCACATTGTAATTCCTTCGTTCTGCTTCTGTCAATCTCAGGCGAGCGAAAATATCCTCCGACTCATCACCTAAAGCCAAGACCAAGTGATTCACCTGATACTCGTCAGACATTACGCCTAGAAACGTGGCAACGTTTACGTTTGGTGGTAACGTTCCCACCGTGTGCGCCACCTCGCCCAATTCGGGGAATCAAAATTGATATGTGGAGGTGGAGCAGCGGCGTTAGGCCTGAAAACTTGCTGTCCAACAGCAGTTTGATCAACGATGTTCAGACCTGCCACATTGCGCGCGGATTCATCGCTTGGCACCATGTTTCAAAATGAGTTCTGTCTTAACAACGTTTCATTAAACGACCCAAATAAAACTGATTTATTTTTAAACAATAATTGAATCATGTGGATCTAGCATCAGCTAGATCCCTATGCAGGCCCATACCATTTTTTGAAAAGTGCAACCACTACTATATGAACTCAAACTACGTATCCATTCTTTTTATATATTTATTCATAAAAGTTGTTTGAGTAAAAACGTGATCTCCAGTGCTAGTGTAGCACTTTTCAAACTATGGAACGGACCTAATATTCATTTTTTAGTAAAGTGTTCCACAATGATAAATCTAATTTGTCAGCATAACGTGAAGTAAAAAGTATAAAATAATGAATAGTAGAGTACTCACCAGCAGTTCTCGAAAAACAACTATGTACACGCAAATAATCTCACATTCACTTTATATTCACGCAATCAAAGGACGATAACGAACTGAATTATTACTAAACTGGCTCTGTCGCGGTGTCGCCCATAGACCAGCTTCCCACCACACGTGCCCATGTGCCATGTAGACGGAAAAAACGAAGAAAGAAGTTCGCGAAGCGTGTGAGAAGACCGCGGGTAGGGGAAGAAAAACTGAAAAAGTTAGTGATGACTCGTACAAAAAGCAGGGGGTGCAGGTCCGTCTCATCACTTGTGCCTTCCTGACACCCACTCAGCTTATGAGGGGCATGCAAGTACTACCCCTCGCCCAGTAACCCCTCACCATTTTACGCGCTAAGTACTTGGAATATTTCATTTTTCATGATCTCATATGAAACCTATAGTTTTGACGTCTTGAGACTTGCCCAGCAGAGCCCGAATTTCAATTTTGATTTTCCTCGAATTTTAAATCAAATTCATAAACTCATAAAAACTAATTATCTATTTATTTCTCCCTACCTTTAATGTGGACAGCCGCTAATTGTGACAGAAAAACAACCTGGGTCCGATTAGGTGGAGATAAGCGGAATATCCTCGGTATGTACGATTGTAATCTCATTTGAATTTTACGCGAAAACATATTTAAAAAATCAGGTTCAATTAAACTTTGCTCAAACATTTTGTATCCAAATATTAGTTTAAAAAACATTTGAAAAAAATTGATATATATCTGGTGAAAAAACTATTGTAGTCACGTATTTATTAAAAGTTTAAAAAATATTTTGTCCTCAAATATTTGGAGATCAAAACTTTAAAATTGAAAAAAATATTCAATAAATATTTTTTAAAGGATCTTTGCTACTTGGGTAGTGACTTCTTCATCCATCGCTATTTTCGACGAAATGCTTGAGGAAGGAACTGGGGTGCGAGACAAGCAATCAACGTTGTCATGTTCCTCGCTTTTCTTGCATCGAATAGTGTAGTCGAGTCCACTAAGAAAAGAGGCATACCGTAGTAAGCGCGACGATGTCATTTGTGGCAGGGCCCGGTTGGGATGAAAAATGTGAGAAAGTGGCTTGTTGTCGGTGACTAAAACAAAACTTTTACCGAAAATGTAGTTGAAAAAATGGGTTGCTCCGTAGACAATTGCTATGGCTTCTCGGTCGAGTTGGCTGTAGTTTGATTCAGCCTGCGTCAGATCAACGGGAGGCGTAAGCAATTGGTCTTTCGTGACCTTCAATTTCATGGCTGAGTACTGCTGCGATCCCAGTGGGGCTGGCGTCTGTCGTAAGGATAACAATTTTTGATGGGTCATAAGGAATGAGCACCCGATCACTGCTAATTCGGACTTGACTTCAGAGTCAAGAACGCTGATTCAGCTGCTGTGGACCAAATGAATCGTTCATCTTTTCGAAGTAAACGTCGCAATGGAAACGTCTTTGATGAAAAATCCAGAATAAATTTTGCGTAATATGTTACTAAACCAAGGAAACGTCTGAGTTCATCGATGTTCTTGGGGTGAGGCATCCGAGAAATTGCTTCAACTTTTACAGGGCATTTTTGGATTTTGTTGAAAGAGACTATATGGCCTGGGTAATTGATACTTTCTTTGAAGAAGGAACATTTATCGTGATTCAGGTGTAGGTCATTTTTCTGTAGGCGATCGAGACAAGCGATGAGATTTCTTGAACATTCTTTGAGTGTCGAGCCGTGACAAATGATGTCGTCAAAACAGGCGTCAACTTTGGACAAACCCTGCAACAATTGAGACATGATTCGGTTGAATTCCGACGGTGCAGTTTTTATCCCAAAGCTGAGACGATTCATCCTGAATGTGCTTTTGTGAGACGATGTTGTTTGAATTTTGCTTCCTCCTTCATCAACTTTTAAATACAAGTAGGCCTTGTAGAGGTCCAATTTGCAGAAAAACTTCTATCCTCTGATACTATGTAATACTTCATCTATGCGACGGATAGGGTGGTTAGCTGTGACTAATTTCGGATTCACGCCACACTTGTAATCCACGCAGAGTCTTACGCCACCATCGGCCTTAGCGATAACGACAAGTGGTGATCCCCAATCACTGGTTGCGACAGGAGTAATAACTCCCTGAGATTCGAGTGAGGCAAGTTCTTTTTCGACTCGATCCCGCAGGGCAAACGGAACGTCGCGTTCCCTAATGAAGATAGGTTGAGCACCTTCTCTGAGTTGTAGTTTTACTTCCGCATTGGGAACACAACCAACCCTTTCTTCAAAAACGAGGGAAAAGTTTTGGAAAATATCGTCGAGACACGTGACTGTGTTGATTCCAATTGATTTGAAAGGAGCTTGTTTACAAGCATCTATTTCATCGAGATTAATCCTGAGTCCTCGAATCCACATGCGGCCAAGTAAAGCGGCACGACCGGCAGGGACTATGAATATGTCGCCAACCATTGATTTGGTTCCGTAGGCGACTGAGACAGAGACTTTACCTTTCGGTTTAATGCCATGGTCGGAGTAAGATCGAAACGTGACTGTGGTAGGTTGAAGTGGAACGTTGAGTTTAAGCTTTTGGAAATCGGTTTCTGATAGAAGGGAAAAACGAGCGCCTGAGTCAACTTCAATGGATTGAGGCTTCTTGTTAAGAGTAACGGTGACGATGTATTTGTCTGAGTCATGACCTAATTCGTAAAGATCCTCTGTGTCTTCCATTCGAACGATGCCATATTCATTCGAAACAATACTTTCATCTTGAGAATGCTGAGACGATAAGGTATTTGTTTTAGATTTCTGGAGAAGTGAGGTGATACACACCTTCGAGACATGGCCAATTTTACCGCAGGAAGAACACTTGTGACATACGATCTTTCGTGCACTCGCGCGATGTGTGGTTTGACCAACCGCAATTCAGACAGAGATTATCGATGCCTAACGCTCGGTAATCGACACGACGTTTGGACGGAAATCTTTACTTACCTCCCATTGAAAGTTCTCACAAATTGGGAAAGGCCCCAATCCTCCTCATGAAGTTAAACTCACTGATCCATCTTTCTTTCCGGCACGAGCACGAAAACTAGAATGATATTGAAATTGATGTTCCCAGTTTCTAAACCTCGTAGGCAATGAAGGAAAGGAGTCTGCTTCACGCCAGCCCAAACTTAAATTGGTCGGTACTGAATGTAGCTACCTAGTCAACAGTAATCCTTTTAGTGTGATCTCAACCGGGTATATAGTTACTGCTGCTAGAATGCCGAAAATTCGCTGGGATTGGTAAACCTGACTATATTTCTCGTAAACATAGCAGTATAAGGTGATTACTGCTCAACGAAATGTTAGCAGTTGCAAACACTATTGCTGTCACTACAGGAATCATTCAGTAGTGAATCACCATTTTAAAGGATTACCATAAACTCATAACACAGCATTCTAGGATTTCCCGCTCATATTTCAGAACTCATTACTAAAAGGATTAAAAATTGTAATGAAAACAAAATGTTTTCCAATTTTTTCGTCTCGTGATATCAACCTATCAAATTGTTATAGTAGCAAACGGTGTTGTACCGTCAACTAGCAAAACTCTAGCAGGAATTGAAAAGTAATCAATGCAACGCGAAACATCATCAATGCAAGAAAGTTCCGTCGGGCTTACAAAAAATATGTTCTATTAACAAAATAACAAGTTACAAGAATTCCTGTAGTTCATTTTTTTTCAGTGTATGCCGCCACTAAAATTGAAAAAAAAAAAAAAAAAAAAAAATCCTTAAATCGCGTTCAGGGCTACTTTTATCAGAAAAATAGGCTAGTTTTTTGCTTTGAAAACTCTTGAGAACAGAGGGCTTTTCTTGCCCAGCCTTTGTAATCCATCCAAAAATAAATTAGAGCGCTCCTATCGGAGGGGTGGGCTTATTCAATTTAAAGTTTTAAAATAAAAAAAAAAAAACAGAAGAATCATCAAAAATCGTTTATATCTTACAGTAACAGAGAAAAAAGATGGGGGAGGAAACAAGAGCATTAAGTCAGTCGCAAAGACGAAAAGCAAGGGCCATTACCCTTGAAATATTCCATCATTGCAGTGATTGATATTTGCTCTTCGCCTCGTGAGTAAACACTATCACGTGCTGCTCCTCATCATCGCCCCCCCCCCTCTTATACTCACCCTTCCGCGTGACAGAGAGAAAATTTTACAGGGTGAATCTGACGCGAGGGTGATTAATCATTATGATGTTTGCGTGAATTAAGGGAGACAAGTTCGCGCTTGGCGATTATTTTTGTTACGAAAAAGTTTTATTAAACTGGCTTTACTTATTATATGTAATGTATTTAAAAGTTTATTCCGAGGAAAGTTTTAATACGGTGAAAATTGGTAAACAAGCGTGTGCACGCGCTTATCAGAAAAGAGGAGAGCGAGTGACAGTGAAACAATGACAATTTTCTTTTTGTTTTTCGCCACGTTTCATTTCGTTAGCCCAGGCCGCATCAACGCCGCCGCCGTCTCATTCCTCCCTCTGGGTGGTGGGGGGGGTAGGGGCTCATCTTGTGTACACTCTTTTTACTTTCTCCGAACGGTTTAATTGGATTCCGCAGAGCTTGACGCCTCGCCTGTCCAAAAAGGGCCGATCTTCTTCCCTCCGTAATTGGTTAACCCGTGTATACGGACAACAAACACCCGCTCCCTTTTAGCTTTTTATTAGATTTCCCCAGCTCTGGTCAGCTTTGTTTATTATTAAAAGTTGAAAATGATAATGTTCAAAAGAGGGGTTTAATAGAATTTTAGAGATCAGGTCATCGCTGATGAATATTTAAAAGCGTTGTAACTCATCACTCATTTAAAAAATTTAGTGGGAGTAATTTTATACTTAAAACTATAGTTTTAAACGAGTTTTTAAACAGAAATCGTTTCCAAGTTCAAGTGGAAATGAGTCAGCTTTGACTTCACTTGCTTTGTAACTTTGACTTAGAGATGGAAACAGGGTTCTAATCACGACAGTGAACAACTCAGCATTTCCTCGAGCTTACTCCTTCCTATTGAAGGAACTCCTACGTTAAAAGCGATTTATAACCCTTTAAATTAGGTAATTTGTAATTTAGCCAAGTTAATTGAATTAATATTTTATTCAGTTATAAAACGAAGATGAAGTTTTCCACTTTGTCCGTCCTTGCTTTCTGAATACCGGGGATTAAAAATTGAAATATAAGATAAAAAGGGTAAGAAATAAGGGGAGAAGTGGGAGTCATTTAAGACAATGATGAGCCTTTAGTGCTCTACTCCGAAAACCGTAGGAAGTGGGCCCATTTATGTTAAATGTATTATATTATGGGCTTTCATTTTTAATATCGACTGATTGGTTTAAGTGCATGGTCAGGCGCCTAAAACGCTCACAATATTCCATATTAGCTTGACAGTGCTTTATAAATTAATATGAACGTCAGTTTTTTTTTTTTATAAGAGATAGGTAGGTTTGACGTTGAAGAACTTTGTAATTTAAGTACCAAATAGTTTGATATACTTGTGTAGGAGGGCGCGGAAAGGCGAGGAATAAGTTTAATTATTTTGGCTGTTTTACAGGAAACTTGATGCCCTCACTTTTCCGTTCGCCTTGAAACAATTGACAAGATAAGTGCTCCCTTTTTTCTTAGTGAGTAAATCAGAAAGCACTAATGTTCCACGAGTTATATAGGAAACAGGACCCTCTATACAGAAAACTGAAAGTGAATGACTCAGATGAGTCAATCCAGCTGAACCCCCCCGGCCACTTGACACTTGAGACAATAATGAACGCATCTCTCTTTCCCCTCAAATTCACTATTATCACTGTCTCCTTTCACGGATATGCACCACTCTCGACCCAGCCACCGATTTCACGACGATGCGCACTCAACCGAAATGCCCCACACGAAGGGGCTCGATTCACAAAAAGTTGGGGAACGATCATTCCATATACCTTTTAAAGCCCTTTCGGTACGATTCAACGGAGTGGTGACGAAGGAACGTGTGGGTGGGGGGGGTGTGGGACTTCTGCTTTTCTTGTCCTATTGTTTGTTTTTCCCCTCACCCACCACCACCCTGTTTACCATTTGTCTAACGGCCACACTCGGACTATTTGCCCAGTGTCTCTCTTCTCGCCAACGGGATTTCCCTCCTCCCACCAAAACGGTAAACAACAGAAATAAGCAATGTTTCAACCCCTTCTGACCATATCAGAAGGATTAAACGTGGTAAACCGTTTTATTTCATGAGCGTGTCACAGAATACCTTAAATTGATTCCAATTTTTTCAACTGTTCCTCTTATTCTTTCCTGTTTTGTTTCTTGTTTTTGACTGTATCTATTTCTTCTTATTAAAAATGCTCTTAAATCGTGAATAATCATCACGCCTTTAATACAAAAGACGGTCTAAACTCTAAACTGCTTAAAGGTGACAAAATAGCAAAGTTCAACGTGACATTTCAACTCAATTATGCCGCATCGAAGCTCGATAAATCATTCGCCCTTGCGGTCGGCGACATTTCCTTCACCTTTCAGCAACTTACTTATTCTAACGTAAACTTGGCTTGAATAGTGACAGAGTAGGAAAATTTATCGCGTATAGTTCATCAAAAAACTGAAATTTGGGACCATGGCTAATCGAAAAAAACATTTTCGAGAGTTATTTCGCTCTATAACATGACAATTTCACAGGATGGGCTCCTTAAAAAAATCAATTTCACCGGTTTTACTTTTTTTTTTTTTTTGGCATTAGCCAGTAAGCCAGAGCCACCAGTATCGTCTTATTATGATTTGATGTTAATTATACAGAGTTTGCAGTATTCAGTAAAAATTGGTGGATATATCGGTATATGACTAGGTTTTAGATCGCAGGAGGGATAGGTAATTAAACGGGTTTATTGTGAACGGGACTACTAGGTCGAATAAAATTTGTCTTTCACTGGAAAATTTTGGACAATGAATAATAATATGTTCCAAATCCCCTACGGTGTGACACGATTCACACTGATCTGAGGGCCGGATATTTATTTTATTGAGATATGCCGGTCAAATTCCGTGATTAGTCCTAAGGCGGCATATTGCAGAACACAAGTTTTTAGGAACATTCTGTTTGTGAAACCATGGGGAACAGTTTATTTCGGGGTTATGTTGTGAGTAAAATAGGCCAGTTTCTGAACTTTGGTAAGTGCGGTGCCGTATTTGGTGGATTATAGACTTGCTCAAACCGAAAAACTCAGTGTAATTTAGTTCTAACGTCAAAATATTGTCGGTAGAGCACGCATTTTTCGCCAAGCAATCGGCCCGCTCGTTACCAACGATTCCAGAATGGCTTGGAACCCAGAAAAATGCAATTTTTTTGTTTTTATTTTTGAGTTTACATACGACATCTAGCATTTGTAGCATGGTGACTGAGTCAATAGAATATCCCAAAGGATTGTTTATTGCCATCAGCAGGGGCGGATACACAGATTTGTCCGGCCCGGGGCACTGGGAAAATATCGGCCCAATATAAATTTATACAGGAGTGATTCAGGAGGAATGTGACACAATTGCACCTGGTGATAGTGCGTACCTGGACGCAGAAAAACGTCATGTAGACGCATAGCCGAAAATGCTTTAGTTACCCACTAGCCAACGCTATCCACCCACCCGTCTTGTCGAAAAACGTTTTTTTGTTGTTTTTTTTTCACACTTTTTTCAACACTTTGTAGGTTCTTCTCAATTTCATCGGTGAATTCGATATTTCCCCCATTCCAACCGCGAATAAGCGATACGTTTCCATTTTAGCCGCGATTTTTCTAAATTTTTGCCGTAAATTAGCACTTTTTGCTAATTGGCTGCAAAGTTGCCTCCGGAGGCCTCGGCTTGCCATTTTCTCAATTCTCTGTTAATTAGTAAATTTTCTCAATTTAAACCCCAATTACCCATTTATCCTTATTATAACCACACATTAGTGTTTTTCCTCAATTTAACCTCTAAAATTATAGATTTTTATACCTTTCAGCCACGAATTAGAGTTTTGCCCCAATTTTCGTCGCGAACTACGTAAAGCTTTTTCTGAATTTGGCTGTGAATTAGCGATTTTTTCATTTTCTGGCACGAAGCTACTTTTAGAAGCTGCGAATTTGACGTTTTGTCCATTTAAATAGCAAATTAGCGGTTTTCCTCACTTCAGCGCTTCTCAATTTTATCGGTGGATTAGCGATTTTTCGCCATTTTAGCGGTGAATTAGCGTTTTTTCTGAATTTTTGCGGTGAGTTCGTATTTTTCTCGATCTTAACCGCTAATGAGCCATTTTTCTTAATTTCATTGATGAATTAGCGCTTGTTCTGTACTTTATTCGCGGAAGCTTTAATGAAACATGAGCCACGAAGTAGCACTTTTTCTCACTTCTGTCCGTGTATTAGTAGCGTACCGAGACAGTGGTGAGGGGGCCGGTTCGCCTCAGGCCTAAAAGTGTGGATATTAAGGATCTATAGCTATGTCTCCCACTTGTGCGCTTTCGTCTTCCTCTTTCAATTCAACACGTCTTTTCAACACTTTCAACAACGCATGCGTCCAAGCTATGCACGCAATTTCTGATAATCCTTCTAGCTTTTTGAGGCATGCAATAGCGCATTCCTCACGTTCAACACACCGCCTGCTGTGATGCATGCCTCTGACGCAGGCGAAAAGGCACAAGTGAAGACGTAGCTTATGTTTATGTTTGTAGGTACGTGAAAACGAGTTTTTGGCATGCAGTTTGACAGCTCCTTTTGATGCTTTTCAATCCATCCCATTCAGGATGGAGTGCTTGCAGGTGATCAGCAAGGAGTGTATCTGAATAATCCATGTTTTTTTTTTTTTTTTTAAATACATGGCCTGCCCGAGGGCAATAACATGCACTGCTAATAAGGAAAAAACAACGGGATATAAATACATTGCGCACTCGCAGGGTACTTACAAATGACAAAATAAATAGCTGACGTGATTAATTGATTAAAATCTACACCATATCTTGCGGCATGCGCCTTTTAAGTCTTCTATTAGGTGGCTCTTCAAGTAGTCGAATCGCCAAAATGTTGGCGTGGCGGTGCAGTCTCCGCTCGTAAGACACGAGGTGCTTCTTTACCATTTCTACGACGGGGTCGATCTGCAGGTCATCATGCAGTGTTTTATTTTGCACATAATATGGCGCCCCCACCATATTGCGTAGCATAATGTTCTGCCTTCGCTGCAGAAGCTCCAAATTTGAGTCTGCACAGTAACCCCACACCGGAATACCGTACGCCCAAATAGGTCTGATCTCCGTTGTGTATAAGAAGCGCTTGTTGTAGGTTGATAATTTATTTCTTGCCCGTAGCAACCAATATAGTGATCTGAATCAAATCCTAATTTCAGCGCATTTGGATACTATATGCGCCTTCGAGGTAAGTCTTTTATCCAGCGTGTGCCCACTTTATCACCCACTGGAATTTGTTGGCCGTTGACTACGGAGGGAACACAAGCATGAGGCCTTAATGCAAAATCAATCCTAGCTGATTTAGTGGAGTTTAATTGGATTTTCCACCTCCTAGTCCAGTCAGAAATATCATTAAGCGACCGTTGAAGATTTTCCACGGCTGAGGATTAATCACAATGTGGCGCCAAAATTGCCGTATCGTCCGCGTACGTAGCTACGTGGGTTTCCCGATTCAGTGGAATATCCGCCGTGTACAACGTGTAAAGCAGCGGACCGAGCACACTACCCTGTGGTACTCCTGCTTCTATGGGGCGCACGTCAGACTGCCCTTCCCCATACTGTACTTGGAACCTTCTGTTAGTAAGATATGACTGCAATATAAGCTAATTTTATGAAGGAGCCCCGCGATCCACATCAAGAAAGACTGCAGGACAAAACATCTTTTCCTCCAGATCAGCTCGGGCAATATTCGTTACTCGGTGTACTTGCTCTACGGTCGCATGCTCAGCACAAAAGCCGAATTGGTGTTCTGGTATAATTTGAAGCTCGTTTATGATATTTATTAGCCTGCAGTAGAGAATTTTCTCGAAAAGCTTGGAAAGCGTCGGGAGCAGAGAGATTGGTCTGTACGACTTCGTTTCGTCAAGTGGTTTACCAGGCTTGGGTAACATAATTACTTTTGCTATCTTCCACTGATTCGGAAAGTATTTTGTACGTATAACTGCGTTGAATTATGTACGTGAGCATAACAACAGCCTTCTTCGATATTTCCTTTAAAATTTCCGCTGACAACATGTCATGTCCGGGAGCTTTGTGAGGCTTGAGTTTGTTTATAAAACTCTGTACCTCCGGGGGTGAGGTCGGCTTGATCCTGTTTCCTTTATTGTACGTGATTGTTGGCAGAATGTCAGAGGTAACGTTGTTGGGTTTGAACGTGTTTTCCAGGTGTGCAGCAAAAGCGTCGGCCTTTTCTTGCTCGCTTCGGGCCCACGTGTTTGTCTCGGTGCGAATTGGCGGTACATAACTAGGAGATTTTTTTGCGGCTTTCGTTATCTTCCAGAGGGAGTAATTAGTTTCCCTCGTGGCGTCTAGTGAAAGTAGTATAGATGTGAACGTATCATTATTTATTTTCTTCAGTAAGTATTTAAGTTCTTTGCAGCATTTGTTAAAAGTTGCCTTGTCTGCCGGGTGTCGTGTTGATTCCCACTTACGTCTGGCTTGTCTCCTTTCCCGGATGGCATTGCGAACTTCTTGCGGGTAGTATTGTCCTGTCTTCGCCTTAGTAGGCTTTGGGGTGGCATTCACTGCAGCTTCAGCAATGGTAGTAGTAAAGTATGTGATTGCATTATCAATATCGACTGGTCTCTCAAGTCGCGTATTTAATTCGATGCGAGCTGTAACTTCCTCCCGAAAGCTATCCCAGTTCGTAAGTTTGCTGGTAAGTTTCTGGCGGCTAGCTTTGCGGATGATGCTATTACTACACGTAAGTATGATCGGTCATTGGTCCGATGATAGATCGCTGACGTTCTGGAGCTCAAAATAGCCTTCAGCAATGCCTTTACAAATAAAGAAGTCAATACAGTCAGGGATCTTCAGAGGATCAGTAGGCCAGTACGTAGGTTCCCCAATTGAGAGGCAAGTCGCACTTAGGGCGTTGTACAAAGCGGTACCCTTAGCCGTGATGAGTCGTGACCCGCACATGTGGTGTTTGGCATTGTAATCTCCACCCACGATCCATCTGTCCCCAAGGGTGCCAAAAAATGCCAGATAATCTGCGGTTACGATTCTATGCTTTGGAGGACTATGAATTGCCGCAATTTTAGTGACTGGGCCATTTTCATTGTAAATAGTAATTCATGCTGCTTGAATTTGTCTGGTTGTGTAGCTAATATTTTCATGATGTCTCAGGCTGCTCTTGATGTAAATCGCTGCTCCTCTATGAGCTGCATCATCTGGATGATTGCAGGTGTAAAGGCTGTAATCACGTATTTCAGCATCACTACGTGACGTAAGATGGGTTTCTGAGAGTAGTGCGATGTCGATGCTTTCCATTTGTAGACATTGCGCGAGTTCATCTTTTCTTTTGAGCAATCCGTTGATATTCAACAACAAGATTCTTTTAGCTAAAATAGAGAGAATACGCTGCTCCCCAGTTTGTTTTTCTTAGGTCCGTAAGCGGATAAAGATGAGAAGGCGTACTAACATGCTATTCTTGCAGGCAAGTACCAACGGCTGCAAAAAGTTGGGAAACATCGCTAGTATTTGTGGCAAAAACTGTTCAGAAGCTTTCATTCACAGTATCACGATGAAACATCCAGACCAAAATTGATAAAAAAAAATAGCTGATTCGCGGTGTATAGATGCCACTTTATGCGCATCTATACACCGCAGACGCGACGCAGTTTTTGCTTTTCTGCAAGCGCTAAAAGGCAAAAAACCGCTGAGGCTAGACGATAAAAAAAAACACGCTAATTGGGGGCTAAAATTGAGAAAAATGACAAGTTTGCACCTGAAATTGCAAAAAAAATTGCCCGTTCGCGGATAAAAAACTGAAAAGCCACAATTCACAGCTAATTTTCGAAAAATGCTAATCCACGGCAAAAATTGAGAAAAATAGCTTCTCTAATGAAGTTTGACAAAAAGTGCTGCTTAGCGGCTAAACTTGGAAGAATCCAATGCTGCGGACTTAATTGAAAATAATAGATAATTAATTGGCAGCTAAAATTTGTAAAAAGTCCGGTAATTTGCGGATAGTCTAGAAAAAACGTTCATTCAAATGAAAAAAATCGGCTAATTCACAGCTATATTAGAGAAAAAGCCAATTCACGACTAAATTTTAGTAATAACGCTGACTCGGGGCTAAAATTTAGCAAAAGACAATAATCTGTTGCTTCTGAAGGCAACTTCGGACGTATACCTGGAAAATAGCGCTAGTCTATAGCTAAATGTTGAAAAAAAAAAAAAAAATGCGGCCAATATTGAGAAATTATTAATTAATCAGCGCGGCTGAAATCAACGAAAAACGCTATACTTGCAGCTCAAAGTGCTAATTCACTGATGAAAAGGTAAAAAATCGCTAATTTGCTGCAAAAATCTAGGAAAACTTCAGTTCATGGCAAAAATTGAGAAAAATCGCTAACATGGGATAAAAACGCTATTTCGCAGCTAAAATTAAGGAAAATCATTTATTCGCGGACAAAGTGTAGAGGAAAAGGTCGTTAATCCACGGCTAAAATTGAAAAAAAAAAAAAAAAATGAATGAAAAATGAGAAAATTTAATCTGTAGTTACCAGTTTTTTCAGGAGGACAAGGATCCGTCAAAATGTAGGGGGGGGGGGGGCATCGGCCCTCCGGCCGCACTGGCCCTCGGGGTCTCCGGCCCTTCGGGCTCAGCCCGATCGCCCACCCCCTGTATCCGCCCCTGGGCCATCAGAATACTTTTGTTGTCCGTGATGATTACCACATCTTGGGTGGTGTTGAGATTATTGAAATACGTCAAAGCTTCTCGTACCGCTACAACCTCACAGGTGTAGCTAGAGGCATTATCTGGGAGTCTAAATGAATTAAGTTTGTCGTAAGTTGGATCGTAAAAAGAGCATCCCGAACCAGATTCCGATTTTGACCCATCCGTGAAAATGTGGTGGGCGTTTGGCAGCATGCTTAATTCTGTTTCCACCAGTGAATTGGGGGAAACAGCCGAGTCACTTTTGAAAAACTTTAAGGATAACATATTTCTTTCTCTAAACATAATTTTGTGCGCGTCTTGGGATAGACTAAATAATGGTATGAGTGCAATCTTAAGAAGCTGCGAACGAGCATTGGCGATGATTTTTTCTGCCAAAATTTATGGGTAAGGTCGAACATATTTAGGTTGGAAATTTTGCACCTCAAGTCCGGGAAACAACTTAGAATTTTCAGTAGCCGGTAGTCTGATAAAACCTCTCGTCTAGTGTTGAGGGGGACTTCACCTGCTTCATTAAGTAAGTTGCTAATAGGAGTGGAGCGAAGCATTCCCAGACATAATCGAATGCATTTATGTTGGATAACATCTAGCCTTTTTAGGACAGATTTACATGCTGTGCCGTATAACATGCTTCCGTAATCAAAAATAGAACGGACTGTTTCTCTGTAATACAATAAGCAGATATCTGGATCGGCACCCCAGCGAGTATGTGCTATCATGCGCAGAGCGTTAACGTATTTTTCCGCCTTGCAGACTATGTGTTCTATATGGTGCTTCCAGGTAAGTTTTCGGTCAAAATGTAACCCTAGGAATTTTACGTCGTCTTTGACAGGGAAATTGAATTCCCGAATAGTTAGGTAGCCATTCAACACACTTGACCTATGCCTAGAGAAGGGACAAACTACTGACTTACTTTCCGAGATTGATAGACCTTTCCCACTGAGCCATTCGTAGAAACAATGAACGCCCTGTCGAAGCAATTCCACACACCGCTCCAGACTTGGCTCCGTGACATACAAACAGACATCGTCAGCGTACTGTAGAATATTCACATAGCTTGGAAGAGCAGCCTCCAAATCTACCACATATATCGAGTACAATATAGTGCTTAGGGCTCCGCCTTGTGGCAAACCTTCATGAGCTATCCTAGGCCCTATTTGAGTCTCACTGACTTGCAAATAAAGCCAGCGATTTGAGATGAATGAAATGATTCTATGGGCTAAAAATGCAGGCACTCCAATTTTCACCATTATATTGAAATGTATATGCAAGTTGACGTTATCATATGTGGCTGTGATGTCAAGAAAGACAGCTAGTGTGATGTGTCCTTTAGTAAATCCTAGCTGGATGTCTGTAGTAAATTTGGAAAGGCTGTGCATAGCGCTTCGACCTTTTCGAAATCCAAATTGGCTCGATGACAGAACTTTTTTGTTTTCTATGCAATATTCGAGACGGTTCTTGAGGACTAGTGATGCACGAGACCGAGACCGAGACGAGACTTGAGTGGTCTCGGTCTCGGTCTCGATCATGAAAAGTTGGTCTCGTCTCGGTCTCGGTCTCGAAAGTCTCGGTCTCGTCTCGAAAAGTTAAAGGCGCGAATTCAAAGTATGTGTGATATTAGTGACGAGTGATCCTATTCTCGCCTCAATGATTACAGATGACGACGATAGATGAATTTATACTTTGCTTTCCTTCCTTGGTGGCTCGTGGCACGAATGGGAGATAAGTGATACATTGATTAATGACCAAATAGCTTTGTAATTGCCCCAAAATGAATCGTGCCTTCAAAGCAATCGTCACACTGAGAACGTGAACGCGGAACAGTTGAGAATTCAACGAGTCAACTCAAAATCTCGCTTATGCCAGCTCATTTAGTTCAAGCAAGAGACTTCCCTTCTCAGACACGACGAGGCAGAGGTGCACAATCCCCCCTCATACATCAGACCCTCCTTCTCATGCTTCAACTGGCAATGTTAGTTAAAAAAAAAAAAAAAAAAAAAAAAAAAAAAAAAAAAAAAAGCGGTGTCGAGTTTGATGATAGCGACCCAGGGAAGTTTCAAACGCAAAATTATGGTTCCCTTGCACTAAGCAGCCTGGCCGCGGCAGCCAGTTGGCTGCTGTGCAGTTGGGCTTGTTCTAGCGGCTGCCCAGCCTGAAAATCTTTGCTGCCTAGTGCGCGGGCACCCATAGGTTGCAATGTATTTCACCGGCCCCTCGGGAACCCTAACCCTTTTTTTTATTACGATACGTAGGCATAAAGGAGCTTTTAACGAACGAGGCACGATGTTTGTGACACGAGATGAAGTCCAGTGCCATCATCGGTAGAGTTTATAGTGCGACTATACGCATCAGGATCGTACGCTTTTTTTTTACCTTCGATCGTACAAAGCCTTTTAAAGCCAATTAGGTTCATAATTATTCAATTTAACGGTTTCGTAAAGTCTCCCATTTTGCCACACAACTTCATTTCAGAGAAATAAAAAAGAAGAAACAAAAGAAGCGCGTAAGATGAAAGCGGGCTTCCCTGCCTCAATTCTTCTACCAACTCACCAACATAATCAACTGACTTTGACCTTTTTGGGATATAATTTCCACGGTTCCACTCACCCTTCACCCATCGTGCTTAAAGACCTACTTTACACACGCCGTGCGGTAAAGAGTGAACTCTTTTACCGTGAGCTCTTTACCGCACGGCGTGTGTACAGTAGGTCTTTACGCACGATGAACATCTGCTTAAACACTTCTTTAAGAATGATCTTAGGAACAGTAGATTATACGCCTAGGCAAGAAAGCGATTTTTTGGAGGCCGAGAGAAAAAATTGGACGGGTGAGGCGTAGCCAAGCCTGGCCTTTTCTCGAGACCCCAAAATCACTTTTTTGACGCTGAGTGTACAGTATTTTTTTTATCAAAACATGGGCTGATTTTCTGGGCCACGGCGATAAAGTGAGTGTTTTATCCCCTAGGCTCTAAAATAATCAGCTGTTAAAAAAAAAAAAAAAATAGTATCTTACATTATAACGAGACACGTAAGTAGAGAATCTTTAGAACCCAGGTACGGAAACACGCGATAACCGCCATATTTGGTCCCTCAGCCTTTTTATCGCTTGTGAAGTCATTCCATTTAATAATAATAATGAAAAAGAAGAATGAAGCTGTTTAAAAAAAAAAAAGAAATCAGATGGTATGAGTTTTGAGAACTGAAGAGAGTCAATCAGGAGACGTGTGGAAGAGAAAACACTTATCAAGACCCGAGTGATACCGACCGGAGGGACCAAATATGGCGGTTATCGCGTGTTTCCGTACTCGGGTTATATAGTAGCCTTAACGTAAGTGCCATTTTACTTGCGAGTACTTTCTTTAGCTGGCGAGGCAAAGCCGAGTCGGCTAAATGAGTACGAGCAAGTGAATTGAGTTATGCACGATATTTTTCGCGCGACAGGTGAAATAATAGTATATTTCACAACAAGTGAAGGAAATGGAGTTTTACCTGCGAGTTGTGTTTGGCTCACGAGGTGGGGCCGAGTGTGCTAAAAACAACGAGCAGAGTGAAAGCTTCTTCCTCACGAGTTGTAGATATTATTTTTCGCACGACCAACAGGTTTAATTGTCTTTCTTGGAAGTGTTCGGAGGCAAGGGTACTCTAATTGAATACAGAACTTTTTTTCACTTTCCTTCACTAGTGATTGAAAACCTTCCTGTTTCCTTCGCTTGCGAGGGAAAATGTGAAATTATTGGCATTCTGCCTTACTTTCCTTCACTAGTGAGTGAAAAAAAAATACTTTTTTCACCTAGCTCATCTTTTCAAGTAACAATCAACTTCCCTGTTGAGGTACCTGGAAGGGGAAGTATCACTTCCCTCCCTGATCGTGCGAAAACCATCAAATAAAATTCCTGAAAGAAGAAGAAATGTGCGTGATTCCTATGATAATTTTACAAAAAGTAAATTTTTCCCCATTATTTTATGTCATTTTGTGCGTTAGGGCGGGTGGGGGATAGGTCCACCCCTTGGATCCACCACAGCCCGGAGGAGGAGGCCCATAACACAATAGCCGTCTCGGCATGAAACAAGGTCATTTCATTGTTAAAATGTTCTGTATTCATAAATGAGCCATCATTTTTTTTCATTCTTGTAATTTCGAGACCGAGACCAGTCTCGGTCTCGGTCTCGTCTCGAAAATAGTGGTCTCGTCTCGGTCTCGCTCCAGAAATTATGGTCTCGTCTCGGTCTCGTGCATCACTATATGAGGACCCTCTCGAATGTTTTGGCAATGCAAGACGACAGAGAGATCGGACGGTACGAGTCGGAGTGGTTAGGGGTTCTGTTCGGTTTTAGAAGGGGATAAATCAAATATTCTTTCCAACTGCCAGGAAAAATGCCGCTTTCCCAAACATTATTGAAAAGGTTCGTTAAGAGTTGTTTGGTTGAGGTGGGACAGTTATTCAGAATCGGATATGTTATTTGGTCAAGTCCAGGTGAGGCGTTTTTTGACTTTTTTATTGCCAGGTCTACTTCTTTGATCGTAAATTCACTTGTTAGGAAGCAATTTGGATTTGGGATATAGGTGCTATCCGGAAGCGGCTCAGGGACGTAGTCGGGAGTTAATTTACATAAAAATTCATAGCACCAGTCTCCTTTGTAGGTAGGGGGGTTGATTTCAGAAACTGGTTTTTTGAGATGTTTTATTCTCTTCCATATATCCCCTATAGGAAAGCTGCCGTTGAGCTGCTCACAGAAAGCTCTCCACGATTGTCTCTTCGCTTGCTTTACAATGCGTTTTGCCACAGCACTAGTTCTTTTAAGCTCCATGAATGTACTCATTGAAGGAGTATTCCGATATGCACGAAGTGCATTGACTCTGTGCTTTTTTTGCAGCGGAACAGTCTTCATTCCACCATATTGTATAGTTTTTTTTGTTATTCGGATCGTATTTTGGTAGAGCACTGTCGCAGGCATGCTTCAAGGATTGTTGGAAGTCTTCATATGAATTAATACCCGCCCGGTTAGCGTCGTTAATCAAGCAGTTTCTGAATTCATCCCAATTCGCTCTACTGTCGATCCATCTTTTCAGAGATTTTCTGTTGGATCGGTTCTTAATTTTAAACGAGGAGGAAATAATAATAGGGCCCATGTGAAATTCGGTGCTACACTAGGGCTGCAAAAGGATATATCTAGAGCTGATTTGATGGTATTGTTGAAATGATTGATAAAAGTAGCTGAACCATCGTTAAGGAAAATTAAATTAGCTTCATGAGCCGCTTCCAATAAGTGTCTGCCCTTGGGCTGCGAGAAACTGGAGCCGAATGCTCTATTATTACAATTGAAATCCCCCAGGAATAAAACGGGAGCCGTGACACTTTTGAAAAAAATCTCCCATTGGCGTTGGGACAGCTGATTAGTTGGACTGTTATAAATTGATACGATGTTAAGCGTGGATCACGTGTTCAGTTCAATAGAAATACCCGCTACCATTAGTCCATCTATCGAAGGGAAATTGCGAATAGTTTTAAACGGAATATTGTTACTGATTATGATGGCCACTCCGGCTCTTCCGTCCAATCTGTCCTATTTAAGGATGTAGTAATCTTTTATATTATAGGACTTATTTGGTTTAAACCAAGTTTCCGAAATTGTAGCGATTTGAACATTGTTGCTTAGGAGGAAATTCTCTAGTTCTTCCATTTTTGCTGCTAAGGATCTGGCATTCACAATATTTATATTTTGTGGGGTTGCTACTGATGTCGGTGGTATGTCTCGTGCGCGTTTGAAGGTTCGCGGAAAAGAGCTTGAAGAAGCAGTTTTTCTATTGGAGATGGAAATGCTATGGTCGAGAGAGGGGAAAGAAAAGAAATTATTAATGGGCGGAGGCCTCAGATTTGCCGCAAATGATTGGCCGTTCAAAGCGGATTTTGCTTCATGGTATGAGACATTGCTTTCGCTCATGATTTGTTTAATGTTTTTTTCTTTTAAGAATTGGGGACAATTATTCCTTTCAGTAGCGAGATGTGAGCCTTTGCAATGAACGCAACTTTTATCTTCCGCGTTACATTTACTTAACTCATGGGCTTCTCCGCACTTGCTGCACCTTACCGCACCTTTACATTGGTCTTGGTAATGACCGTAGCGCAAGCATTTATTGCAATGCACGACTCTCTGGATGAAGGGATCCAGTTTGCAAACTACGTAATGAATAAGGACGTAGGGGGGCAGAGTCTGTCCCTTAATATTGAATGAAACAGAAAAAGTTGGGATCAGTACGCTTTTACCGGAATAATCCTCTGTTCGACGGTCTTTTTACTGAAAAATTTTCAAAAGTTGTTTCCTGTAGGCCCTCGAATCACTTTCTTTATTTCTTCTTCGCTCACTTCTTTATCCACACCTCTAATTATTCCTCGGCGTTGCACTAAGAAACCCGCGATATAAGTTTTGAACCCTTTATTTCGGAATACCTCGTTTCCTACCAATTTATTTGCAGATACGTAGTTGTTTACTTCTATTACGATCCTGTTGCGCCCTTGTGTTTTGATTGAAATAACATCTGAAACCTCGGGTAAGGGATCAAAGGTCATTTTTCCAATCGACACAGGATGTATACGTCCCGCACCCTCTTTTTCCGCATTCAGGCTTTCTAGATAAATTTTGAACGGCCCGGAATCCTCTTGGCGAAATAATAATTGAACTCTCTCGTTATTTATTTTTCTTATGACGTTTGAGTCAACCACGTCCATACCCTCCGAAAACTGGGAATTCCCCCCTCCATCACCATCCGTCTCTTCCCCCATCGTGGGGGTGGAAGAGCACGTTAATTGATACTGTGCTTAGGGGAAAGCACAAAAAATAAAAATAAATTAAATTAGAGATTCCTCGTAAAGATAAATGAAATGATTAGTTTAAAAAGAAAAAAAGGAAAAGCCCCTTTAACGAGGGGAAAAACGACAAAAAACAAAAACTTATCGCTTGATATAAGGCGCTTGGTCCTGACGGAGTCCTTACTCGTCCAAGGTCTAACACAAACTACGCGCTTTCAAAAGACCAACTTAGTGGGATTGGCACAATACGGATGTTTGCTCTGTCAAGTTCTCCAGTCTACTCTCAAGATGTAGGGAGAGATGATAAGGGCATGTCTGCTCGGAGGTGTGAACGTGGGTTGGTTTCAATTCCAATCGATGAGCTGCCTCGTGCCGTCCTGTGTCGACAGACACTTGACCATAACATACTTCCATGAACCACATAATGCTCAAACCACAAAAACCTCTAAACACAAACTGCTCTAACCCGATTTGTGTCCTGTCCCTGGGTCTAATGAGTTTTGGTCATTAATGTGACCCTTTCCCAAATGTGAGAAGACGACAATCGCCGTACAACGTGGGATGGTCCGACACGTGCAATACCGGGTTTTCGACCGTTGGATGTTGTCAGACGGTCACACGTGCGGACCCCATGAAGGTGGGCGTTTTACAGAGGTGCAATCAGGTGGTCGGATGGCGGATCTGAGAAGAGCGGATTTAACAGCTACATTGTGATGTGTTTGGCCGCCAGAGATCTTTTCTGCGGTTGGTCCAGGCCCCTGGGAGAAGCGTGCGAGCCGTCGAGTTTCCTCGCGAGTGGTAATGGTGAAATCACTGCCAATGTCAGTGGCTGTGCGGACGTCGTTGTACAGGTGACAATCGAATAGTACATGGGAGGCCGTCTCGTCGACTAGTTCTGCACAGGGGCACAGTAGGAGGGAGTCACGTCGGTGGAAAAAAGTGTAGGCGACTGTTAAAGGCACCGTGACCAGTAACGATTTGGGACGTCGCGCCGCGAAGGAATGCCGCCCTCCAACCTCGTCTGGAGTCGTCCTGCTACAGTCGGGAGAAGGCTGTGGGTGTGTCGAGCTATAGTGCCCGTGTCCCAGTGCTGTTGCCATAGTCTTTGTAAAGCCATCTTTGATTACGGGTCCCGTCATGGTTTGAGGGTCCTGAAGCCGAGCGATGGTCTCCATCAGTTTGGAGACCAGGTTTCTGCGCAATTCGCTGCAGCTTTATGCGTAACCCGTTCCAGGGGCGTAGGTACGGGGGGAATATGGAGGATAGATCCCCCTCCCCAGAGTTACAAGTGTACGAACGAAGCGACACTAGTACCAACGCTCTACTCTCAAGAACACCATAAAATCAAAATCCATAAATCTCCAAAAATGAGTATTTCTCGTTGAAGTTAGTTTTAGCAGATTTTCTCGACTTTGAGCAGACCGAAAAGGTCCGCATGCTTCCAGCTGCTTCCTTGGACTTCAGACCCCACGCAGTAGCTTACCGAGGTAGGAGGAACCGCTCCGGATCAGACGGGCCCCTTCTCGGGGGCAATTTTATTTTTACGTATGTGAAGAGATCGGACGGTTGGACAGCTATTTGACTACTTTCTACGAATTTCAATTTATCCGGTCTGATGGAGAACATAACGTTGCAAGTGATAGCAGCAAAGACTGTGGGCAAAATATTCGATTGAGCTCCCGAAAGCGCTAATCTAGTGGCTCAAATTGAGAAAATTCGCGCTATCTTCAGGAAAATTTACGTCTAAAAAGAGAAAATACACCGTGTCCCCAGTTTCTTTAGGTCCTCAAGCAAAAAATTGAAAAAAACGGTTAATATTCGTGATTACAACTGCGAAAACCCGCTGATTCATGGTCTTGCAACGTAGCTTCCAGACTAAAATTGAGAAAAAACGCCAATTCGCGGTGCATGGTTGCCATTCTACGAATAAATTGTGGAAATCAACGCAAAAGGGTTGTTTTTGGACCAACCCCGTGGTTAAAATTGAGATAACACGTATAATATTGACCAAATAAAGACGCTTTCAGGTAAAAATATGGCAAAAATAGCAAATTCACAACTGAAATTGCGAAAAATCGCTAATTTGTAATGTGCAGGTATAAAGTCGAGGAAAAACGTTAATTCGCGGATACAAATGAAGAAAATCACTAATTAGCCCGGCTACAAAAGAAAAACGCTCATTTTCGGTTCATATTGAGAAGAAGTGATAATCCTCTGCAAAAATGAGCAGATTTTTGCAGCTTAATTATAGGAAAACACCAATTCTTGGCAAAAATCGATAAAATTCGGTTAATGCAAGGCTTGGGAACGCTACTATACGCTGCTAAAATGTAGAAAAAGCGCAAATTCGCTGCTAAAATCGAGGAACATCAATAATTTTCGGATAAAGCGTGGTGAAATTTGAAATTTGTAATTTAAATAAGCGCCTTCTAAAGGCAACTTTGTAGCTAAAATTCAAAAAACTTGAAATATCTGCACGGCTATAAGTAAAAACAACGCTGGTCCACTGGTTGGAACTAAGAAGAACCAATAATCTATACATTAAATTGCTAATTCGGTGCTGAAATGTGAAAAACCCACTCATTTGCTCATAACATTTAGAAAATATATAATTAGTCTGGTCAAAATTAAGAGAGTTCAAAGGTTATTTTGAGGCTAAATGTAGAAAAAGTGCTAATTCACGGCTAAAAATGAAAAAAAACAAAAAACAAACAAAAAACGACAATTTACAGCTGAAATTGCGCAAAACTCTAATTCGCTCAAATAGAGAAAAATTATAATTTACGTGAAAACTGAGTTTTCTGAAGGCAACTTCTGAGGCACAAATTGAGAAAAAGCGGCAATTTATGGCAATGGGTGAAAAATCCGCAAATTCGATGGTGAAACTGAGACAAATTGCTCATGGAGAACCAAAAAAATCCTAATTTGTGAAAAGCCCTCTATTTCGAGGTTAATTTATTAGGAAAACACTTAAGAAAAACGTAATGTTTAACTTAAACTGAAAAAAGTGCTAATCCCCTGCTGAAAAATTGAAGGAATTGAAGGAAAACGTCGTTCACATTGCTGCTAAAGTTGGGAAAATGAGCAAATTCAATATCTATGGGGGGAGGGGCCAAAACCGCTAATCCGCGGCTGAAATTAAGAAGAACGATACACGCGGCCCAAAATTGAGACAAGCGCTAATCTGCAGGTAAAGTTGACAAAAAGCACTCATTCATGGCTGAAATTGAGAAATTCGTGGCTTAAACTGGTCGTAAGCGCTAATTGGTGGTTAGAAAAGGTGAAATAGCGGTGGTTTGTGGCTAAAATAAGGAAGAGGCTAAATAATATTATATTTCTTGTTTATGCTGAGACTTAGGGTGAAATTACCCCCTTGCCATCCCTGCAACGAGATTTCAATCTGATTCCCCCCCCCTACCCCGAGGACAAATGCGCAGGCGTGGGACGCCACTGACCCGTTCATGTGTGGACCTGCTTGTAACGTTGGGGAGAGCCACACGTCGAGGTATTTGACTTTGACGAAAATGCTCAAACCACAAAATGCTCTAACCACAAAAAGCTCTAACCATAACAAGCCTTGACCACAAAAGTCGAACCAAAGAAAAATTGAATCCAATTTGATTTCAAAGCTCCTCGTGGACTTGTTCATCCGTTCACCAGCTCACAAGGGTGGGAAAAACTAAGTTCGGTTCAGTCGTTTTGTTAGGCAAACCCAGGATTACTTAGAAGCCTTGTGGTATACTTTACTGCGCTGGACTACTATCTACAAAACGTCAGGTCAGTTATTTGAAAAACGACCCAATCACTTCTGTAGACATCCAGAAAACAAAAGCGGGGAGTGAAATCAAAAATTTAACTTACGCGTATAGGCTATAATAATTATTTTATATAGATTTTCATCCAATTAGTGTCAAACTACGTGTACGTGTGTTTTAACCATCTCATAATATCGAAGGCTGTCCTTTTATGATTGAGTTATTTACATGGTAATGGTGTTTCATCCAACTCGGTATATAGGTGTAGTCACAGCCTGTCTGAAACAGGAAGCGATTGAAGCGTGAGATGGACAATGACGGTGTTTAAATTGGTTTTGAAACTTTCCTTGCGCGACATTGTAACTCGTGGAGGGAAGTGGAGATTGTCACCAACTGTGTCAATGAAAAGGCAGGAGGGGGGTGAGCGTACATAAAACAGAGCGAAAGAAACGATAAATAACGGCGACATCAAAACTTTTTGCGGTGAGTAGTTGTTAATTAACGTGTTATTTATTTAATACAAGTAAAATATAACATAAATTCCGTTCACAGCAAAAATTATAAAGCGTTAATTTCCTAGCTCTGTCAAGAAAATCAGACTTTCCTTACTCCTAAAAAACTTGAAAACCCTCACGGTGTGGGGAAAATGCAATTTGAAAGAGATGGAATAGCTCGAGGCTATGACAGTCTTTTGAAAAAGCTTCTTGAGCGTTTCTATTGATCTAAAAATAGGCCCCGTAGGCGGTTCTTTTATTATTTTTGCGTTGCGCTTCTGTATAAAACAAGCAATTATTGTTTCACCTTATTTCTCCCCTAATGCGCGGTTATTGTTACTCTTATTTGCTCCAGGGGTTTTGCGTCAACGCTAAGGGTGTAAAAACCTTCGTCGCCCGTGAAACGATTCGCCACATTCTTTATAAATCATTTCTGAAGAGACTAATTACAAAGTTCACGTTACATTTTTTGTGCGGTGTTATTCAAAGTTCGTTGTATTAAAAGAGAAAACTTCACCGACCACACGATTTCCTTGCTTGCGGCCGGCAGATGGTCAATTTTTCTCCCCCTTAAAAAAAAAAATAGGAAAAAAAAAGAGAAAATCCCTGGTAGAACAAGAACTCCGGGAGAAACTTCAATAAGCCGAATATTAAACTTGAGGGAAAGGCTTGCAGAAAGGCTTAAAACCCCAGGGAGAAAAGGGATGAAATCACTTTTGTTAGGCACTGTGAATATTGCGGCTTTGGCTTCATTAGGTGCTTCTACAAGCCGTCCTTATTGTGTGTTACAAGTGTTTGCCCAACTCTTCACTTGAAACTACTCGGCTGTAACTCCTATCCTATACTCTTCGCTATTTGCCCCCCACCCCCCCCCTCAATGCCAATTTTAGAGGGCTTTAAAGGAAGTATTCAACAATGACTTTGAGTTTTCACGCTTGGTTTACCCTAGGGTATGATCAAAGTGTTAGTGGTAAAATACAACAATGTTAAAAAGCTTTCTATATAGCAAACCGCCAAGACGATTTTCACATAATTTCAAATATCTTTCAGTAAAGGTTCAAGTGAACCCCAAGAAACTTGTATCTGACTGACACATACCCAAAGATTCAATTAAAACCCTCATGCGACCCTTTCAAACCAACATCAACCAACCAAAACAGTGTGATATTTTACCCCTTCCACACAGCCCTGCGGTCTATCTTAATAGGTAATAATGCATGGAAGTTGGCATTAGCAAACTGGAATAAGCCCCCGGGCGATGAGTGGAAGCTCATGAATTACCTGAAGGCTTTTGGATGAGAGAGGTGAGGTGGGTAACAGTTATGCAAAGTCGTATTAATCAATTTAACAAGTGACGAGAGTTTAAGCAGTCTTAAGACAAAGCTCTTCCTTGAGAAACTATGCAACTTCGTTATAGGTAGGTAATTAATGTGAGAGAGGGTCTCATAGTAAGTAAGAAGGCTCGATCGTTTTGACACAAGTGCGAGTGATATAAAACGGAATGTTCACTTCAAGCCTGAAATGGTCAATCGGACGAGTAAGACAAAATTTTTTACCATTGAAGTATGAACGGTGTAGGCGCGCTTTAGAGCGTATTTTAGTGCAACGAGCGTTTTAGTGTACATCAATCTTATTTTAGAGCTCTAAGATAAGATGGCGGACCAGCAAAGTTCTCTGTGTGCTCGGTGTAATAATAATTTGTCGTAGCAGTGAATACACCTTGGTTTGTAGAGGATTTTGCGATAAAACGTTTCACATTTCGGACGTCGAGGAGCATGCACTCATTGCCAGTCTGTACAATAAAGTTTTGCGATTTTGTGAGGCCTGCCTCATGCGCCACCAAAATTAAAAGTCTGCCATACTGAGTGTTGTAGTGTCTGAGCTCGAGGCAGTAAGTAAAAATAATCTTGTTCTTCAGGGCAAAATTAATGTTCTGTCCGAGGAAAATTGTGAAATTAAGGGATTTCTAACCTCGCTGCCTGAGAAAATAAATCCACAGCACTTGAAGTAAAAACTGATTTGCGATCTGCTGGCTTAAATTTTGAAGGAAAGGCATTGATGCCGGTTGAGGAGATGATGTGTGCGAAAGGGAATGACGCAGATGGAAATATTTCTGATGATCAATGCGATACTATTGCTGCTTCAGTGACTGTAAGAGTTCTTCCATTACGGGTCGACCTGGTTTTGACCCAGCTACTAAATTTATCCCTTTCCCTCAACCTTACCGGCACTTGACTGAAAACGTCCCAAAAAAAGTGAAGAGAAAGTACACGTGAAGGAGTGTGATAAATGCGCAACTATGATGGGACTTCATGTTAAGGTGCCCCCGGAACGACGAGTTTTCATCGATACGTTTCGTGAGACGGAGGCTGAAGAATAAAATCAGAATTGAATAACTGCAAATGTGGTTTTAGTTTGACGGGAATGAGAGAAAAATAAATTCACTTTACACAGCACAAGACAAGAGTAACCCATAACCTGGCCTAAGCGGGTTGCAAAACTGTTAAAGTAGGACTGGAGAGCGCATGCGTGGAAATCGTCTATTGAACTGCGCAAATGACCTCTAACGAGCGAAGCAAAACGCCTCCAAGCATGATTTTTATGAACTACTTGACCTTGTGCACGATTGTCAACAGTGAGGTGCCAGTTCCCGCGCAGTGTAGGTGTTGTGGAAGCATATCCCAGTTTCAAGGTAAAGAAAATGTCTTTTTTTTCAAAATTTTCCAACCTAACTAAAGTAGGATTTAGTTGCTTTCATAAGATTGAAACTTTTTAACAGTGATTCTGATGTTATCAACTTTATTTTGGCATCAAAGCCATCTATGCAGCCCCTCTCATTCAAATGGAAATCCAATATATTTGGAAAAAGAGCCTTTGGGGAACACTGAGACGGCAACAGTGAGACATCTTTTGCCACTGTCTCATTGTTCCCCATTCCTAGGAATCATTATGCTCAAGTTGTTTAGCTTCTGCTAAATAGTGTTGTTAATTAATAATAGGTTATTATTATTGTAAGTAGTAGTTGTTACGATGTAGTTCTCTGGTTATTGTGCATTTCTCAGTGATTTGTTACATTATTATGCAGGTGAATTATTTAGAACATTTTTAGTTATTAAATGGAACAATGGCTTTCTTCTCTCTGAACCGATTTTGTTCTTTTTTTTTCTAGATGAAAAACCCTAAAAGAAAAACCACTCATGGTATATTCACAGCTGCCACAATGAAGACAGCTGTACAGGAGGTCCTGGAGGATGATTCATCCCTGAGGGTAGTAGCGTCAAAATACGGTATTGCCCATCAAACATTGGCACGGTATGTTAAAAAACAAAAAGAAGATCCAAATGATGAAGTCCGCATGGTACCGAATTATTCAGTGAGGAAAATATTCACATCTGATCAGGAAAAGTCCTTGGCTGATTACGTAATCAAATGCAGCAAAATGTTTTATGGACTCTCCAAGGATGACGTGAGGAAACTTGCATTCCAGATGGCGACCATAAACCGATTGAAAATACCAGAGCAATGGAAGAACACAGAGGAAGCAGGTATAGACTGGGCGTATGGGTTCATGAAGAGGAATCCTCAGCTTTCCTTGAGAACTCCTGAATGCTGCAGTCTGGCGGGGGCCATTGCTTTCAATCGCCACAATGCGGAGATGTTTTACAATTTGTTGGAAGAAGTCCTTATTCGCGGTCAAGGGTTTCTCCAGGGAACAAGGATATACAATTTGGATGAGACAAGTACGACTACAAATGCTAAAACTCAGCAGAAGGTCATAGCAGAAAGGGGAACCAAGCAAGTGTCATCTGTGACAAGTGGAGAAAACGGAACTCTGGTCACAACATGTGTGATCATTGCAGCTGATGGCAACTGCTTACCTCCTGTCATCGTCTTTCCAAGAAGAAAGTTTAAGAGTTGGATGTTGAATCAAGCACCACCAGGAACATTGGGCCTCCTTGATGATATATGACAATCATGAGAGCCATCTATCCATTGAGGTGTTAGACCTGGCTAAGGATAATGGAATCACTATTCTCACCATACCTCCTCATTTCTCTTCAAAACTGCAGCCTTTGGACGTTGGTGTGTTCAAGCCATTCAATGTAGCCAACGATCACGCAGTCAAATCCTGGTTGTGCCGACACCCTGGTGAGCGCCTTTCAATTTACAACGTAGCTGAGTGCGTTGGATCAGCATTCAACACTGCAATGACCCGTTCGACGATTGCCAACGCTTTTCGTAAATGCGGAATTTACCCGTACAATCGGGATATCTTCACGGACGCAGACTTTCTTCCAAGTCAGGTGACAGACCGCCCACTCCCAGATGATCAACCTTCCCCTAGTTATGAACAAACATCTCAAAGGCCAACTGATCAGTTCTCCCCAATTGTTGAACTATCATCCTCTAGGCCAGATGATCTGATCTCCCTGCTTGTTGAACCACCACCACCAACCCCTCACCCAATATCGAATAACCCTTCAGCGGCCCATGCTGGAACATCAGCGTCCACGTCCACAGATCATGACGACAACAGATTTTTCCAAAACTCTGCGGCATCAATAATTTAACCCCACCTTCAGCATAGTGTGGAATACCAGGAGGAGCCGGGAAATCCGACCTCTTTCGTGGGCCCAGAAGATTTTCATGGTTTTCCGAAAAGGGTGTCTTTAGTCGGGAAGAGACAACAAAGAAAGAGGGGGAAGTCCATGATTGCCACAGATACGCCTAACAAGAAGGAAATTGAAGCCAAGACACAACTCAAAAAGAAAAAAGTGCAGTCGAAGAAAAAGAAGGGCGCAAATAGAAAGCTGTTTGAAGAAAGCAGTGGAGAAGATGACGAGCCTCCAAACTTCACTCATCACTTGGATGACGATGACCACACTGTGGGCACACACGAAAAGGACCACAGCAATTCAATATCATTCCTCGCAGATCATTCCTCTTTTCCCCAATGAAGGAGATTACGTTTTGGTTGAGTTCGATCTCATAAAAAGAGTGATTTATTACGTGGGTAAAGTATCAAGAAAATATGCCGACGGGCAAGTAGGAGTTATGTTTTTAAGGAAAAGTAAAACTTTTACTGACAAATTTGTTCTGCCTGATCAGTGTGATATTTCTACAGTTTTGCCACGAGAAAGTAAACTGATCTTGCCTCCGCCTTCGTATAATGGGGGGGCTGGCAGGCAGCAGTCATTCTACCATTTTCCCATTTCTTTCCCAGAGAATATCACGATTTGTTAAAGGGTAGGAAATCGCTCGTTCATTTAATTTTTTATAGCCATTTAAGGCTGCTGGTTGGTATGGTACCTATGCCTCTAGTTTATTTCCCTCCATTATTAATCAGCTTACTCTGTATAGAATTTTGTAAAGACTTAAGAGACTGAGTGTTATAATATCTCAATCCACTGTGATAAGGGATTATAAATATTCTATTTTAAACTTACTTTAAGAAGTTGTCAAGTTTTTTTAGTCGTCATTATCTAAGTCAACTTTTGGTTACCGATTTTTTCCTAAGCAAGATGATTTTCTCTTTGGTATGTTGACAATTTTTCGGAGTTTAATCCTGTTGTATGCTAGACTTTCATAGCACATGCGTATTATTATTATAAGATTATAAATAAATAACAATTACTTCGCTGTTTTACATAGTGTTTACATCCTTTCACCCTACTGTCTCAATGTTCCCCAGGGGTGTCTCACTCTACCCCTTGGGTAGGGAAGGGTGAGACAAATGACACAACTTTTTTAAAGCTTGATAACAACTGTTTGGACCTGTATAAATCCATCTACTGGATACTTTTGAAAAGGTGAATAGTTTTTGGAAGTACTCTGAAAACTACTGAGTACTTTCAGCTCGCCAGGTGCAATCTTGGGCCACTTTTTGCCGACCCAAACAAAAAATGTCCCACTGTTCCCCACTCACCCGTACGGCTGGTCAATAAAAATTCAACACAAACCCGCCCACTGAGAACGACTATTTGTTTAGTACCTAATTTCCTCGTGACAATTTATAGTGCAAAATTAAAAATTACACAGGCTTTACTATTGCTATTTCTCATAATTTGCCACCCTAGTTAGCTTCGGGGTTCAAATAATTGACCTGGGGGCTTATTCTGTAAAACATCGAAGCTTTTACACGTTGCCTAGAAAGCAATGTTGCTATGGTAGAACTGTTGAAATCTGTTTGTTGCTTTTCCGCATTGCAGTTTTAGAGAATACCGATTTAGCAAAATTGAAAATCGACTTCGGAATAATAACCAAAGAACTATACTGGAGGAGACCAAGCCATTAAATATGCACTGAAAGAAAATAAAATACGCATTTGAACGTCTGTAAATTCAATTTAAAATTGCCTTTATTGCTGTCAAATAATGAATTATATTGAATTGCCAACAGCTTGTTTTTCATATTGTTAAGGGAGAGTTCAAAAATGTAAATAAGGCAGCAGTGAGGATCATATCACGTATAGCACGTGTAAACGTGCGGTTTCTTTAGTCTATAGCGGGAGCGTACTATGAATTCTCACGCCCAAGTAGCCACGAAGAATCAAGCACTAGTAGCTAGAATCTACCCGAGTAATGTGGGAAATCAGCAGCGTGCCTCTTCACGACGATTGAGAGGCGAGGATCGAGGAAAATTCCCGAAGATGAGAGCGAACAATTGATGAGAATGCCATGGATGAAAATGCCGACATGCTGACGTCTAAACCATTCAAGACAGGACTAGCGGCTTTCTCGACCACACAACACTCTCATCTGAGACTTCGAGCTAGAATACTTCTCGCTGTGGGCTGATCCTCCACAAGCTGCTGCGCCGGAAGTCAGAATGGCGAAGATCAGAAGCGCGAGCTGAGATAAGAAACTTTCGACGTTCTTATCCCATGACAGACTTGAATAAAAAAGCTAGCCCGAGGAAAGTTAAAATTCACAATGATAACGGGGTTTGATAAAGATGAAAGCAACACTGCAATCGAATTTGTCGATATAGCAACAGAGTCTGGTGGTGCTACTATAATAACCTACTAAAGAAATACTCCTTAGCAACGTTGCTTCAAATTCATTGTTTCTAAAATTGCAGAATGCCGAATAGTAACGTTTCTATGATGGATAGCAACATTGCAATCGAAATTTGATTGCTATCGTGTTAGAGAATAAGGCCCCTGTTGAAAAAGGACAACCGTTGTTATAACCTTTTACTTGAAAGTTATAACTCTACCGTTTAGTTCAGCTTTATCTTCTATACTCGCGGTTGCACGTAGTCATAGTGTGTAGTTTTGTGGTACGGTTTGTGTTCTGCTCGTTTGATTTTGCTGCTGGCTGCTGCCGATTTTGCTGAGGTATGTCCGGCAATATGAGGAATGTCGAACAATTTATTAATCGTTTCATGTGGTGTTTGCAGCGGAAATCAAAAAACTCAACTCAGTCATGTCCCGTCTTGATCGATACGAATCCTCAATCTTGAGTAATCCAGGTGGCTTGCCCTTTCACGTCGGTGCCGCCCAAGACGTAATGAACGATTTTCCTATTAAGTGTGAAGAAGATCTATCAAATACTGAAAATAAATTGGTCGATAAAGATTTCTTCAGCAAAGTTGTCAGTCATTCTATATTTTAGTGTACTACGTCGGGAATCTTCAACTAATAGATTACTTTAACGTAGGTTTCAGCGATAGTATTTGGGGCCGAGGGAAAATCGATCGCTAAAATTACAGCCAGTGGCTTGTAAATGGTGCTTGACGACCGAGTTGGCATTCTGTACAGTTGGAAAGGCCAAAAAGATAAGAAAAAGTTCGACCATCTTCAGATTAGTAGCGTAGTGATTGGTAAAGTTCGTATTCATCGTAGATCATACTTTTAAATTAACGTGGACTTTATTTCAGATGCTGTCATTAAAAACCCCAATGCTTTTGGCAGTAAGCAAGAGATTGTCCGGAGCATTAAATTATGGTTGGCTGAGGCCGCCAACCGCATGCAAAAGTAATTTATTGTCATCTTACAAGTACACATTTCAAGTATGTTTTAATCTTGCTTCAATTTGTTCAGAGCCAACTCTAAAGAAATGAATACCGTTTGAATTCGCCGTTCGTATTCGTCTTATGTTGAAACGTTTAATGAAAAACTTAGTGATGAAAGGCATTCATCTCAGCAGTTCCTTAATTCTGTGAAAAATGTATTTACCAACTTATATTTTTGCCCCACAGAAATCTTTGGATTCCAGTACAAGAGTTACTCCGGATGACCTAAAATTGTTGTTTATTTTTTTTTTTCTTCCATGGCGAAGGGCGTTTACAACGTGTTTGATGAAGAGATTGATGTTAAAAGGTATTCATCTATACAGTTCCTTAATTCTGTGAAAAATTAATTTACCTACTTATTATTGTTACCTACTTATGTTTTTGTCCCACAGAAATGTTTGGAGTCCAGTCCAAAAGTTCCCCTGCCTTGGATGAACCAAAATTATTGTTTTTTAAATGTTTCTAGTTTGTCAAATTAAAAGTCGGACCGCTTATTACTCGTTTTTATTTTTTTTAATTATTAGCCAAACAGGCACGCAATGGAAACTAAACTGTATTTCGTAACGTCGTGTCTTCATAATTTCAGAAAAGTAAGGCAGCACATTTCAGAAACACTTTTAACACATTTCCAAAAGGTGTTAGTTCGAAACCATTGTATGGTTTTGGAAACGTTTCTGATTCATTTCTCTGTGGTGTCAGATTCGTGATAGAAACGTTTAATTTAACGTTTCTAAAACGTTTCAGACACATTTCTAAAGCGTGTTGTGCCAACATCAAAAAGAAGGCACATAGAAACGATTATGAAACGTTTTTGAAATGATTTCAGAAACAAAAATCAAAATGTTTCTAGAATCTACCCGAGTAATGTGGGAAATCAGCAGCGTGCCTCTTCACGACGATTGAGAGGCGAGGATCGAGGAAAATTCCCGAAGATGAGAGCGAACAATTGATGAGAATGCCATGGATGAAAATGCCGACATGCTGACGTCTAAACCATTCAAGACAGGACTAGCGGCTTTCTCGACCACACAACACTCTCATCTGAGACTTCGAGCTAGAATACTTCTCGCTGTGGGCTGATCCTCCACAAGCTGCTGCGCCGGAAGTCAGAATGGCGAAGATCAGAAGCGCGAGCTGAGATAAGAAACTTTCGACGTTCTTATCCCATGACAGACTTGAATAAAAAAGCTAGCCCGAGGAAAGTTAAAATTCACAATGATAACGGGGTTTGATAAAGATGAAAGCAACACTGCAATCGAATTTGTCGATATAGCAACAGAGTCTGGTGGTGCTACTATAATAACCTACTAAAGAAATACTCCTTAGCAACGTTGCTTCAAATTCATTGTTTCTAAAATTGCAGAATGCCGAATAGTAACGTTTCTATGATGGATAGCAACATTGCAATCGAAATTTGATTGCTATCGTGTTAGAGAATAAGGCCCCTGTTGAAAAAGGACAACCGTTGTTATAACCTTTTACTTGAAAGTTATAACTCTACCGTTTAGTTCAGCTTTATCTTCTATACTCGCGGTTGCACGTAGTCATAGTGTGTAGTTTTGTGGTACGGTTTGTGTTCTGCTCGTTTGATTTTGCTGCTGGCTGCTGCCGATTTTGCTGAGGTATGTCCGGCAATATGAGGAATGTCGAACAATTTATTAATCGTTTCATGTGGTGTTTGCAGCGGAAATCAAAAAACTCAACTCAGTCATGTCCCGTCTTGATCGATACGAATCCTCAATCTTGAGTAATCCAGGTGGCTTGCCCTTTCACGTCGGTGCCGCCCAAGACGTAATGAACGATTTTCCTATTAAGTGTGAAGAAGATCTATCAAATACTGAAAATAAATTGGTCGATAAAGATTTCTTCAGCAAAGTTGTCAGTCATTCTATATTTTAGTGTACTACGTCGGGAATCTTCAACTAATAGATTACTTTAACGTAGGTTTCAGCGATAGTATTTGGGGCCGAGGGAAAATCGATCGCTAAAATTACAGCCAGTGGCTTGTAAATGGTGCTTGACGACCGAGTTGGCATTCTGTACAGTTGGAAAGGCCAAAAAGATAAGAAAAAGTTCGACCATCTTCAGATTAGTAGCGTAGTGATTGGTAAAGTTCGTATTCATCGTAGATCATACTTTTAAATTAACGTGGACTTTATTTCAGATGCTGTCATTAAAAACCCCAATGCTTTTGGCAGTAAGCAAGAGATTGTCCGGAGCATTAAATTATGGTTGGCTGAGGCCGCCAACCGCATGCAAAAGTAATTTATTGTCATCTTACAAGTACACATTTCAAGTATGTTTTAATCTTGCTTCAATTTGTTCAGAGCCAACTCTAAAGAAATGAATACCGTTTGAATTCGCCGTTCGTATTCGTCTTATGTTGAAACGTTTAATGAAAAACTTAGTGATGAAAGGCATTCATCTCAGCAGTTCCTTAATTCTGTGAAAAATGTATTTACCAACTTATATTTTTGCCCCACAGAAATCTTTGGATTCCAGTACAAGAGTTACTCCGGATGACCTAAAATTGTTGTTTATTTTTTTTTTTCTTCCATGGCGAAGGGCGTTTACAACGTGTTTGATGAAGAGATTGATGTTAAAAGGTATTCATCTATACAGTTCCTTAATTCTGTGAAAAATTAATTTACCTACTTATTATTGTTACCTACTTATGTTTTTGTCCCACAGAAATGTTTGGAGTCCAGTCCAAAAGTTCCCCTGCCTTGGATGAACCAAAATTATTGTTTTTTAAATGTTTCTAGTTTGTCAAATTAAAAGTCGGACCGCTTATTACTCGTTTTTATTTTTTTTAATTATTAGCCAAACAGGCACGCAATGGAAACTAAACTGTATTTCGTAACGTCGTGTCTTCATAATTTCAGAAAAGTAAGGCAGCACATTTCAGAAACACTTTTAACACATTTCCAAAAGGTGTTAGTTCGAAACCATTGTATGGTTTTGGAAACGTTTCTGATTCATTTCTCTGTGGTGTCAGATTCGTGATAGAAACGTTTAATTTAACGTTTCTAAAACGTTTCAGACACATTTCTAAAGCGTGTTGTGCCAACATCAAAAAGAAGGCACATAGAAACGATTATGAAACGTTTTTGAAATGATTTCAGAAACAAAAATCAAAATGTTTCTGAAACGTATCTTTGCTACTAGGGATACGAGGAGGGCTAGGAACATGCCTAGGAAGGGTTAGGGAGAAGACAATACTGTAAGCTACAGACTGCCCCCCCCCACCCCTGGACCGCGGATCAAAGCAATTTTTGAAGGCCCTTTTCACCCTTCAGTTAGGTCGGAGCATTTGACATCTCTGTCCTTTAAAAGCCTTAAATGTGAGCAACTATAGACAAAATTCAACTCCTATTCCAGGGGCGTAGCCAGCCCGAGCTCAAGGGGAGGGCAGCAAGATGTGATAGGTGGGGGGGGGGGACAGCGTCTTGAAAAAAAATCGCCCGTTTGCGGATAAAATCCAGAAAAGGACGTTTTGCGGTTAAGGCTGAGGAAAAACACCCATTGAGCTCAAATTGAGAAATAGCGCTGATTCACGTTAAAACTTGATAACAATCTCACTATTCGCGGTTGAAATTAAGAAAACACACCAATTTGCGTTTTAGCGTTGCTAAGTCCGGTCCGAAATTAAGAAATGTCAGTCCACAAAATTCGTATTTATCTTATTTAATTGTTGCGAGACCGCGATTACGATTTTACCTCATCATCGGTCGCTACAATCAACAAAGAACCAACCATAAACAAGCAAATATTACTTACATCTATATCTCTAATCCACTATACCGGTCTTTCACATTTTAAATTAAGAAAATGCGCTAATTCACAGTTTATAAAGCTCTTTTCACGGCTGTAATTGACAAAATAACTTGCTCGTTCAATGTAGAATTGAGAAAAATCACTCGTTTGCGGCGAAAATTGAGGAAAAACGCCAATTCACGGCTAAAATTGAGAAAAGGCGCCAGTTCGTGGTTTCTGGACCCTACTTCCCTGTATAAACATTGCGAAAAAGTGTTAATTAACCGTTTTTATTTTTGTGAAGTTGGAAAGCTTGCGGGTAATATTGAGAAAGTGCGCGACTTAGCGCATACAATTTTTAAAAAATTGCTTATTCACGGCTAAAATTGAGGAAAAATTTTGTGTGAAATTGTGGAAAAACGCATTGGCAAACCTCCTGTTGTTGATTGGTGGAATTTTTGTGGCTAAAATTGAGAAATAGCACAGGTCAACAGGTCAAATTGAGGAAAAACTGCTCTTTTGCGGCTGAAATTGACAGAACGCACAAATGCGCGACAAGGCGATGCCCAGTGCTGGCCGTGATTGAAATAGTAAATCAAAAATGCGTTATTCAACGGTTTTTTGAGGCTTTATCACGGCTAAAATGAAAAAAATGGGTTGGTTCGAGGTATAGAATCGAGAAAAAGCACTCAGTTTCAGCTAAAATTAAGGAAAAAACGTCAATTCGAGGCTAAAAATAGTGCTCATTCCCAAGTAAAATGGGGGAAAAAACTCTGTGCAACTCCTCCGGAGAAAAACAGAATCCACTCCTGTGGGCAGCTTCACTGGCGGAAATATCAGATGCACCTTTTCCTTTTTGCAGGCTTATAACAAGATCTGGAGGTTCGAATCGCGTCAATTCAAGGTCATCAGAGGCTAAATTTGCATAGAAACGGCGACTGTCCGTCAAAAAATAAATATCCACTGGAAAACTGTCATTTGAAGCCTTCTACTTCAAAATTGTATGTCGAAAAACTGAAAACTTCTCTCCCCGGAAAGTAATATTTTTGGAGCTAAACTTTAAATTTTTGACCCGAGACGGTAAACTGAACCCGCTAAAATGGTTCAGCAATTGGAACCTGCAAAACAGAACCCACGGAAATGTTTTATACTGTGAATAATCAACAAAATTAGTTATTTCAGTGAGAAAAATCCGAGAAATTGTTTTTTTAGTGAGTCAAATCAGCTCAAATTGGATTTTAGTGCGCAAAATCAGTGAACTTGGTCTCACAATTCCGGCCACATCGCAAAATTAGTTCGTTAGCAACATAAATCAATGAAATTGGATTGTCAATTAGCATTAGCAAAATGTTTTTTGGGAGAAAAAATACTTTTTTTAGAGAGCGAAATCCGAGAAATTTGAATTTTGAGTGAGTCGAACCTACGAAAATGGGATTTTAGTGCGAAAAATAGGAAAAAAAAAAACGGTTTGCCCCAAATTTTGGATTTTTAGAAAAATCGATATGCGAAAATGTGTTTTTTTAGTGAGAAAAAGCCGCAAAATTGGTTTTATGGAGCGAAATGAAAGAAATTCACGTGTTTCTGTTAGCCAGATCAGGAGAAGAAAAAATTAGTAAAAGTGGTGTCTTAGTGGTCGAAATCTCAGATGTTGGTTGCTTAGTGAGGCAGAGTGGCGATAACGGTCTTGTACTGTGCAAAATGTGATTTTCACAACTTTTCGGTGGAATTTAGGGGTGGGCAGCTGCCCCTCGAAATCAGCGCTTATGTTTCTAGGGGAGGGCAATTGTCCACCCTTGCTCCCCGCTGACTACGCCCATGTCCTATTCCTCGTTCGTCGTTGAGGTCTCGGAGGAAGGCTACAATGCTATAGTTGATCCTGAAAATTGGCCTGAAGGCTGTCTAATTAAGAAACTGAAGGATGAACAGATTTTTACGCCTTCCGTTGAAGACAATATTTTTTTAGAATAGAATGTGACCATAACTAACAACGATCGTTTCTGTAGTCAATTCTGTTTTCCCCTGTAACTAGGAGTGACGTCCTTAAAATTGTTGGAAATCTCTCTTCCTCAAAAAGTAGGGACATATATGGTTCTTGTAATCACTTGGTAAAGAAAATTGCGGCTTGCATTGCAGACGTGTTAGTTTTTACTATTAATTCTTGCATAGAACAGTCAATCTTCCCTGATGCATTGAAAATCGCTAGGGTCACACCTATTTTCAAGAAGGGTGACGCACAAGATGTGGCTAACTATATCGCCCGATCTCCGTTGTACCCGTCTTTTTCCAAAATTATAGAGTGTGCGACCAAAACCCAATTGATTGATTACCTCGAGGAGCACAACCTTCGCTCTACGGCACAATATGGATACAGACGAAGCAGATGAGCGATAAAATCTGCGATTTCACTCTTGCAGTCCATTACTGAGGCCTACGAGAAGAAATATTCTACAGCGGTCACATTCTGTGACTTAAGTCGCGCCTTCGATTGTGTCTCACATATGAAGCTTATTTGGAAGCTGGACTTCTATAATATATCGAGCGAAGCAAAGCGGCTAGTATCATCGTACTTGGGCGGGTCGTCGTCAGGTGGTTGTTTGCGATGGCGTGCAATCGTACGAACGTCAAATAAAGATTGGTGTTCCACAGGGATCAATCTTGGGTCCTTTTCTTTTTCTTATCGCGATTAACGATCTGCCTTGTTCCCTGGATTGCGACGTTATTCTGTATGCTGACAATACCACACTGATCAACTCGGGCAGGTCCTGTTCTAAGGTTAGATCTCGTGCGGAGAATTCCCTAGCTGAAGCTAAAGGATGGTTTTCAGAAAACTATTTTTCCATCAATGATGAAAAGACTAAAACGATATTGTTCAGTCTGGTTGAAAAGGCACCTTCTTCGGAGACGGTTAAATTCATGGGGATCGTATTCGACCCGAAACTTACGTGGCATAGCCATATTGAGGCGATAAACAGCCAACTTTCTAGGGTGCTTTTTCTCTTAATAAAACTAAAGAAAAGTGTTGAGCTGACGGTCTACTATGCTTTGTTTCACTCAAAAATGGATTATGGTCCGCTTTTGTGAGGAAGGTCACCTTCTGCGCCGTCTGTCTTCAAGCTTCAGAAGAGGGCGCTGCGAATAATTTCAGGTGCTAAGTGTCACGATCCATGCGCACCTCTATTCAAGAAATACGAGATCCTGACGATGCACAGCTGCTACGTCTTGAACGCACTCACGTTCGTTTGGGAGAACACGGACGCTTTGGCCCTTGCATCGGGCAGGCACTCGTATGAAACGAGGTTGGCTTCACAATATTTGGTTCCCTAGGCGGCGCGCGCTTGGGAAAGAAACTTTATAGTCCGGAAGTGACCAGGATCAGAATTTTGAATGCTCTCCCGCATGAGATTAGAAATTTACCCCAAGTCCAGTTCAAAAGGACAGTGAAACGCATTTTAATTAATAATCCTCTGTAAAATGTGGAGGACTTCCTAGACCTTAATGTCACTGCTAGTTTCTAATTAATTTTTATGACGTATCCTATTGTGACCAATGCCACAATAGAGAAGGTGATGGGAGCACAATTACGGGCCCCAATTTTTGTATTATAATTTTATCCCGTAATTCACAATATACACAAATTAACTGTCTCTAAATTCGTCCTTAATCGCCCCTTTTTCCTATTTTCCCTGGTCCCTTGTTTACCTCCGAGATTATTTCGGAAGTAAATGATTCTGTTCGTCACAGAATCAATGGCGCAGTCGAAATTGTAAATCCTCCGTTAAATCGCTCCCAGTTTAACAAAAGAACCCTCATACGGTTCACACATTGCCCAAATTAGTTGGATTCCTCTTACTTGAGACCCCCCCCCCCGTACCTCGTCCGAGTAAAAATAAAATAGAAGTAAAATTATATCTTTTCTCTCCTTTTTATTTTTTTATCCATTACTCAGCACGTCACAACGCCCGCGAAATTCCTAACTTAGATTCACCTATTTGCTTAAAACCCTCACCCCGATCCACACATTTCATATTCCTTCATTCTCTTTTCTTTCTTTACACTGTCAATCAATCCCATCCACAAAAAATGTCAAAGGATAGTTTCCAATGTGCTGAGTGCAGCTCCACCATCCCCCTATCCAACGCTATTACCTGTTCCGAATGTAACGAAGCCCGATGTGAAATCCATTCCAACATCACCCTGATAAATTTAAAAAATAAATCAAGAAAGGAAGGTCAAATTTAAAAATTTTTGTTGTGAAGACCCAATAAATAAAATCAATCATCGATCGGTCAATTTTCTCTACACCCTAATGAAAAAAATAACCGATACCCAAGATGAACAAAAAAAAATTAATGTCCCAGCAGGCACTTCAGGTCAACAGTTTATTAGAGTGCCATCAATCGATTCAAGAAACAATAAAAACCCATACAGAGCAGATCTTGGCAATACAAAATCAAAATTCCCAAATGTTACAAGTGCTAATGCACCAAACAGGTTTATCACCGAATGTATCACGAGAGGTAGACCCCACTGGCCCCGGTAATGCCCAACTTCCCGATCCAACAGTCCAAACACCGGCCCCCATGCAACCAACGGAACTTCTTTCTTCGAGTGATGAACCCCTTCAACCAAGTACCCAAGAAATTGCACCTTCAGCGTCCCACATCGATTATACCTCAAAATTACCAAAATTTCTCCTCACGGCCATTGAAGAAATAAAAAAATTGTACACCTCTAATCTTGATTCGGTAACTGAATTCCTCCTTTCCATACAAGAATTAGAAAGCCTGGCCCAGCAATATTTTCCGTCAGCCATGATGAACCTCGCCATTCTGCAAAAATCTGAATTCCTAAAGCGTATTATTTTTACTACTCCCCAGCTCACCTTCAAATCGATTAGAGACAGTTTCTATTCAGAATTAATTAATACGAAAAATAAAATACAAATCCAAATGAAATATCTGTTCCGACAACAGCATAAATTCGAACCGTTCCGGACCTTCGCACAAAATATTAAAAATATTGCTGCCATATTAGAAACACACTCTGAGCAAGAAATAATCGAAATCATTCTCCACCAGGCCAATCTCACAACAAAGTCAAATTATTTCCATATTCCTCTGCCCACTGATTTTGTATCCCTCGAAAATTTCGTCTCCCAAATAGAGAGCCTGGAACTCAATTATTCCACAGTGCCCTACAAAACAAGGTATAATACAAACTTTCGACCCTTCCCAATTCAAAATGCTCGTTCAGATCACTACCGATATTGGTCTCTAAGTCCTCGCTATACTAATTCAAATTCAGCCTCCTTCATCTACCAAAATTACTCCAGACCCCCCTCGCTTTTCGACCGAGAATCACACTCAAGTGCAACCCCCCCCCCACCACCACTAGTGCAACCTTTTCTTGGAAGCACAAGCCCCAGCGGCCTAATAAATATTCCACACAATCTGTATCCTGTGTTCAATCCCAATCTATCTCTCCGTCCAGAAATAATCATTTTAACAGTAACCGGTCAAATTCACCCCCCGCTCACCACTCACGACAATCACAACAGTCGTACAACCAATATGACCCTAGATCACCAAAAAAGTCAAAAACACTTCCTCCTAAGACCCCGAATGGAAAGCAGCCCGTCTCAAATCAAAAAAACTAGTTTCCAAGGACACAGAGCGTCCAACTTTGCCCTTAATTTGTCGCATAAATCCCACCATTTTAAGCAAAGTCCTCGTCCGCATAGCCAAGAAGCACAAAGCTCTTGCCCTTCTAGACTCTGGTGCGACACGAAGTTTCATCAATTCTGCCTTTTTGAAAAAGCATTTCCCAGCTCTGTGCCCGAAAACATTAACCCCCTCATTCTCTGCTCAACTCGCTGATTCATCCTTCGTCAATATCTCCCAATCAGTTCTTCTGACCCTAAATCTAGCCGGGAAGACTTTTACTCACACCTTTTTCCTCATCTCCGAATTAAGTTGCGATGTCATTTTAGGCACCGATTTCATCGTGAACTCCCGTATTATTTTAAGTTTCCCGAGTAATTACTTTTATTTCGATTACAGCAAGCGTAAAAAATTCAAATTTCTAACTCCTGCCCAACAAAGCAGAAGACTCTCCAATATTAGTCAAAACTCACCCGTATTCTCAGTAGACGCCCAACAAATACCCATCCGACCCAGAACTCCTGAATTATTTCGTCAAAAAATATCCTGATGTTCTCACCACCCACCTAGGTCGCACAAATCGAACCCAGTATGAAATCCTATTAAAGTCAAATCCCAACTGGCCCCGAACTACCAAAACATACCATTTAAATCCCGATAAATTAAAAATCCTGAAAACTCACATAGATGAACTCCTTACCGACGGCATCGTTGAACGATGTCAAGTCCAGTTCGCATCTCTCTGTTTTGTAGTCAAAAAACCCACCGACGACTCCCTCAGCCCAAAATGGAGACTGGTTTGTGATTATCGAACAGTAAATCAGAACATCCAATTTGTCGATTACCCTCTTCCCACCGTAGACGACGTCTTCCTTCATCTCCAAAATGCCCAGTTTTTCACGATACTTGATTTGAGCAAGGTATACCACCAAATCCCTCTTCACCCCGAGTCCAAACGATACACTGCCTTCTCGACGCCATTCGGCACTTATTGTTATACGGCCATTCCTTTCGGTCTTGCGACTGGAGGACAACTCCTTTCGTCCCTCATGGACGAAGTTTTGGGTGACTTTAAATACAAATTTGTGTTTAATTATTTAGATGACGTATTGATGTATTCCCCTTCCAAAAAAGTGCACCTCCACCACGTCCATTTAGTCCTCGAACGCCTTCATTCAGCTCGTCTCACAGTAAATCCCTCTAAAATTAGCTTCGCCCAAACAGAAGTGTCATATTTAGGTCACATCATCTCCCGCGGCCACATACATATTTCCAAAGACTGCACAAAAGCCCTGCTTGATATTCCTCGTCCAACCACCCTCCACCAGGGTTCCAGTTTTCTAGGAGCTATTCAATTTTTTGCCCGTTTCATTCCCGATCTCGCAACTCTTGCCGCTCCTCTCAACCATTTAAAAAAGAAGAACGTTCCCTTCCATTGGTCCCAAACTTGTGAAAATTCATGGCAAGAAATCCGCCAAAGATTAACATCCCAGCCCCTTCTTTCACTCCCTGATTTCACTCTAAAATTCGCCCTCTTCACGGACGCATCCAAACTCGGAATGTCTGCAGTCCTAACCCAGAGCCATGGCGAAGATAAGTTCACTCCCATTGCCTATGCAAGTAAAAAGTTCAACGACCGTGAAACTCGTTACTCAGTTTATATGAGCAAGAGCTTCTTGCTATCCAATTTGGAATGCTCAAATTTCAAACATATTTAGATGATCGTCATTTCGACCTATACACTGATAATTCGACCCTAAAATTCATGTCCACGTCCGCTAAGACAAAGCCCCGCATTCTTCGTACGATGCTTAAACTCATGAACTTTCGGTACACCCCCCACCATCTCCCTGGAAAAAAGAATTCTATTGCTGATTACCTCAGTCGAAATCCTATTGATCCACCAGACGCGTACGACAATACTCCCGAACCATCCCTTTGTCTCATTTCTGCTCCCACCTCGAAAGAAGTATACCGCGATAGTCTCACTGTCCTTGGTCAGTTCCCAGAAATTTTCACCGACATTTGGACCAATCAGACGAATGATCCCTCCCTTGCCCAAATCATTCGCGACATCCAAAATAAAACCAATTCTGGACCATATAAGATAACCAATCATAAACTAGTCCATGTCCCATCTTCGTCATCCAAACCCAAAATTGTAGTTCCACCATCTTTATATGACGTTATTTTTAAATACTTTCATGAAAGTGAATTTGGTTGTCATTTAGGCATTGCTAAAACCACCCAGTCTATCCAATCCATTTTCCATTGGCCAAACGCCCGATCCTACGTCACGAAACGTGTTAATGAGTGCCTTCCCTGCCAAAGATCTAAACCAATACAACGCCGTCCCGCCGGTGAACTCTCTTCCACTATTTCCCAGTACCCCATGGCGAAAATTTTAATCGACACTGCAGGTCCCCTTCCACGATCCCGATCAGGCCACCAGTACATTCTAATTTTGGTTGATTCATTTTCCCGCTTTACCTTAGTATTTCCCCTACGTTCCGCCACATCATCAGAAATCATAAAAGTTCTTGATTCATATTTTTTCAAGAATTTTGGATATTGTTCAATCCTGTGCTCCGATCGCGCGAGCATTTTTCAATCCCAATCCTACCGCCAATTTTTTTATTCACCCGTGGCATCAAATTCCTCTACATGATCCGCTATTATCCTAACGCATCCCTCGCTGAACGCCAACTTCGTACCCTTGAAACCTCCCTGATAACCTATTACGCAGAAAATCAACGTGATTGGGACACTCGCCTCCATTCAGTCCTTAACTCCGTATCAAATTCCTTTACTGGATCCAGTCCTTCCCAGTTATTTCTAGGACGCCAACCCCTAACTCCACTCCATTTACAATGGGACATAGATCTCCCTGAAATGTCCACAAACACTAAAACTTACCAAGAAATGTTAACCCAAGCCTACCAAAATCTGCTTACTGCCCATACGAAACTTGCCTGGCAGTATAACAAAACACAGATAAAGCACATAGCAAAGAAGTTAAGTTATAGATATTCGACCCCGTATAAAATCATCAAAGTTAACTCACCCGTATCCTACACCCTGCAAAATCCCCATAATCCTCACGACGTTAAGTCATCTCACGTATCCCAACTAAAGCTCTATCAAAGTGAACAAAATAATACCATGCCTGCAACAAATTCATCTGACTCGTCCGTAGCCGCCCAACGAGCAACGGCTAGGACGCCAAATGGGCAACAATTCCAAGCTAGCGCGTTGGCGGCGCCACTGCACGGTACCTATTTCAAACCAAACCATTGTACCACGCCAAGAACCGTTACTGCTCCCCGTTTCTCTTGCAGTCCACCAATGATGAATGACATGTCACCCCAACATGAAATTGACAAGAGCAAACAACATAGCCAAAAGCCAACCCAACGTCCGACTCAAGAACTTCACAAAGTCATGTTCCGCCTGTCTCCTCGTCCCGGCGCTTGAACGACTCACCCCAATAGTTCGCTGTGATCAAGCCAACTCCTGACCGCAACATTTGCAACGACACCCACTTCGAAAACGTCACTACGCCTCGTCGAATCGTCGTATCAAAGTACCACTAATTATGTCTATTTTGTATGTACATAGTCCACCTGTCCTATTGCAGTGTATAATAATCAACCATCCGCCCCCCCCCCACAGTTAAATGAAAACTGCTAGAACTCATCGCTTCATCCCAATCCCTTTTACATTCATCATCTTTCCTCATTCTCAGAATGTCCAACCACTCTGGTATTTGGCCGTCACTCTCGTCCACAGCTTGCCCATAATACATATAGCGATGCAACGCACACGTCACGCTCCCGTTTGCTCCGCAAATCAGCGGAGGGGGGGAAGTTGTGACCAATGCCACAATAGAAGAGGTGATGGGAGCACAATTACGGGACCTTTAGCTTTGCCGTGAAGTCCAACAACGGCGCCAAAAGGATCTCTGTGTCTCCCGAAAATCCTTCCTCTAAAAGTGCAGTTTTCTACGCCCATTGTCGTTGCCGAAAGAACACGCCCCCCTCCCTTTTTTTTTTTCTTCAGTTTAGAAAGAAGAAGACGATGAATTCGCTGACAGCCAATTTTAATAAATTTTATTTCTCCTTTTTATTCTTCCTTTTTTCCCTTGTCCTTTTTTCCCACCTAGAGATAAAAAGTAAAAAAAGACACACTCGACCAGAGCTCCCCGATCCGTCAACACTTCCAATCCTAACGGTGAGTTAATTCATACTCGTTTCAATTTAATGTAAATAGTTATTCGGAAAGTCTTGGCCCCAATTTTTGTATTATAATTTTATCCCTTAATTCACAATATACACAAATTAACTGTCTCTAAATTCGTCCTAAAGCGCCCCTTTTTCCTCTTTCCCTGGTCCGTTTGTTTACCTCCGAGATTATTTTGGAAGTAATAATGATTCTGTTCGTCACACTATTCAACCAGTGTTGTTAATGGAAATAAAAATTATTACTATTATTATTATTGCTCCGGCCCCCAAATTAAGCTGTACGCGGTTTTTCCATTGATAATGCCGTGGAATTGGCACTTAAAATAAAGTGAATTTCATGGGTTTAGACCTTTCAAAGCCCATTTCACGGTTTGATGACACTCAGAACCTAATTCTGTGGATTTTGCTCTCTTAAAGAACCATTTTCACAGAACTATAACTCTCTGAAACTCCCTTAGGGGATGGGGGGGGGGGCAAATGTCAGGCCACTGTCGACGCTGGAGGTATTGGCTGACAGCTACGCGTGTAAGTATACCGCCGTTGCGTGAGTTGCAGGGGTAAATTTGGGGAATCGGGTCATCGCGGTCACTAAAATAAAAATGGGAAAATGAGTCAGGACTGAGGATTTGTCCAGACTGTGAAATAGTCACAAAGCACTACAGCTATAGGCTACTGAGAATGGTCGGGTGACGTTCACAGGACTCTATTCACCTTTTTACAAGACATTTTGTCTTCAGTGGCTGTGAGAGCTTAAAAATTGTAACATTAATCAAGCCAGCGTCCTAACAAGCAGCGTAAGCAACAGAAAATGGGGAAGATTCTTTGAATTGAGGACCATTTTGGCATTTTCCCTCCTCCGCCAAGAACTTACAAGTACGCGCGATTCTCGGCAATTACTGTTCCCCGGAAGCTTGCAATTGATCTCGAGAAACGCACAAAGGGCACGTTTCAGACATTTTCGAGATGATTATACGAGAAAAATCCTCAAGCGATAAATATAAAGGAATAATTTTTAACGTCAGTCGTCAATTAAAGCCTGGCCACCTGGTAATTTTCATCTCGTCGCCCGAGCTCTGGAGTTTTGACGATTTCAGGATAAATAAATCACACCTTTTTAAACCAGAAGGGAGCGTCAAAAACAATTAGTTTCAGGTGGGGGTTTTTACAGGGCCTAAAAGCTTGTGTTAATGTCAATTAGCACGAGAAACGCATATTTCTCCGGGTATAACGATTTGAACAAGTAGCTTTGTTTTTAAAATACACTCGCCTACGGCTTGTAAGGCTCATCATTAGTGAGCTATTAGTAACGCCATAACTCGCAACAGTGTCTTCATGCATCTTCAACTGTAAATCATCTCGGTAGTGAGGCTTCTTTTAGCGTCGTTTTCTTTTCCTTCTCACACTCTCTCTCTCTCTCTCTCTCTCTAGGTTTGTTGAGTTTATTTCTTTCTCTCTGAACTAGAAAAAATAAAGAAGAATACGTCCCATTAAGGCGATTTAGAGCCCTCCCGCAACAAGTGCTTTTAATAAAAATAAAAACGCGGGTAAAAGAAACAAAAACAGTCTCCCTTTTCCGCAGTATCGGCCTCCCTTTTTCTTTAACCCCGTCACAGAATTCCATGATTTCAATAAGTGCGCCCATAGCTAATAAGAAAAAAAAAAAAAAGAACAACAATATTAATCATTTTCGTCCTTTATTGGGTGGCTTGGGAAAGCCCTGTCCGGTTCCCTCTCTCTCCGTCTTTATTTTTCCCAACGTTGACAAACGTCTTCGAAACTCCTCGGACATGACGTATTTCATTTCTTCGTCAGTATCGCTCATATCCTGTTGAAAATTCGGCTTGGGCTGTTGACCTTCACTCTGAATAAAAATTTGCGTTTTTCCCCAGCCCAAAAAATGAAATAAACTCGCGGTATTTAAAGGATTAAAAACTCACTTGACCACTGCCAAAATTTGTCTTTTTTTTTATTTCTAGCTTAGGCTTTTTGGCTGATTGGAGGTGTTCTATGTAAACGTAAGTCCTGTCACAAACACAATCGTAAAAGGAACAATTATTTTGGGACTCGCTCATTATTGTGTGATTTAAATGATTTTGAACTAAAAATAATTTTTGCACTTTTTTTTTTTTTAAATTTAGAAATTGTAGATGAATAACTACCGGGGAATCAACATTCAATTTTTTTTTTTTCACGGCTGATTGTCGTAGTAATACATTTTGAGGGAGTCACTGCGACGGTAGCTGATGATGCCCGCCCTTTAGGTCCACCCTAACATAAACTCGTCTTCGTTTGAAACTATTTACACCGGGACCGGGACCCTGCCAATTTTCCCCATTCAAAATGGCGAATAAGCATTGAAACTGAAAATTTTGCGCTTAAAAAGCTTGAAAAATCTCAAAATGTCGGCGGCGAAACCGATTTCGTTTCACAGTTAAAATCGAGAAAAACGCTAATTCTCGGCTAACATTAAGAAAAAGTGGCGGCTCAGGGCTGAAATTTACGCTATTTAGTGGCCAAAATTAAAAACTAAGGGGCTCATTTGCAGTGAAAAAGAAGATAGAACGCTCATTTGCAAAGAAAATCGTGAAAACTCATTTTCATTTTGACCAACCTGACCACTTTTTGGTAGAAACTCCTCCGAAGGACGAGCTCCAAGCACATCCTGATACGAAAGTTAAAAAATGCTACACTGAGGAAAAAAATCTATAGATAATCGGTCAATATCAACCGAGCTAAGTCGGTCAGAGAGTTGCAACCGAGCAGACACGGTTAGAAGTATGCTAGGTCCAATGATTGACCTAGTTCCCTGATAACCGTGTCTGCTCGGTTGCAACTCTCTGACCGACTTAGCTTGTTGTTGTTGTTTTGTTGCTGTTGTTGTTGTTGTTGTTTTTTTTTTTTTTTTTTTTTTATAAACAATTTTACAATCTGCCCGGTGACTGCGTAGCCTAGAAAAATTCAACAAAAAACTACACAGAACTAGTACTGTGACTTTGCAGCTGTACTGTGTTAAATTTTCTCAGGGGAGGCGACACCGACGTCCACTGAATGAAGTAGATGGGACTCCTAAAAAAAACAGAAGTTTTAAGTTTTAAGGCTGTTGAAAATTGAAACAACAAACAGTACTGTTACCTTGCAGTTGCACTGTGTTGCTTTCCACTTCCACGTTAAAGAGGTTTCCATAATTATTAGCGAGAAGCGTGCATTAGTTATTTCAAGAGACCGGCCCTTTTTCCCGCAATTGACAGGTTTTCTGCTTTACGAGGAGTTTATCTTGGACAGGTTAGCTGTGGTAGTGTAGAAGGAAGAAATATATGAGCAGTTTTCAACACATATTAAAGAAGACAAAATAGAAAACTTCCACGGTTAAATAACATTAAAATTCAACTAAATCGTTGGTTTAGCGCCGAGCCGCTCAACGCGTTATACCAGATAAATATACCCCTGCCAGTGGCGGATCTAGGATTTTATCTTGGTAGGGGTTCCACCACGAATCCGATAAACTCTTTCTTCTTTTGAAACAATGTTCCAGTCATTAGAATAGGGAGAATTAGTAAGTTCCGGGCCTTATTTTTAAAGTGATCATGATGCCCGCGGGGTATAGGCCTCCCACGATTGCGCTCTGACGAACAACTGCAAAATGGTGACATTTTTAAGGCAAATATCAGCGAAGTTGAGATCTTCCTGTCAGAAACTCACGATACTGCACCGTTTCAGGATTTCGCGAATTTTTTAGTTTAGTGAACGCGGAACCTAGACAGTGGTGTCAACGCCACGACAAGCGCCCTGACAAGTAGCCGCGAAGTCACAGCATTTTTAGGAGAAATTGGAAGTTTCCTAGATTTTTTAGCAACTGGCTTTCCTGGCTTAATTAGGCAATTCTCACGGCCTAATTCAACAGAATCGCAAAAGTTTGAAGCTATTTGGTATGACCGACCCCGACAGCGTTCATGATCTCACGAATAGCAAGATAAGCCAAGCATTAAGTTTGAAATTTCTGGACCTAAATCCCCGCAGAGCATGATGAATACCCAAAAGGTTCGAAGTTCCATGGGCTAATATCCACGGCAGTGCGACTTTCCTGTATTTATTCCCTCGAAAATGAAAGTTTAGGGCCTTAATTTAGCAAAATTGCAAGTTTTGGGGCCTTTTACCTGGCAGCGAAACTTTGGCTAACAGGCCTTACACTGAGAAAAAAAGTCGGTAAGCTCACTCGGTTAGACTTGAAACTCAGTCGTTTTTACCGTGAAAACGGCTGGCTTAACCTGACTTTTTAACCGTGTTAATTCGGTAGACACGGTTGAGCAGGTAAATATGGTCGACCTAACCGAATTCGAGCTAAGATCTGTAGAACCAACCGTGCAATTTAACATTTTATCCTTGTCTGTCAGTTAATATAGGAATAACCGAGTTGCTCATTCTAATGGACGTTGAACCAACCTACTACCTAACGGTTAAGACTACCGAAACTCGGTTAAACAAAGGTCACATTTGTATGCGGCTCGTGCCGAGTGCAATTGTTTCCCTCATGTCCATTGTCCATCGGTGGTTCAAAGAAGGGTGTACTGCCACGCGCAGACTGTGACGGCGCATTGCGCCAAGACACGGGGAAGATCGCCGGAACGCGAATGCGGAGTACGCGGACCAACGCCGTGCGTTCAAAAGGCTCGTCCGTAGGGAGAAACGTCGCTCGTGGAGAAGCCTCGTCACCGACGAGTTATCGGCAAACCCGTGGAGCCTGCCTTACATCATCCACCGCGGCAAATATGGCCCCAAGCCCCTCCTCGCCGCTATCCAGGGCTCCCAGGACGTGGCCTCCACGCTCCACGCACTCCTCACGGCCCTTTTCCCCGCGGACGACCCCAGCAGGGACACGGACGAAGACCGTCAAACCAGGGAAAACGCCGCCGCCCTTCCCACGACACCGGATGCCCTGCCCTGGTCCTCTGAGGAGGTAGCGGCCGTTATGTCTCGAGCTCCGCTCAACAAGGCCCCCGGACCATCGCGAACGACAGGCCACTTCCTTCGGCACATCCCGACTCCAGCCGTCGACCTCCTCACTGCCATCTACAACCAATGCCTCCGGGATCACCACTTCCCATCACGCTGGAAAGAGGGAAATGTGACGCTGCTCCTCAAGGATCCGGACAGGGACCAAAATGACCCTGGTAGCTATAGGCCGATCTGCCTAGTTTCCATGGAGGGGAAAGTGCTCGAAAGGCTGATTGTCAACCGTCTCGCGCCCGAAATTTATGCCGATTGCCATCGATGGCAATTAGGCGGCATCCCAGGACGATCTACTGAACACGCCATTGTGAACCTACAAGACCAACTCGCAGCATCAACCGAACGCATTGCTGGGGTAGCCTGCTATGACATCGTCGGTGCGTTCAATGCCGTCTGGTGGCCAGCGCTCCTCTTGGAGATCAAGAACGCTGGCGTACCGCGCAACATCTACGGGCTCCTCCGCAGCTACCTCAGCGATCGCACCGCCCAACTGAACTACGCTGGCACTACATCGCGCATAAGCCTTTCGAGCGGGTGCCCCCAGGGCACAGTCCCATCGTGCCTCCTCTGGGCCCTTGGATTTGCACCACTCCTTCGCGAGCTGGAGGCCGAGGGCCTGGCGGCTACCGCCTTTGTGGACGATTTGGCCATCATCATCTCGGCCAGGGATCATCACACGTTCCGCCAAGAGTTCCGCCGTGTAGACTCCATCGTCGCGACCTACTGCCAAACCCGTCGACTCCAGGTCAATTACGGCAAATCCACGCTAACGATCCTTCGCGGAACGCAACTTTTCCCGACCCAACGGCACCTGAGAACGTCGCAGGGTCACATCATGCCGCTTGTCCACCCTATGCGGTACCTGGGGGTTACCATAATGAGATCGGGCCTACCCACGCAGCACCTGGCGTTCCTGGCGAGAACGATCCAGGCAAGCTGCGACTTCCTACGTGGAATTTCGGGCAAGGGATGGGGGCCAACCTTCCAGAAGCGCCTCCGGTATTATAAGGCAGTATTCTTGCCGAAAGTGTCTTACGCGTGCGCCGTCTGGTGGCCACACGCTCGCCCCGCCGACCGTCGAGCAGCGAGGACCATCCAGAGGAGGTTTCTGCTTGCAACTCTCCGCGCATACTCCACCACCGCGCATCTCTCTCTGCACGTCCTGGCTGGGGTGCTACCCTTGGACTTCGAGTTGGACATTCGGGCGGCAACACGCGCGCGCTTACTGGGAATCGACCAGCCATCACCACCATGGCTAGCCCCCATCCCTTCGGACTTGGACCACAGTGCCTTCGTCTCAGCATGCCGCGATGCAGCGATATCCCAGTGGCAACTCGAATGTGATACTGCGCCAACAGGGCGCCACACGCACATCATCGTCCCCAACATCGCTGAGCGCCTCAGGTGGAGGTGGAGCTTTCTCAGTTATCCCGCTGTCCAACTGTTATCGGGTCATGGAACATTCAACGGAAAACTCTACTTCCACCGCCGCCGAGAAAGCCCACAATGTCCATGCGGCGGCGAGACCGAGACCGCGGAACACGTGATTTTTGAGTGCCCGATCCTCAGCGACCTCCGCACCAAATGGCGAATACCACCAGTTCCCAGCCAGCTCGTCGCCTCGAAAACTTCCGCAGCCCGCTTCTTGGCATTCGCCAATGCATGGATCCACCGCCGCGGCACTGGTCCCAATTACGCATCCGCAGACACGCTCGGCCTAACACCAGAACAAAGGTCGGATACCCAAAGTACCGGCTCCCAATAGACGATGAACCTTCCGGCCTGCGAAATCACAGTGCTCTAGGGCCCGGTGCCTCCACCCCTCCGAACATCACGGGTATCACTCTCCACCCCACATTACACCTGTAAACTCCCCACCGCCAAGCGGTCCACACCGGTAACGTGTCAGTTTTGACCAACTGGCACGGCTGACGGGGAGTGGGGTGGAGATAACCAGGACTTGCACGTGTCGGGTCACTTCCCGGCCGTCATGTCAAGCTTTATCCTGGTCATGTGCCTTTCAAGGCATCAAGCCAGGGCGGGAAGAAGGCACAATCCTGGTTCAAAGAAGGGTAGGTGTAAGGATAAAATTACCCTCCCCCCCCCACCCGAGCTAGTGGAGCTAATGGAACTGGATCAGGGGAGTTTACCCCCCACCACTCCATCTTACAGTGAAAGGTCCCAGATCCAACCTTGTTTTTGTCTTTTTGGTTTGTTCATCTTAGTTAACTTGGGGGGTAATTCTGTAACTTGCAAAATTTACGTGTCGTGAAATGGAAGAAGGGCGAGGGAAGGTACCTCGGTACCATGGTTTTTACGATTCCCAGTGAACTAAACTGCGGAATTTTCACGCGAGAATGTGTGGTCTCGAAGAAAAAATAATGAATTCTTGACAAATGCGTGGAAAATCCAAGGCAACGGGGTACATCCTCTCCCCCTCCTTTCCAGTTACGAAACGTAAATTTTGCGAGTTACAGATTCATCCGTATCACCACTGAATCCATGACACGATCACGCGGTAATAAATACCAATGATGGGCACACACAAAAAATAACGGTTAGGGAATTGGGGAGTAGATGCGGATCACACTAGACAAAGATGAGCGGAGGGGCACAGGACAGGAGGCAAGCCTCGAGCTGCTTGCGTAGCAGATGAGGCGATGAAGCATGCGCGGATCCAGAGTCGGCTCAAGGAAGGGGCCCGCAAGGAAGGGGCACACTATGGGACCCGCAATTGGAGTACGTTTCATGAAAAATCATGTGCCCCCTCCAACCAATAGCCCCTTATTCGGTGGGGGGGGGGACGAATGGTTCAACGATTTAGTTAATTCAACTTTTAAGGGCGTGAATAGCGAATGGTTCGTTAGCAGTTTTTAGAGCGTGATTAGTCAACCAAGTCATTTTCAGCTCAAGTTCAAGCGCGAATCGTAAGTTTAACCATTTATAGACCGCATAGAGTCAGTTTTACCAATTTTTGAGAGTGAATATAGTCACAGTTCGGCAATTTTTACAGCGCAAATTGTCAGTATGGCCGTTGCTAGCGGGCGTGAATAGTCAGCTTGACATTTTCAGGGCCCACGAATCAGTCTTTTTAGTCGGATTCTACGGTAAAGTAGTTTTTAGACCGGGTACACACATGTTGTAGTAGTGCGGTACTTGCCAAATAACGAGCATAATATCAGTCAATTTCTAGCAAATTGCCTGGAAACCGACGAAAAAATTGGAAAAAATTTTGCTCGTTACATGGCAAGTAACAAGTATGTATCCCGCTTTAGAGTACGAACTCAGTTAGCCATTATCAAGGCTCGAATCGTTAATTTAACCATTTTGTGGGCGCAAATCGTCAGTTTGCCATTTCTACGGTGCAAATTGTCAGGTAATTTTCACAAGCAGTTATAATATTAGCCATGGTGATATTTTCAGTGCAAGAATCCATGCTGTTTCAGGTCCGAATGGTCGGTTTTGCCTTTTTTTAGAGCGGGAATTGCCAGTTTTACAGCAGACAATGCACGTTTAGCCATATTTTACGCGCGAATGCTTAGTTTTTACCATTTTCAGGACGGGAATCACCTGTTCAGGTATTTTTAGAGCGTGCGAATTAGGGCTCGTAAAGTCAGTTTGGCCATTTTTAGAGCGCGAATCGCTAGTTTTGCCATTTTTTCACGGCGTTTACAGTCACGTAAAGCCAAAGGCGCCAATGGTCAGTTTGGTCATTCTTTGCAAGCGAATGATCGAATTTGCACTTTTTGGGGCAGGAATCATCTGTTTCGGCTTTTTTCAGGTGGGAAATGGTTGGCAGAGGCAAATAGTTAGTTTAGCCGTTTTTGGGGACCGTCAAGCCAAAGGCGCGAATAGTCAGTATTGACCATTTTTGGCGCGAAAATAGACAGTTTGGCCATTTCTGGCGTGCAAATGGTTGTTTTAGATATTTTTAGGGCTGCGATAATCGTCAGCTTAGCCATTTTTAGGGTACTTGAAGTCAATCATAGAGAGCAGGATTTTCAAGTTTGGCAATTTTTAGGGCGCAAATATACATATAGCCAGTTCAGCCCTTTGCAAGGCGCTAATCGTCAATTTTGCCACTTTGGGGCGCGATTACAGCCAGTTTAGCCATTTTTAGAGAGCGGAACAGTCATAGTTTGGCTATTTCGTTGGGGACGAAATCTTAAATTATTTCGCCTACGAGATTCATGCAAATTCTATTCTCAGGGTCGTTGGGGACGAAATTTTGTCAAAAACAACGATTTTGCCCTCTTTTCAAGTTTAATGCGGCGATTTTCAATCTTTCGTAATATTCTGGGAGCTTGGCTTTCACCAAAAATAATATCCTGTGACCTCGCGATTCCAGGAATGGGGCCGTACTCCAAGGGAGGGGCCATGGCCCCTGAGGCCCCTGCCTTGGATCCGCTACTGCGATGAAGCCAGTTTTCGAAGTTAAAACTACGGACAATACTTCGTACTTTACGAAAGCAATGTACGAAACATAATTTACGTGAAGTGAAAGAAGCGAAAGGAACGGTTTCAAAAACATCGCGGCAATATCGTCGGTTAAGAAGATTTGATATTCTCAGCGTTGGTGGCGTGGACAAGTTGATTTGTCCTTTGGCTTCGGAACAATCGGATGAGGTGATTTTCTTCGCACGCTACGACGAATTTTATGACATTATTCATGAAGCACATGTCTCAACTGGACACGGAGGAAGAATCCGGCTCATTTATACTTTAAACAGGAAATACAAAAATAACTGTCGAAGCAATAAACGTCTATTTGAAACTGTGTTCTGCCTGTGAAAAGAAAATACAGGTGCCAAAAAAATGTATTATTGTGAAGCCAATATTTCACTCTGAGATGAACTCCTGTTGTCAAGTAGATCTGATCGACATGCAGGCCAATCCCGACAATGGTTTTAAATTTATTATGGTTTATAAAGACCATTTGACCAAGTTCGTGGTTTTACGTGCCCTCAAAAGCAAACGTGCGGAAGAGGTGGCATATCAGCTCTTGGACATTTTCACTTTGCTTGGTGCTCCTTCTATCCTCCACTCTGATAATGGCCGAAAATTCTCGAACTCCGTCATCACGAATCTATGTTCAATGTGGCGTGACGTAAAAATAGTGCACGGTAAGCCCAGACATAGCCAGTCACAAGGTTTCGTTGAGCGAGCCAATCAGGATATAGAGAACATGATTGGTACATGGATGGAAACGAATAAAACGAAGAATTGGTCCGAGGGCTTACGATTTGTTCAAGCTATGAAGAATAACGCTCTTCACTCAGGTATTAAGCGATCTCCTTATGAGGCCATGTTTGGTGTAAAAATGAAAATGGGACTGGCGACCTCTAACATCCCAGCCAATGTTTTACCTCAGTTGACCACGGAAGAGGATTTCGAAGAAGTACTGAAAGACATGGGAGAAGGAAATCAAGAAAAGGAGGTGGAAGCAAAGGGTATGGCAGAAGGCATTGAAATCCACGCGGATGGCAACAAGATGGAGGAGGAAAATGTGACCGTATACATGAGAGTACCTCCAAGAAAATAAAACGTCATCGGGACGAATCTCACGAAGCACTTGTCCTTCAAACCAAGAAAATGATGTCTACAGTTAGTAAAAGAGTCGATCCAGTTACCGTTGGGCAAACTGTTCGAATAAAAGTACCGGATGTGGACCGTGGTAAAACTGACCCAAGATCCGTTCTAGCTTGTTAAATTCTCACTTCCACTACTAAATTTTTTAAAAACAAAATGAAAACAAAAAAAAAACAAAGTTTCGTCTCATCTTCTCAAGTTTTTTTTTTTATTTAACTTCTCTTCTACACGCCAAATTAAATCAATTTAAAAGAAAGTAAAACAACAAAATAAAATAAAAAAAAAAGGCAAAATAAAAGTTTAAAAGCGTCATTTCGTTACGAATTGATCCAAATATCTTGGGCGTCTTCTCACACGCGCCGGTCGCGTTGCCGTCGCGTGGTCGGGTGTTTTGTTTTCCGAAGCATCTTCAATGGGGGTGGCGTCGTCCTCTTCGGGGAGGGCTTTGACTTCTGACGAGGAATTGGGCTCTTCCAGTCGAAAGGGCTCTTCTTCGGCGGTCGGTCTTTCCTTATCGTCGTCAGCGTCGCTCACGAGTTGATAGTATCTGCGGCGTAATTCGTCTAGTTCAATTTTCTTATCTTCGTCTTCGGAAGTTGCTCCTGAGTCATTCGCTTCATCTTCGTCATATGCCTGAAATGGCTTTAGTAAGGATACGTGTGCATTGGTTACATAATAATACCCCTGTCTGTTTCTCAGGGCGGCTACTTTATACGCATCGCCCGGAAACTTGGCTAGAATTACTAGCGGACCCCTATACTTATTCTGCAACTTTGTGGGTTCTCCGGTCGCGACGGGGGGGCGTCACAAATACACGAGTTGCCCGACTTCGAATTTCACTTCGGGGCGGTTCTGATGGGTTGCTCTCCATTTCTCGTGTTCCCTTCTAATTTTTTCTCTTACCAGTGTCTGTAGTTCCGTTGGATGGGTGTAGTCGGTATTTTCCAGTTGTTCAGTCAACGGCCTCCAATCCGCATCTCGGCGCCTGGAAACAAATCCGTATAACATTTCGAAGGGTGACTTACCAGTGGTCGCATTAGGGGCGTCGTTGAGGCAATGTTCGATATTTCTAAGATTTTTGTCCCATCTTCCTTCGCTCATATTTGCCTGGATTACTGGAATAATGGTTCTATTCACCCTCTCCACTTGCCCGTTGGCTCGTGGATGTCTGACGCTCACGTGGTGTAGGTTTATCCCTTTTTTGTCGCAGTACTCCGCAAATTCTTTCGACGTGAACGCTGTTCCTCTGTCACAAATGATTCTCCGCGGGACTCCGAAGTCGTCTATGAATCGGTCGAGGGCGGCGATGACGTATTTAGTCCGCGTCGATTTTGCTGGGTATAACCTGGAAAATTTGGTTAGGTTGTCGACAATAATGAGAAGGTGACAATTTCCACTAGGGCTTTTTTCAAACGGCCCCAGATGGTCAATGTTTATCGTTTCAAAAGGACGTCGTCCTGGCTCTATAGGGTGGATTCGACCAGCTCTTCGTCCTCCTGGTAATTTAGTTAGAAGGCAAGTTAAACACATATGGATATGTTGTTTCACATATCTCTTCATTTTTGGGAAATAATAGTTCTCGCGCATCATGGATAAAGTACGATCCAAGGCGAAATGACCAGCTTGGTCGTGAAATCTAACCACCAACGATTTCCTGAAACAGTTTGGAATTACGAATTGAAATTTTTCACCTTCTTTCCTGCACAACAATCCATTTTTAAGCTGGTAGGATAATGATACGTCTTTTTCCCCTTGAGTGCGTTGATCCAGCGGCTTCTCTAAAATGTCGATAATAGATCGTAAAGCGGCGTCGCTACGCTGTATTCCAGCGATGAAGTCATTTTCCGGGGTTTCTTCTTCTACGGCACTTTCGGTCCAGTATACTTCAACTCGTCGTTCTAAAATCTCGTCGAGTGTATTTGTCGCATCCTCCACAGGCGCGCGGCTTAATGCGTCTACGTGAGCGATTCGCGCCCCAGGACGGTGTCGGATCTCAAGGTCGAATTCCGCCATCAGCTCACTCCATCTAGCTATCTGCGGATTTAAAGTTTTATTAGCCGACAAATATACTAACGCCTGGCAATCCGTGACAACAGTAAATCGAATGCCCAAAATCACAGGTCGAAGGCGGTCGAGCGCCCAAACGATCGCCATCAGTTCGAGTTTGGAAGAGCGATAATGCTTCTCGGCGTCTGTGAGTTTTTTACTCAAATATTGCACTGGTCGCTGTACCCCGTTTTCGTCTTTCTGTAACAAAATTGCAGCTAATCCATCAATGCTAGCGTCAGCGTGCAGCTCTGTTTCATCTGACGGATTGAAAACTTTCAGTACAGGTTCTGAAACGAGACAAATTTTAAGTTTTTCAAATGATTCTTCTTGCTTGTCGCCCCAGTTAAACGGCACGTCCTTTCTCGTTAAATCCGTCAGCGGTTTTCCTATCTCAGCGTACTTTGGGATAAAACGGCGAAAGTATCCTGTAAGTCCCATGAAACGGCGAATTTCGTGCGCATTTTTTGGACGTGGAAAGTCTCGTACTGCGAGAATCTTCCTCTCTCCTGGTCGGATCCCTCCGATGATATGCGCTGCCAAAATGGAGAGAAACGCTACGCCACGGAAACACGCTTACTCTCAGCTAAGACAACATAGACAAACCGTTTATTTCCCATTAAAATTGAGGAAAACAGCTTATTCATTGCTATAATTGTAGACATGCGTTATTTCGAGGCATAAGTTGACAAGAGACTCTCTTTCACAGCTATAAAATGGAGAAAAACGATAATTCGCGGATTAGGAGGCCCACTAATTCGGGGCTGAGAGCTGTAACTGGCGGGTAAAATTAATAAATAATTCGCAACTGAAACTAGGGAATATCTCGCGGGAAAAAATTGAGAAATAGCGCTAATTTGCGGCAATAGAGATGAAAAATCGCTAATCCACATGACTGAGAAGTGAAGAAAAATGCTAATTCTAGGCTAAAATGGAGAAAAGTCGGAAACACGCTGCATTAATTTGCTTTAATTTGCATTAATTTGCTTGTATTATAAAGACTCTAAACTGGTAAATTCATCGAAATTAAAACCCATAAATGCCCATCGGCCATCGCGTGGATACCCGCAGTCAGGAAACTTACTATTTTGTGGGAATTTGTCAGGCTTTGCTCTATAGATTCGGTCCCCATCAATAACGCGTGACAAGGAGTGATTTAGTCGATTTCGAAAGTTTTCCAGCGTGCTTATGGAGTTGAGAAATCGACATTTCCAGGAGTATCCGCCTTCGAGAGCTCGAGGTGTCCGAGCACACTTGTGGACGGGGAGGGAGGAATGCGAAAAGCTGCTCACCCTTCTGTCTACAGACCTATAGCTACGCCCATGTTTTGCGCATCAGGGTTTTGTGTTTGAGAGGGGACTTGTAAAATTATAGAGAGAAGATAAGCTTTAAAATAGACTTCCTTTTAATTTATCGCGGACTGATTATAGTGGTCATCACGCAAAGAGGAAATTCTTCACAATGCCGTAAAAAAAAAAGGGTTATAGAGTGAGGGCTGAAGTGAATTAACGTGACCACATCTCAGGATGAATGCCAACGAGATGTAATTAATTAGACACTCGGGCTGATTCTTTTCAATTTCTTTTCAGCGGGTTTCCCTTCCCCCCTCGCTTGTTTCATCTGATTTCCTTATCCGGTCTTTTCTTCTGTCGAGGGGGTGTAGTTTCTTTCATCCGGCAACATCAAGATTTTAAGCTATTTCGTCAAATCCTGTGAAGAGGGTCATTATAGTAAGGAAACCAAAAGAAAATTGTTGGTTGCTTGAAGTGCTTTCTCAATAATGAGAAATGTACTAATACCACTAGAAATGAAAATTTGAGATAGTTCGGCCTTCATTTTTAACCCTTTTTCTAGAGAGAGAGAGAGAGAGAGAAAAAAAAAGTGAGTATTTCGCCCCTAGGTTAAGATAAAATAGCACGGGAATAGACTCAAGGACAAATACGGCTGTCGCTAAACCGTTTCTCGAGAAATAAATTGTTCGTAAAGTCGTAAAAAGCGAGGAAAAAAAAAACGAGTTTGAAGTTATCAAGAGTATTAAATAAAAACTATCGAGACCTTCACCCGACGAGGGTAAAAAAAGTTAGAGGGCAATAGCGGAAGGGCAATAAGTCGGCATTGCAGACAGTGAGAAGTGATAGAGGCTCTCGAAAGAAAAAGAAAAAGTCCTTTTATAATTGATCCGGACTCTAATCCCGACGAATAAACGTTTCTTCTCTTCATCACTCGATATAATGGCTCTTCTCCTTTATTCCACAGAGGTTTTTATCGCATCGTACACTCACTGACCAAGTAAGTCCACCATGAGAAGGCTATTCGCCGAAGACTTAAAATAATAGAATTGGCAGTCATCTCCCAGCTCCTTAAGTTATTTTCTTTCTTTTGGTTGTGCCGTTAATAGATAACATGATCCCAACATTCTCATAACAGTAATGTCAAAAAAGTTTTTAAAAAGGCTCCTAGGGGGCAAAAGTTGTCCGCCTTTGAAACTTGGCTAAACAATCCCTTATTATAGTAGAATACGAGATCCCATGAGTCCGGAGTTGAGGGAGGGGAGAACCATGATTGGGGAGTAGGATGGAAAATGACCTAAACTTGATATTTATAATTGAATTTAATGTGGTTCCTGGCGTTTTTTTGTTACCGCTGAGTCAAATGAAGCCAAAGCAAGGCCGCTAGCAGCTAGCGTTGATGCTGTCCGAGTTATGACCAAATTTGTATACAAAAAATTGGTTTTATTTTATAATTTACCAAATATCCAAGTGGTACTCCCTGTATGTGATCAGTGTGAGATTCCCTCAGGACTTACGCATTCTCTATTGCTGAATCGAATGGGACCAAAGCCACGTCGCTAGCACAAATAAGTTTCTGAGATATGACCAAAGTGCTAGAGGCCTGGATTGGGTCTCATTTCATTCATATAATTGAAAACTGTATTAGGAACGATATGAAAGCCAGTCAACCGGCGAGCACTGGTGGATCGTGAGCTGAAAAGGAGGTGAGGTCACTGGTGGACCTATATCGTGGCCCAGGGCGGAAATCTTCAAAAGGCCCCTAAAAGTCTCTAACTATACATAAAACCTCTATTGGTAACCTCTAAGGCCTTTTCCTAATTTTAGCCATGGCCTTTTCCATATATTGTAGGCAAATTACCGCTATTTCCACAGTCTATCCGCTAAACAGCGCTTACGCCAAGTTTAAACTGCGAATTTCTCCATTTTAGCCGCGAATGAGTGCTTTTTGTCAACTTTCACTGCAAATTAGCGCTTTTCGTCGCAAATTAGCAACTGATTAGCGGGGAAAACTCCCCCCCCCCAACATAATGACATAAATATGCGCTTTTCCCCAACTTTAGCACCAAAGTAGATTTGGTATCCTGTGAATCAGCGATGTTTCTTCAACTTTCCCCGAGTTGGCGTTTTCCACAATTTTAGCTGCAAATTAGCGATTTTTTCTAGCGGTTTACTCAGTATGAGCTGAAAATTACTCAATATTAGCCGTAAAATTCTCGAAATGTTTACCACAAATTAGCATTTTTTATTCACCGTAACCATACACTGCGGAATAGCGATTTCGTCACAGTTTTAGCCGCGAATTTGCGAGTTTTTCACTCATAGCCATAAATTAGCGCTTTTTCTCAATTTTAGCCTCAAAGTCTCCCGAGGAAGCCGCGAATTAACCTATTTCCTATTTTTGACGCAAATTTAAATTTGTCTCAATTTTAGCCGTTAATTAGCGCTTTTTCGTAATTTTAGCAGTGCAGTAGCTATTTCTAGCCCGTGCATTAGCGAATTTTTTTCATTTTAGCTACGAATTGGCGTTTTCCGATATTTTTACTGGAAATCGGCAATTCTTCCATTTTTGACAGTGAATTAGCACTTTTTGTTTCAATTTAGGCTGAAAATTAACTTTTCTCTTTATTCTAGCCAGAATAATTACTGATTTTCTCTATATTAGCCGCAAATTGGCGGGTTCGTTTACATTTTGGCACCGCATTAGTAATATTTTTCAATTTTAATTATATGTAGAATAGGGTTTCATCTCAGGTTTGGCAGCTGTTGGCACGCTACAATTTTAACCAATTTTGACCAAGTGTTAGCGCTTTTAATCAATTTCAGCAATGCAGTAGGGATTCTTTCGTTTGTATTGGCGATTTTCCTCATTTGCAGCTGCAGTTTAGCCATTTTTTAGCAGCGAATTAGCTCTTTTTTCTCAGTTTGAGTTGAAAACCAGTGTTTTTCTTAATGATGCCGCGCTAATTAATATTTTTGTCAATTCTAGCCGCGTTGTTTTTTTAGGTTTTAGCTCCGCGTGAGCAATTTTTTTCTACGGATTAGCGCTGTTTCTCAGTTTGAGCCTCGATTCTTTCAGAAGCTATGTACAGATTTTTGTTTTCTCAATTTCAGCCGTGAATAGACGATTCCTCGCCATTTGAGTTGTAAATTTGCCATTTTGGTCCAGTTTAAACTCGAATTAGCGTTGTTTTTGGCAATAATTGCCACGATTTTTGTTTACTTGTACAGCATTGAATTAGTAGCGTGTATTCTCATTCTCAATCGTAGCCACGGGCTTGGCCCAGAAACAACATTTTTGCATTGATGTCTACATTTTAGCCGTGGAATGGTCGTCGAATCGACGATTTTTTCTCAATTTCGGTCTGGAAGTTGCATCGTGAGACCACGAATCACGAACTATAACGCTTTTTAGCAGTTATAGCCACGAATATTAGCGTGTTGCAAATTGCGGATCAGTACATTATAGCGCGCTTAAGGACCTAACGAAACTTGGGTGTGGGGGCGGTGTATTTTCTCTATTTTAGCCTTGAATTTCCCTCAAGGAATCGCATATTTCTGATGTATTTGAGCTACCAATCGAATAGTCAGCCCACACTGTTTGCTGATATCACTTGTAACGTTATATTCTCCAGGTCGGATATAGATTGAAATTCGTAAAAAAAAAAAAAAAAAAATCGTAGTCCAACCTTTTTACAAGAATGAACCTAAATATCCTAATTTTTCCGCATTTAAGCTTCTCGGGGGCCCACGGTACGCTAGTGCTCCTGCGAGAGAAAAAATCTCGACTGAGCGTTATTTATAATTTTTAGCAGTAAAAAGGCCTCCGGTACATGGAAGCGAATCACCAATTTTCTGTATTTTAGCCGCGAAAAAGCGCCTTTCCGCTATTTTAGTTTGCAAATTAGCGTTTTTCTCAATTTTAGTCTCGAACTCTTTTTTTCTCTCAAACATAGCCGCTAATTGACGCTTTTTCCCGCCTTAGCCAGTGCATTTTCAGACGCGAACGAGCGCTTTTTCTATATTTTAGCTGTAAAAAGGCAAATGTGTTTTCTAAATTTGGATCTGAAAGTTAATGTATAGAAACCACGAATTAGCTCATTTTATCGTTTTTAGTCGTGAATTGGTGATTTTTCTTAATTTTAGCCGAAAAGTAGCGTTTTCCCCAATTTTAGCCGTGAACGATCGCTTTAATCTCACAATTTCTACCGCGTCAACAAGCTCTCGATTGAGCGCTAATTCTAGATATATATTTTTTTTCTCTCTTCTAGCCGTGAATTAGCGCATTCGCTCACTTCGAGTTGACTTTTTCTCAATTTTGCCCGCGAATAAGCGATTTTTCTTTGTCGACTTTTTGAAACGGCTGCTAGACTGACGCGATGCCTAAATTGAAGACATTCGTACCATGAAAGTGGCAAAATCGATCATTCGATCATCGACTCAATTCACGCCCTGAAATTGGCAAATCACGCTAAAAATAGCTAAACGAACAAACTCATGCTTAAAAAATTGCAAAACCGGCTGTTCATGCCTTAACATCGGTAAATCTGGCTCATTTCACGCTTAAAATGGCTAAAATGACGTGACTAGCACTGTGATAATGCCTAAACTGCCGATTTTCGTGCCGTGAAAATGACAAATCCGAACATTCGCGTTGCAGGATACAGGGGCGTAGCCAGCCCGTGATCAAGGGGTGGGCAGCCAGCTAGGCACGGATCCACAATGGTGGGGGGGGGGGGTGCGCACGTCTAGAGAAAAGTTCTCGTTCGCGGATGAAATCTAGAAAAGGACATTTTGCGGCTTAAGACAGAGGAAAAACACCCATTCACGGCTAAAATTGAGAAATAGCGCTGGTTCAGTTAAACTTGAGAAATAAATCTCGTTGTTCGCGGTTGAAGTTGAAATTGAAAAAACACGCCAATTTGCGATTTCGCGATGCAAATTCGGGGGCGGAATTAAGAAAATGCGCTAATTCACGGTTTATAGAACTCTTTTCACAACTAAAAATGACAAAATAAATTGCTCGTTCAATGTAGAATTGAGAAAAATCACTCATTTGCGGCTGGAATTGAGGAAAAGCGCTAATTCACGGCTAAAATTGAGAAATGGAGCTCACTCACGCAGTTAAAATTGAGAGAAGGCGCCAAACATCGGTAAACGTTGCGAGAAAGAGCTAATTGACCGTTTTTATACATATATATGGCAAGTTTGCGGTGAAATTGAGAAGGAGCGTGACTTAGCGCATACATTTTTGAAAAAAGTGTTTCTTCACGGCTAGAATTACGGACAATTGTTCGTTAGCCCGTGAAATTGAGGGGTCAAAATTAATGAAATTCGCTCTCACGCGGATTATGTGAACCTTTTCACGGCTAAAATTTGAAGGGAGAAAAAATTGCTCAAAGCAGAATTAGGAAAAAGCACTAATTTGCGGCTAGAATTCAGGGAAAATGAATTGGCGAAATTGTCACCGTTTCTTGTTGATTGGTGGAATTCTCGTGGCTAAAATTGAGAAATAGCGTTCATCCACATGTTAAATTGAGGAATTTTTTTTTTTTTTTTTTTTTTTTGCGGCTGAAACTGACAGAACGCATTTAATTGAAATAGTATATCAAAAATGCGTTATTTCACGGTTTTTTTGAGACCTTTTCACGGCTAAAATGAAGAAAATGGGCTAGTTCGAGTTAGAATTGACTCAGTTTCAGCTAAAATTAAGGAAAACGTCAATTCGAGGCTAAAAACAGTACTCATTCACGAGTAAAATCGGGGGAAAAAACTCTATGCAACTACTCTTGAGAAAAACTGGATCTACGGGTGTGGATCACTGGCGAAAATATCAGATGCACCATTGCCTTTTTGCAGGCTTATAACAGGATCTGGAGGTTAGAATCGCGTCAATTCGCGGTCATCGGAGACTAATTTTTCACATAAACGGCTACTGTCGTTTGTAGCCTTCTATTTCGGATTTTATGTCGAAAACCTGAAACTTCTCCCCCACCCACTCAGAAAGTGATACTTTTGGAGCTGAACTTTGAGAATTTTAGACCTGAGACGGTAAACAGAGCTGGCATTTCCTCTGCCACCATAAATCTGGATGGCATAGCGGGGTAAATACGATTTAAGCTAGCCAAAAACACACGAAAATTGCGCGTCGAACCTGCAAAAATGGGTTTTTAGTGTGAAAAATCGGTTTCCAAGTTAAGCCGACCCTCGAAATCGATTTGTCAGCAACAAACATCGGCGAATTTTTGATTTTTGGTGAAACCGATGAACGAAAATGTGTTGTTTTTTTTAGTGAGAAAAATCCGCAAAATTGGTTTTATGGTGAGGAATTCAAGAAAGCTAGATTAGGGATTTTTTGGGGGGTGGGCAGCTGCCCCACGAAATCGGAATTTTTGATTCTAGGGGAGGGCAACTGCCCTCCACTGGCTACGCGCATGTGCAGAAATGTTCAAACTGACAAAATGAGCGATTTTTGTTACTTCTGACAATAAAAATAGCACATTTCCATCCGCGAGCTGCGCTGAGACTGAGACTTTTTGCCAAATTTTAGCCGCGAATTAGTATAGTTTTCAGTACTTTGGTTGCGAATAAGCGCGTTTTCTCAATTTTGTCCACTAGTGAGCGATTTTTTCTCTTTTGACCATTATTTTATTAGCGATTTTTTTCAATTTCAGCTGCGATCCTTATACGACCGCGCGCTTTTCCAAACTTTTAAGCCGTATAAGAACAAGGTCGTTCTTACCTTTGAGAAAATTAGTAATTTTCTTCTTCTTGCGAATAAGCGCCTTTTCTCTGTTTTAGCGGCTGATTAGCGGTTTGTCTACATTTTGGCTCATCAGTTGCAGTGTGCGGGCTGAGGGCCTCCATACACCGTGTATTAGCAGTTCTCAATTTTAAACGCAAATTAGCGTTTTTTCTCTCTTTTAGCCTCAAATTTGCGCTTTCTCTCAACTTTAGCTGCAATAGAGCGCTTTTCCATCCAAATACCGTGAAATAGCTCTCAATTTTATGAGTTAATTGGCGCATTTTTCTCTTGTCTGCTGTGAATTAGCGTTTTTTATACATTTTAGCTGTAAAAGGACCTCCATGCGCTTTTTAGTAATTTTAGCAGTGCAGTAGCTATTTCTAGCCCGTGTATTAGCGAATTTTGTTCATTTTAGCCACGAGTTGGCGTTTTCCGATATTCTTAATGCAAATCGGCAATTCTTCCATTTTTGACAGTGAACTAGCACTTTTTGTTTCAATTTAGGCTGATAATTAACTTTTCTCTTTATTCTAGCCAGAAAAATTACTGATTTTCTCTATATTAGCCGCAAATTGGCACCGTATTAGTAAATTTTTTCAATTTTAATTATATGTAGAATAGGGCTTCATCTCAGTTCTAGCTGTGAATCAGTGTTTTTTCTTTTACTTATAACCATGAATTTGCCGTTAACCTCAATTTTAGCCACAAAGTTGTTGTCAGAAGGCGGAGTAAGAAATTCCAACACACTTTATCCGCGATTATTTTCCTCAATTTTAGCCGTAAATTCGCGTTTTTTTCAACTTTAGCTGCTTTGAAGCGTTTCTATAATCTGTGAATTCGCGAATTACCTTAATTTTTCAGTCACGAATTCGTGATTTTCTCAAATTTTAGCCGGGAATAACACTTTTTCCCAATTTGAGCTGAAAACGAGAGTTTTTATTTATTTATGACAGGCTAATTATAGTGAATTTTTCAATATTAGCTGCTTTTTTTTTTACACTTCAGTCCCACGTTGGCATTTTTCCTTCAATTTTTGCTATGGTTAGCGTCTATTGTTTAGTTTTAGCCTCGAACAGAAGCTACGCATTTGCGTTTTGTCAATTTTTCAAGGTTTAGTGACTTTGTGAGTCGCGCTCTTTTCGGTATACGAAATAACGGCCAACGAAAAATTTAGAGATCTTTTTATAACGACAATGAAAAATTGGGAAAATACGAACTCGCGATCAAACTGACTTATGTTGTTTTTTAAACATAATATTTGTTACTTTTAAAAATAAAAATTGAGGTTTGTTAGCTGCTGGCACGCTACAACTTTAACCAATTTTGGCCACGGGTTAGCGCTTTCAATCAATTTTAGCAGTGCAGTAGGGATTCTTTCGTTTGTTTGGCGATTTTCCTCCATTTTAGCCACGATTTGGCGTTTTCCTCATTTTCAGCTGTAGTTTAGCAATTTTTTAGAGGCCAATTAGCACTTTTTTCTCAGTTTGAGTTGAAAATTAGTGTTTTTCTTAAAGTTGGCCCCGCTAATTAATATTTTTGTCAATTCTAGCCGCGTAGTTTTTTTTAGGTTTTAGCCCGCGTGAGCAATTTTTTTCTACGGATTAGCGCTGTTTCTCAGTTTGAGCCTCGATTCTTTCAGAAGCTATACAGATTTTCGTTTTCTCAATTTCAGCCGCGAGTTATTGATTTTTCTTCATTTCAGCTGTGAAATAGCGTTTTCTGATAATTTTGCAGCGAATTAGCACATTTTCTATTCTCTTTTTTTTTATTAATAGGCGATTTTTCGCCATTTGAGCTGTGAATTTGCCATTTTGATCCAGTTTAAACTCGAATTAGCGTTGTTTTTCGCAATAATTGCCACGAGTTTTGTTTACTTGTACAGCTTTGTGTACTTGTAGGCTAGGGCTCTGTTGCTCTGTATGATCCAATTTTGTGCAAAGTTTCCATCCGCTAGCATCATTTTTGCGGCAGTTGTGCTAACAAGGAATTCGGAACTTTCACCTCCCACCATGACTACCCTTCCCTCTCCACTTTTTCGAAAAAAGGAAAACTTCAATCGAAGGCTGTTATTACACCGGGTTTTTGTGCCAAATATACAGGCACAGGGTGATACAGGCCTACAGGCGGCTTTTGAAAAAAAAAATGGAATTTTCCCAATGTCTGCGGGGCTCTTGACGGGAAACACGTACAAATAATTCGGCCACAGAACACTACGTCGATGTTTTATAACTACGAAGGAACCTACAGCATTGTGCTTTTCGAACTTGTCGTCGCTGATTACCGCTTCCTGTATATCGACGTTGGGCGTGACGGAAGAGCTTCCGACAGCTCAATTTTTCGTAATTCCACCTTGAAAATGGCGCTGGAATAGAACATTTTGAATTGGCGTTGGTGATGACGCCTTCCCGCTCGAGACGTATTTACTGAAACCATACCATTCAAAAAAACTTACTATGGAGCAGCGTATTTTCAATTACCGCCTCTCAAGAGCAAGGCGCGTTGTAGAAAACGCCTTTGGGGTATTGAGTGCGCGGTTTCGGGTTTTCGGTAAGCCCATAAACCCTAAAGTTGAAACTGTCGAATGCGTAATAAAAGCTGCTTGCGCTCTACACAATTGGCTGGGATAACCTCTTCTGAAAATTGCTTCCCTCCTGGCTGTGTGGACTTTGAGAACGTGACTTCAAACTCTATAACACCAGGCGATTGGAAAAATTTTACTGGATGCATGATGGACACTCAGCGTCTGCCCTTTTCAAATAATTACAAGAAAAGCGCCGAAGAAATAAGAAAATAAAATGCTCATGAGTTTTTGACAAGACTAGCTGTCCCCTGGCAATACGACGCAGTGGATATCAAAGTTTAACCCAATTCGTCGACTTTCTTTTTAAATATATTTCCCAGTTCTTTATCGTGTTTCTTCTATAGTCTATCATTTTATTTTTTATGGTGTTGTTTTCGCAAATGACAGGTTTGGGGTTTCCTGGTGGTTGCAGAATAGGTGTGGTTAACACTGAATCTGAACATGGTAAAATTTGAATGATTGTGAAGGCTGCAACTTGCTAGAGCCAAAAACTGCTCCCAATAGAAGAACCCCATCAGTTATCAAAGCTTCTCTCGGTCCTCACAGTCTCATCAGCCCGACTATTTAGTCAGGTACGGACAGCCGCAGCTCCCCGTTTAGCCCCGACGGTTCACATCAGTCCTGGGGCCTATTCTGCGTTTGGTGGTGGGAAGGGGAAATTCCGCGAGCGGGAACCAAAGACGCCAAATAAGAAATAACATGATCTCGTCATAGCGACCGCACTTGCGGAATTTTTTCACGACAACTCAGAATAGGCCCACTCAGTGGCGTAAGTAGGAATTTGTCCTAGGGGGGGATCAGATTAAAATCTCGTTAGGGTGAGGGGAGGGGGTAATTTCACATTTAAGCTATCATTCCATCCAGCCTGCACACTCTTAAGGGGGGATTTCAGCCGGTTTTCCTCGACCCCTTCCCAATCAACCCTCGCCTTAACTTCGCACATAAATTTTGGCTCCATTTCTGCACCAATATTCGATTTCAAAGTCTTATTTTAATCTTCAGGAAGTTCTACAGTGACGTTAGATCTTGCTTTTTCAAATTTTTTCCCTAAAATAACTCCAAGACACTTTGGAATTCAAATGTGTTTTAAGGTGTTTCAGGGATGAAATTTGGAAAAGCAAGATCTAACGTCAATGTACAACTTCCTGAAGATTAAAATAAGACTTTGAAATCGAGTATTGGTGCAGAAATCAAGCCAAAATTTATGTGCGAAGTTTGGGCGAGGGGTTCAATTCGATTTTTTCAATTTTCTTAGCAGGGGAAAAGCACTTTTCTCAGTTTGAGCTGAAAATTATAGTTTTTCTCAAGTGATTTCCTCAATATTAGCCGCGAAACAGCAGAGGGTTTTTCACAAATTAGGATTTTTTTGGTTCACCATATGATATGCATGAGCGATTTTTCTCAGTTTTACCCGCCCATTAGCAGTTTTTTCGCCGATTGCCATGAATTCGCGCTTTTCCTCAACTTCTGCCTCAAAAGTTGCATTCAGAAGCCGCGAATAGCGTAGTTAAGAAAGTTTCTCAATTTTAGCCGCGGATTAGCACTTTTTATCAATTCAGGCTTAAAATGAAATTTTGAAGTCTCTTAATTTTGGCCAGACTAATTATTTATTTTCTAAATAATACCCGCAAATTAGCGGGTTTTTCACATTTTAGCACCGTATTAGCAATTTTATATTACTTTTAGGTATAGCTTATTGCGTCTTCTCAGTTCTAGCCCGTGAATCAGCGTTGTTTTTACTTATAACCGTGCATGAATGTACGGTTTTTCCGAATTTTGAACGCGCGAATAATGCGCGTGAATTAAAAATTTCACCTCACTTTATACGATAATTAGTGATTTTCCTGAATTTTAGAAGTGAATTGGCGCTTTTTCTAAATTTTAGCTGCCGTAGCGTTTCCAACCTGTGCATTACCGACTTCTCTCAATATTTGTCAAGAAATGGCGTTTTCCTCAATTTAAAGCTGCAAATTAGTCATTTTTTCCATTTTTTTAGCTGAGAATTAGCACTTTTCCTCAATTTGAACTGAAAATTAGTGTTTTTCTCAAATATTGCCGCGCTAATTACCAGTGATTTTTTTCAATTTTCTTAGCAGGGAATTAGCACTTTTCTCAGTTTGAGCTGAAAATTATAGTTTTTCTCAAGTGATTTCCTCAATATTAGCCGCGAAACAGCAGAGGGCTTTTCACAAATTAGGATTTTTTTGGTTCACCATATGATATGCATGAGCGATTTTTCTCAGTTTGAGCTGAAAATTATAGTTTTTCTCAAGTGATTTCCTCAATATTAGCCGCGAAACAGCAGAGGGCTTTTCACAAATTAGGATTTTTTTGGTTCACCATATGATATGCATGAGCGATTTTTCTCAGTTTTACCCGCGCATTAGCAGTTTTTTCGCCGATTGCCATGAATTCGCGCTTTTCCTCAACTTCTGCCTCAAAAGTTGCATTCAGAAGCCGCGAATAGCGTAGTTATTCAGTTTTGACGCAAATTAGAATGTTTCTCAATTTTAGCCGCGGATTAGCACTTTTCCTCAATTTGAACTGAAAATTAGCGTTTTTCTCAAATTTAGCCGCGCTAATTACCAGTGATTTTTTTCAATTTTCTTAGCAGGGAATTAGCACTTTTCTCAGTTTGAGCTGAAAATTATAGTTTTTCTCAAGTGATTTCCTCAATATTAGCCGCGAAACAGCAGAGGGCTTTTCACAAATTAGGATTTTTTTGGTTCACCATATGATATGCATGAGCGATTTTTCTCAGTTTGAGCTGAAAATTATAGTTTTTCTCAAGTGATTTCCTCAATATTAGCCGCGAAACAGCAGAGGGCTTTTCACAAATTAGGATTTTTTTGGTTCACCATATGATATGCATGAGCGATTTTTCTCAGTTTGAGCTGAAAATTATAGTTTTTCTCAAGTGATTTCCTCAATATTAGCCGCGAAACAGCAGAGGGCTTTTCACAAATTAGGATTTTTTTGGTTCACCATATGATATGCATGAGCGATTTTTCTCAGTTTGAGCTGAAAATTATAGTTTTTCTCAAGTGATTTCCTCAATATTAGCCGCGAAACAGCAGAGGGCTTTTCACAAATTAGGATTTTTTTGGTTCACCATATGATATGCATGAGCGATTTTTCTCAGTTTTACCCGCGCATTAGCAGTTTTTTCGCCGATTGCCATGAATTCGCGCTTTTCCTCAACTTCTGCCTCAAAAGTTGCATTCAGAAGCCGCGAATAGCGTAGTTATTCAGTTTTGACGCAAATTAGAATGTTTCTCAATTTTAGCCGCGGATTAGCACTTTTCCTCAATTTGAACTGAAAATTAGCGTTTTTCTCAAATTTAGCCGCGCTAATTACCAGTGATTTTTTTCAATTTTCTTAGCAGGGAATTAGCACTTTTCTCAGTTTGAGCTGAAAATTATAGTTTTTCTCAAGTGATTTCCTCAATATTAGCCGCGAAACAGCAGAGGGCTTTTCACAAATTAGGATTTTTTTGGTTCACCATATGATATGCATGAGCGATTTTTCTCAGTTTTACCCGCGCATTAGCAGTTTTTTCGCCGATTGCCATGAATTCGCGCTTTTCCTCAACTTCTGCCTCAAAAGTTGCATTCAGAAGCCGCGAATAGCGTAGTTATTCAGTTTTGACGCAAATTAGAATGTTTCTCAATTTTAGCCGCGGATTAGCACTTTTCTCAGTTTGAGCTGAAAATTATAGTTTTTCTCAAGTGATTTCCTCAATATTAGCCGCGAAACAGCAGAGGGCTTTTCACAAATTAGGATTTTTTTGGTTCACCATATGATATGCATGAGCGATTTTTCTCAGTTTGAGCTGAAAATTATAGTTTTTCTCAAGTGATTTCCTCAATATTAGCCGCGAAACAGCAGAGGGCTTTTCACAAATTAGGATTTTTTTGGTTCACCATATGATATGCATGAGCGATTTTTCTCAGTTTGAGCTGAAAATTATAGTTTTTCTCAAGTGATTTCCTCAATATTAGCCGCGAAACAGCAGAGGGCTTTTCACAAATTAGGATTTTTTTGGTTCACCATATGATATGCATGAGCGATTTTTCTCAATTTTAGCCGCGGATTAGCACTTTTCCTCAATTTTAGTCTGGAAGTTGTATCGCGAGACCACAAATAAGTGCTTTTTCACGGATGAAATTGGGAAAAACGAGGATAAAATGCCTACCTATACAAAAAACGTTATCTCGCGGATAAAATGTATGGGTATACGAAAGCGGAGCATGCGGAACGCCGCCGCCCCCAATTATGGCGAAAAAAGATAGTCTTTTTCAGCAAGACTAACCTTTTTCTTAATTTTTCTTCTAAGTCAAACCGAGGGGGGGGGGGCGTAAGAGCCTCATCAGTCTTCGACGCTGCCCGTCATGGCGGGTCCAAAGCCTGCACACACAAAGAAATATTTTTAGCTCCAAACTGTAACTATTCCGCGGCAATCCGTCAGGTTTTGCTTTCCGGAGAGGAATTTCCGCGACTAAAATTGGCGAAAAACGTCAATGCAATGTGGAGGTTCACTGTTCAAATTTAGGAAAAGCGCTCTGAAATTGAGAAAATTAGAAAAATTCACGATTCTGGAGGCATTTCGCGGCTTTCTTGCGAGGCCCCGAAATAAAGTGGCCCTGAAACTCACAATTTCACTTAAAGTACTTAAAGTTAAGTTTGGAGCTTTGTTGTGGTTCGGAGTTGTGGTAAGCAGTGGCGGCGGAAGTGGAGTTCAGGGAGAGTGAATGCTCCCCCAAGGGTCTGGGGAGCACCGCTCCCCCCGAATCGCAAAAGAGAATGGGTTCACTTTAAAGTCGCTTCTCTAAAAATGATCGATCCACAACAAATTCATTACCTATAAGAGCGTATGCGTACATGGGCGTAGCCAGAGGAGGGCAGAGGTAGGCAGCTGCCCTCCCCTAGACTCAAAAGCACAAATTTAGTGGGACAGCTGCCCACCCCTAGATACGATTTGAAAGCATAAATCCTTCTGGATAATCACATTTTGTTTCGTCGTCACTCAGGTAAAAAAATGAATTTCGAGGATTTTTGTTGCTCACAAAACGAACTTTGCAAGGGTGACATAACTCAAAGACCAATTTTGCGATTTCTGCGCCCTAAAATACCGTTTTAGCAGATCTGACAACATTAAAAAGCTCACTGAAAAGAAATTTTGTGGCCAAAATCACAATTTTAGAGCCTACTAAAATCTCAATCCCTGTGCTAAAATCGCCATTGTTACGCTTAAAACCGCACTGTCGCACTGTCGTGTCGACAATTTCCATTTAAGCGTTGTTGAGGGTGCTAAAATAGCCATTTTGAGCTAAAATCGCCAGATTCGAGAGGTTTTTAAGAAGAAATCGCCAGTTTTGCAGTGCAAAAATCAGTTTCAGTTGACAGTTTTAGGGTAAAAACTTCAATTTCAGGTTAAAACTCGTAAGTTTTAACCAGAACAATTGCCGGCTTTGAGTCAAAACCTCAAGTTTCAGGGTAACAGTTTCTGATTGAGGCAAAACTGACGAAATTAATTAGTTTCACGGAACCATTTGTTTATCGAAAACGCCAGTTTTGCTGGGATATTGTCAGTTTTGAAGTAAAATATCCAGTTTTGAGGTAAAATAATCTTTTTTGGGGGAACCGCTAGTTTTAGGGTAAAATCATCAGTTTAGGGAAGTTTATGGGATGAAATCGTATGCTTTGGGATTAAACAGTCAATTTGGGGGTAAAATTTTAGAGAAATATTCATGGGAACACTTCAGGTTTGGAGTATCGTCAGTTTTGTGTTAAAATAACGAATTTTGGGGTAAAATATTGATTTATGAGGTTAAACAGTCAAATTTTGTTTTGGGTAAAATCACCAGTTTTGTAGTGACGTCTTCAGTAAGGGGGTAATAACAAGTCAACTTTGTCGTGGAATCGTGTGTTTTGGTATAAAATCGTCAGTTTTGTAGTGAAATCGCTGGTTTTCAAGGCGCAGAGTCGTCCTTTTTGGCCTGAAATCTTCCGTTATGGAGGAAACTTTATTTACGGTGTGACATTGTCAGTTTTGGAATAAAATATCCAATTTTGAGGGAAATAATCGTTTCGGATGTAATATATTCATTTTTTTTTTAATGAAACAGAAAAGTTTTAGGTCAAAATCGCCAGTTTTGTAGTAAAATTGGCTTTTTGGGTCAGAGAAACAGGTGGAATTGGGTATTGTGAGATCTAAATCCACAAAATTTGGGGAAAGGGTCAAACCCACAAAATTGGACTTTTTAAAGCGCCAAGTCACTGAAATGTGGGTTCAAAGCTACAGTGAAAACCGTAATTTCTAGCCATCGGTGTGAACAAGACCACGAAAAAGAGGAAGGTGACTCGGGAATGATCTGTTTAGTCTCCCAGAGGTGGGCTTTTTGGGTGAGCGAAGCCCGTGAAATTGGGTTCTGCGATATCCAAATCGGTAAAATTTGGGTTTTGGTAAGGCTAACCCCACGAAAATGATTTTTCAAAGTGCCAAAACGGAATTTGAGTTTAAATAAGTAGTGAAAAAGCATTTCAGGGACTCCAGTGTACCGATAAAAGGCTGGGCGAGGGGGACAAAGTGCCTCTGAGCGCACTTCGGGGCCCTCGAAAACCTTATAGATGAAATAATGGAGTGCTTTAGGTTGATAAGGTGTGAAAGTGTAGTAATAGTGTGTAGTAGTCAGCACGGACTTTTGAGAAAAACCGCTAATTCGTGGCCAAAATTGAAATAATGATCTACAATTTGCGGTTGAAAATGAGAAAAAGCGCTAATTCGTGACTAAAAATTTGAGAAAAAGCGCTCATACACAAAAAATTTTTTTAAAAGCGTTGATTCGCGGATGAAATTGAGAGCAAACGTTAATTCACGCCTGAAATTGAGAAAAAGTGCTATTCGGTAGCTAACGTTGAGAAAAACGCAAATTCCTAGTTTAAATTGAGATGAAGCGCTGCGATTTGAGGCTATACAAGTTCAGATAAAGTGCTAATTGACAGGTGTAGTTGAGAAAACTCCAATTCGCCGATTTTTGAAGCAACTTTGAGCGTTAAGGCCTCTACACACGTTCCTGCCCTAGCAAGGAAAGAACGATTGAAACGTGTGAAGCACGTTAGGAAGCAAAAACGGCAGGACGTCCGAAGTAGAAAGGCAAGAAGGTCTCGACCGTCCTGTCTCCTAACTCCCCACCACGCTGGAAACAGGATAGGAGCGTGCGTAGAGCAATCGGAGGCTCTTTTTTGGTCTCCCTTCTTGTATTGTGCACTCTCTTGCTCCCACCTCCCAATTCTTGACAAGAACCCCCGAAATGATGCTTTCAGTCGGAACGTGCGTAAAGGAGCGTCCTAGCAAGGAGACAGGACGAATTTGACAGGATAGGTCGTTAGGACAGGAACATGTGAAGGGGCCTTAAAGCGCCACTGCGTGGGTAAACATTAGTGTAAAATATTAGTTGAGATAGTTGATAAAAACACTAAATCACAAATAGAATTGAGAAAATGCATCAATTCGATGTTAAATTTAGTAAATAGTATTAATTCGCGGATTCGTGGGGAAACTTCGATGCTTGAATTGTGAGAAAGCGCCATTTCATGGCTAAAAGTTTATAAAAAGTGCCGATTCAATGCTCGAATAAAGAAAAACGCTAATTCGCGGCTAAAATTTAGAAAAAGCGCTAGACAATTCGCAGAGAAATTTGAGAGAACGTGTTAATCCGGTGATGAAATTGAGAAAATAATGAGCAAATTTACGGTCAAAACTGAAAAAAGGGCTCGTTTTCACCTAAGGTCGAGAAAGAAAACACTAACTGGCGGTTTCCTGAGGCAACTTATTGACTAAAATTGAGAAAAATACGTATAATTAAACTCTACGTAGAAAGTATATTGCTTGTATATTTAGGGACCCATTAAGGGGTCTGCTATAGAGATTTCCATCCCCCGCCCCGCCAGGAGTAGGCCACTGTTCAGGGCATACTCTTGTTCCCCCCCCCCCCACAGTTTCTCGTCTGAATACGCTGTTCATCCAATCCTGTGAATCCAACCCAGAACCACGCTCTCAAACTCAACCGATTTCTTTCATCGTGGTCTCAGAAGAAAGATAATTAATTGGTGATTATCTTAATTATTATATTATATTAATTGGTGGCTAATTCTAGCGGCATTTTGAACTCTTTAACGCCCTTTTTCCAGCCTTTTGGAGTTGAGGTTCGCAGGGCCGTTTCTAGCCCTCTCGGGGCCCCTAGGCGAGAACTATTGGGGGGGGGGGGCTAGCAGCCGGTGGAGACGCGGCTAAAAACTGACGATTCGCACCCTAAAAATTAGGGCTTTTTAAGTAGAAAGAATGGCTACAATCGCTTGTACAATTGAGCAAAATGCTGATTCGCGGCTGAAATTCAGAAAAATGTCTATAAAAGTGGTTGTTAATATTTTAAAAAAGTGCTAATTCACAGCAGAAATTGGGAAAATGTGTATTTAAAAAAAAATGTATTCCATTTAGCGACTAGTTTCTTCGACTATAGTAACTTCGCAATGCAATGAGACAAACGATAATTCGATGAATAAGAGAGAAAAATTAGTTAAGAAACGCGAATTTGAGGAAAGAATGCACAAAGGTTTGTGTGGAGGACCACACGATACTTCCATGTTCCCGTTTTTCGCGTACATCAATGTAAGCATAAAACAAAAATGGAAGTAAAAAGATGGTGACGAAGAGGGGGAGAAAGGCAGAAGAGCTCTTCCTTCGGATAAAAGAACGAGAAATCTTAACAAAATAGTTACAAAATTCCAAGAACAATTGTTTCGAAGTTAATACCGAAAATATTATTCCGCTACGGGGAGAACATGCCTGGGAAATGATTTACCTTCAAAACAAAGGTCATATTCGCGTTTGCCATGCTAAGAAACAACTAGATTTAGATTACTATGTAAATCTGTGGCAAATAATTTTTGACGTAGTCACGCCAAATCGATCTCCTCCCACAATTTTCTCTTAATCTCAGTTTTTTTTTGGGTACAAATATTTGCAATTAAGATACAAAGGGGCTCTCGAAGCCCTTTTTTGCAATTTCGACCGTCATTTTTTGCTACTGGTCCTTTTGCACTAAAAACGACGTTTTTGGCAAAAAAAAAAGTTGCATTTTTTCGGCAATATTGTGGTCAATTCGCAAGGAAATTTCACGAGGAATCCGAAAAAAATATCAAAAAATTCTGGAATGACTTGTTCTGAAGTTATATCCAAAAACGACATTTCGGTACGGGGAGAACATGTCCGATAAATGATTTTTTCTCAAAACAAAGGTCAGGTTTGTGCTTCTCATATTAAGAAATAGCCAGGTTTTCATTTTCATGCAATTTATCGAAAAAAAAGCGACAGACCGACAGACCGTCAGACCGACGGCATGCCAAAAACCACTTTTTTCAACTTTTTTGAGGTTGTACATTATGAATGTGATGTCAGCTCGGACTCGATTTTTTTCACGAACACCACACTTCCATTCCCGTAGGGAACATGGAAGTAAAATGAAAAAAATCGCCTAAAGCACGCCTTAGAAATACGCTAATTCATGGTTAAAATTTAGTAGAACACTGATTTGCGGGTGAAATGTAGGAAAACATAAATTAATGGCCTTTGAAGGCAATTTCGGGCCTTAAACTAGGAAAAGGCGCTGATCCACGGATAAAAGTGAAAAAAAATGATAATAGTTCATACGCTGCTAATTTGTGGTCAATATTGAGAAACATCACTATAATTAACGCGGCTGCAATTAATAAAAACGCTTCTTTGCAGCTGAAAGTGAAAAAAAAGTGCTAGACTCACTGCTGAAAAGGTGAAAAATCGCTGATTTGCAGCAAAAATTTAGGAAAATCGCAAATTATTTCCATCGAATTACTTGTTAGCTAAGCACAAGTATCTACTGTGTATTAGCTCTTTGTGCGCCCTGGCTTCTGTAGATCTACCAATCCCAACGCTCTTTTTAAACTAATTTGTTTAGAATTACGCTTCTTAGTTGTTTTTTTTTTTTTTTCGTCCGCCTTCCCCCCTCCTTCATTTTGCTGGGCGCTCCCCTCAGGACACGGCGAGAAAAAACTATGAGCGAATTTCTGCGTAACTTCAAGCCGCTTTAAATACATCGACTAGAAGGCAAAACTGTAAACAATGCTGTAGCAATAGCAACCAGTGTGTCTACTCCAGGAATGTTCTTTCAGACGCCACCAGGGACGGCCGCGTAATCTTTGCGGGGCCAATACTTGCTGGCAATGTAGTTGAAATTAGGACCCGAAACTAGCAATCGCGTTGATAAATTATGCCATTAGGCAACTTCGTTGTGGACTTAAAATACTAACAGTTTTGTCGAAATCCCACTCCCGCCGCGCCGCGACCCATCAAACCTCATGCGTAGCAACCTAAAATCTATCAATCACCTTCGAAAAAACTTTGATACCAAGCAAAAGGTGCCCGTCGCCGATTGACTCATAATTCAGTGAACCAGAAACCACTGAAATTCGGATAGTCTGTCACAAGAAATCCTGTAATTACGTTAAAAATACTTGGAAAGATGTTTCAGAGGCTATACAGCTCGAGAAACTGACTAAGAGTCCGGGGGTTGGCAGTTTAAACTCATGTTAAGTATTCCTAACCGACAATACCTAGCACTTCCTATGGTGAGGTGGGTGGACTGTTCTGCGCACCAAACTCGGAACTCACTGAAAATGTCCTACAAGTTGCTACATTCGATCAATAACAACGCCATTTTCAGTTTTGACCGCAGCCATAGGCCATGTGTTTTGATGTCGCATACTATCATGAAAAAGTTTAAACTAAACTGTTGAGATTATTTCCGTTAAGATTTTTTTTTGTTTTATTTTTAATTTTGTTAACAAAAAAACAATGAAAAGGCCATCGAAAACACCATCGTCTGACAGTACAGAAAAGGAAAACACAAAAAATTTGTCGCATTTATTTCAAGGCGAGCCCTCGGATGAATCACTCCCTTTGACCAGAATTTGGGAAGAGGCCCGTGAAAAGCAGGACCCCGTCGACGACGACGTTGACGATTCAGACAGCGAGCGTGTCATCGTTCTTCCGGACATTCAGTACGACAATGATGACGAGCCGACACCGGTTGTCAACGACGAGTCAACGGGCGGTGGTGGTGGTGGTGGTGGTCACCGGGCGGCGAGAAAATTCGGTAGAACGCCGTCAACGTCGAGCCTGTTGAATGGTCATTATAAGAATCTTTTAGTTGAAGATGCAAAGGACTTGGGGGAGACCGAGCGGGAAATGCTTTTCCGACGGTTTTCAGGAGTTTTTTCCAATTGGCAATACTCGGACGAAGAACGTCAATGGCTTCGTTACAAGGTTGAAATTCTAACCCGAGACGAGTGCATCATATTCGCCATACTCGGGCACATTCTACTCAATTCAGATGAGATGAGAGGCACCAGAAAGCAGGTCCCTTCGTCGGAGGAAGCTCGTCAAGTCCTTTTGATGCTGTCTGTTGGAAGTCAATGGGATGTATTCAATTTAGCGATAGTTATGGCCTTCGCCGACAAAATTAATGTCACCGCTCTAATAAGATCGTTGGATGAAGTGAAAACAATATCAGAAGAGCCTAGAACATGCATTGAAAACGTTCTGAAAGGTCAGCTAGAAGCGATCACTCTGGCATGCTGGGGAAATAAACAGTAGAACAACACAAAAACGTAGCCTTAGGAGACATATTACTTGAAAGACATTTTTAAAAATAATAAATCTGAGTAGCTCACGACTTCCAACCAAGCAATTCATCTTATCCAAACTGTGACCATTTAGTGTTATATCAAACATTTATTTTGCCATAGATATTTATAGTCTCGTCACTACTTCTTCAGCCCCTCATGTGAATAATTGGTTCTTGTCCCATTTGTTACAGATCCACTTGAAAAGTCTCTAAAAAGAATGAAATATGACGTCGAACTGTTTTGCTTTTGTGACTTAAAAACTTTTCCCCGAGACAGAGAGAGCATGAAAACAGTGTTGAGGAGCATTGATTGATGAGCTTTTCCACGAGAAGGGATGGAAAGATATGTAAGTCGGTTGACAAGTAATGTATGATAAAAGCCTTGTTGAGTTTGAGATTGGAGGGAGCCCAAAAAGCAAACTGCTGACAACGAGTTGGTAGTCTTGAGGGCATTATCAGGCAACGGGGTTTGACATTGCACAAATCCTTTAAAAAACTCTCCACTCTCCCGTGATAAATGGTTTTGAACAATTCAACCCCTTTCGCTCCCCCCCCCCATCCGAGCTCTTTCGCGCTCTTCACTTCTTTTTGGGTTTCGGGGAAGCTGTGCTTTTAATGGAAGGGACGACTGGGTGGATATCGTGAAAATCGATCAATTACTTCACGAGAGATGCGGTCAATTCAATTTAGAAAGCAAAAGCTAAATATTTGTAATTTATCTTGAGATCTTATCAATCATATCCATTTTTTTATTGTCCTCTAGTCTTCCAGTAGAAGGAAAGCTAAAGAGAATTAGCTTTAAGCCACAAAAAGGGGACGAAAGTGATGTAATTTGTTTCTCAAGTAATTAAAGAAGATACTCATTGAAAACAAGAAGTGATGAAGAGAAGTTTAGCTCTAAATAACGGTAGAATTTCATTCAAACTCGACGCTAGAGGGACTTCTCGAGTCATTTAAGAGTTCTGAACTAGAAAACTCACTTTCATCCAGGCAGCTTGAATGACAATAACATTAGTCACTTTCGAAACTCATGACAATAATAGTTTCGAAGGGTCTGTGCCTGTTTATACGCGATGCGTTTCTTCGACGCTATATCGTTTTAAGAAATGGACCGGCAGTTTCCCAGCCACCGATGAAAGAGAGTAGAGACAACTTGTAAGCAATAACGTAAAGTTTTAGAGTGAGGGGGAAACCCTTAACCCCCCACCGTCGCTCAGTTTGTCAAAAGGAGGATTTAATGGTTAAAAGGGGTTGGAGACAGTCTTGGGTTGGTTAATCTCTTGTCGTTGACTGCAAATCAAGTCGTCTATGTACATAGAAATTTTGTGATGTCGCCTGACAAACGCAAACAGCTTTCCAAAGGTTGACAACGAACTTTCTTTTCATTTATTCTTTCGAGGAAACTGAATCTTCCTGGATGGTTTTCCCCCTTCATCTTTCTCAGTGACCTAATAAATTATTCATGAAAACATAAAAATAAAACATAAAACCCACAATGAATAAAGCCAGAGCAGAATAGAACAACAATGAAGTAAAGAATGAAAAAAACACGAAAACAATGATAGTGATTTCAATTCAACTATACCTAAATCACGTAGACATAATAATGACGTCACTCTTGTTGCTTGGTGGGTGGTGAAAAAAACTGTTCTGCCTCGTCTTCTGGTGTGAATCATGGGGAGGGGTCTGGAACTTTTAGCAATCTACAATAGAATAACAAAACAAATATTAAAATGCAACAAAAAGTCATGAAGCAAATAATGCAAACAACATAGTAACTAAATAACTAAAAGCCAATAAGTTGCAATTTCGCTCAATAAAACCCAAGAAACTACAACAAGCTTGTAATTTCACTGAGGGTATTTGCGCAGTGAGCATCGGCTAGTCCTGAAACGTCCACACTCACTGAAAAACAAAATGAATAGACGAAGATTGCACCCAAGGTGAGGTCCAGTCTCCGTTTCGACCTCAGACCTTCAGACACCAGGGCTACTTGGTCTTGCCCGAGCAATGAAGCCGATGGTCCACCCCTCGCCGGGAGCGGAGGTACTACGATCCTCGCCCCCGGCTCTCAACCCGTTCTGGTAAGACCAAAACGGAGAGTAAGTATAAAGAAAAAAGTAACTAAGGAACAGAAGGAGCTCCTAGTTGACTTTTTACTGAACAACCCACAGATGGTTTCGGGCAAAATTACGCCAGAGTTTACAGCCCATCATTGTCGGGAGAAGTGGGCCGAGCTGTCCAATATTTTGGAGAGCTGTCCTGCTGGTCCAAAAGTCAAGAGTGTGAACGAATGGAGAAAAGTAATGTATTTCTTGATATTCAGCATGTATCACAATGACAAGTAAGAAATTGATCCAACTTTAGACATGGTCCGATATAAAAAGGACAGTGAAGGAGAAGGCCGCGAGGCTAAAAAAATATGATTCGGGGACGGGCTCAGGTACAAGAGGGGAAGAACTGACTCCGTTCGAAGAGAAAGTAATGTCTCTGTTGGGAGAAATTATGGTTGAGGGGCACACCGTTGCAGAACGGGGCATCCCCTCCCTCCCACCTGAAGAGGTTTGTGCGCTTTCAGATACTTTATTACGTTTCTTTCTATTCACTACTTTTGATTGATCGTTGAAGCCACGTCCATCGACGTCCCGTGTCCTCATTCCCATCGAGGAGCTTCTCTTCACGGAAAGTACTGATCAACCGTCACCGCCGAACATGCCCCTATCTGCTGGAATCTCTGAAATACAACCACTGAGTCCAGTGAAAATTCCAGGGCCCAGCATTTCGGAGCCTCTGGTCACTTCACGCAGGAGGATTTTACGGGAGGTCGAATATTATTTACCCACGTGGAATATACGACTGCTATTGGCTATAATCAGTGAAATATTTCTGTTTCAGGCGGCGAGGAGAACACCTCCATCTTCGAGCCGAGTTAGGCGACGAGCGAGAGCGAGAACCGGTAATTTGATGAAATAAGTACCAACCCATCACTGGTTCTCAATTTAATTCAATGCTTCCTTTCACAGATTCTGAACATAACGAATTTATTCGGGAAATTCGCGAAATCGAGCGTAATCGCGATCGAAGAGAAGCTCGCCTCCATGAGGAATTGTCTAGAGTCCTCGAGAGGTCTCTTGAACTCATAAATATATTAATTCAGCAACGTGAGGGATGATTTATTAATAACAACTGTTTGTATAATATTTGTATCTTTCTGTAAATATGTACAAAGTATTGTAATTTTCCAAATTGTGTGTAATTATATTTTACGTAAACATGTTATGTAAAACATTTTTTTACATTATATTTTACGTATGAGCTTCTTATATAGTTGTACGGAGCATTTTACAGGCTCTGAGCCAAGACGTCTCGTACTTGGCGTCCTTTGGCCTGCAAGGAGTTAAACGCAGCCGGAGGGGCGTCAGTTCTAGGAACCTCCTGAGAATTAAATTGGAATTTTGTTGTATAGACTCGAATCATCCACCAGGCATTTACTCACATCATCAATTCCGACTGACGTTTCCACATCTGGCGAATTCCCCAATTTACACATGTTGTGAAGAACCGCGCAGCATGTGATAATTCTAGCTGCCTTCTCTGGATGGTAATGCTGCGTCCTGTGCTTCAGCAAGCATCTAAACCTGACAGAAATTAGTGGTTAGCATATTTTCTCATATCTATCTATTGCCAACCTCGTCTTTAGCTGTCCATTCACTCTTTCTATTACGGATCTTGTTTTCCGGTGGAAAAAATTGAATCTCTGCTCCACCGGATTCTTCGTACTCTCCGGATACGGAGTCAAAAGAAAAGGCTCCAGAGGGTACCCACTGTCTCCTATCCCAAAGAGTCCAGTAAAGTCACAAGTAAAGACTCCAGAGAGTAACAGGTCCACATGCTGAGTCGTTTCTCAAATCATCCTCAACCTCAAACTCCCCTGAAGAAGCGTATTACATCAGGAAATATGACATGATTTTCGAGTTTTTGAAGAACGATGGATGTTGAGGGAAATTAGTGGGACGACTTAGTGGTTAGCATGTGGCCCTGAAAATTAATACTGTTGAAGATTACCCAGCAACCAAGAATTAAAATGACCGCGATTGTACATCTTTTCGATATACTCACGCAGATCGCTCATCTTCCACACGAACGCATCATGAGCTGACCCAGGGAATTCGGCATTGGTGTTGGTTATTATGCAGTTTGCGTCACATACCTAAATTGATACACAACTGCATTTATGGGCTGTACAATATGAGTAAGGTATTACACGAACCAATTGAACATTTATTGAGTGCTCTCCTTTTCTGATGACGTAAACGGATGATTCAGGAGTGGAAGTCGCCAAAAATTAAATTATATACTTAGGAGAGAAAGTTCAAGTCAATAATAACTAACTATCGCATACTCCACCCCTCAACACAAGTTTTTTCTCTACTTTTGGAGGGGTGGCCAAAAGACATTATAAAATATTTTTTTGCCTTGTGGATTAAATTTTATTGTTTGGCAGATAAAATAAATAAAAATAAAAATAAATAAATAATAGAGAGACCCGACAAGGCAACAGCCGAGGCTGCCCACTCTTCGAGGTTGGGAAAGGCACTTTACTGCCGGGTTGTACAAGTCATTTCGTTTTCTATTTGAGGTGAAAATTGGATTTGTCATCCGTGAACGGCAAAATACTTGTCCTCCTAAACGGGAAAAGAGTCACTTGCGTTGTCAATCGCGACTCTCGAAAATCCAATTTTCACCTCATGTAGAAAACAAAACAAAACTTACTGTGCTCGCACGGCCGGGATTCCTCGGACTTAAGGAAACTTTATGTATTTTTTTGGGGCGAGGTGTGTCGACTATCCCGTTGACCAACTTGCTCGAGCACTTACTAACTGACTTTTTGGACACAGCCCAACTCAATGTCCTGCGCACGGAAAGCTGGTAGCTCCCTTGAGCACAGAATCGCAGAGCAATAAGGACCTGATAGAGTAATCCGGTACAGTCTTAAGCTGCCATGCTACTTAGTGTAACGGTAGGTACCTTTGACTCTGCAGAGATTGAAGAGCTGATTCTTGCAGCAGGTAAATGCCCCCGCGATTCCTCCACCAGCTGCCACGCCGTTCAGCCGAAATAAACTGGTGAATCTAGAGGGAAAGAGCTCAAGGAACTAATTACTTCGATTTCGGAAATCAGGCTGTACTCAAGCACTTGTTAATTACCTCGGTCTCTGACATGTCATCGAACGCTCGGTACCCAACAACTAATGGCGCGCGAATGTGCACATTTCGTGTGAGGATTCGATTTCGTCTTCTGCGGCATTAACATAAAGTCTTATTAAGTCACCCGTTCTCTTCTTCAGTTCTTCTCTAAGTCTTTTTAGAAATGGTCAGGACTTTTGGTAGTACACCACATTGATCAGACTTGGGTAGGATCATGTTAAGAATTAGTTGATAGAACAAGTAGGTGAATAAAATGAAGAAAACTTACTTGGCCCGCGTCAAAACATGAGAGTAGAACACCAAACATCCCAAAGACGACATCTTAAAATTTTAAAATAAAACAAAAAGAATACACCATATTACACTCGATCAGCAAAAACACGCTATTTAAGTAAAATAAATTCTTTTCGGGATCTTCCCGACACCCAACTCGACAGAAGTTATCTGCCGAGATAATCCCTCCAGAGAAAACCCGCCGGTGAGCCTGGTTCCCTCTAGCGAGTCCCATCCCGAACAGTGTAACTAGGTCTTGACGTGAAAGCTCACTTCCCGCTAGCGACTTTATCCCGCAGCTATAACCCGAACACTCGAACTAGGCGGGTGATTTTCATTGGTTATCTGCTTCTTGGTTATCTGCTCGAATGAATTACTGCTTGTGGGATATCTGTAATATGGGTTAACTTTTATCAGCTTTGACCAACTTTTCATAACTGGAGGCCTAAGGGCAACAACTGATGGAAGTAGCTAACAATGATAAACCTCTTGTGATAGCTGATAGTGTGTTGATGATCGGGAAGAATTGGTCTAGTCTGAATTGCGGAAACGATTGGTTAAGTAACGTTACTCACCCGTTTGGTGGCTGAGGGATAAGGTCCGTTCCGTTTTCACCGACTAAAATTAACCCAGTGGGCTGATGATAATTATGATATAAAGTTGTTAAATGCGTAATTAACGTGCTAATCGAGGGAATCACGCGGCAGTTGAGTTTTTGGGCAACGGAAACGCCGAGAAAGAATCACAAATTGGGTACCTACATACAAAACGGAAGTTTTTTGCCATTTTTGAGTGACGGATTATTGTATGTTTTTTATCGTTTTTCGTTTCATTTCGTTTTTCGTTGGGGTGTCGAATACTTATAGTGCACCTATGGCCTGCTGCCTGCTGTACTTCTCATACCGACAGATGTAATACTCCAAATCTAAATACTCCCAATCTGATGAACTGAAAGAAAAGTCGGCGGGCAAGGTCATGGTTTTGGGGTGATGCACATAATTTTCGGACCAGCCCCTAACTCGCGTTGAAGTGCTCTGTACGGGCTGACGTTCAGCATTCAAATTCTGATCTGGTGTTCAAGCCATAAGAATTTGGTTACGATCCGGCTATTTGCTGGCTCCCTTCCCACAGCACTGGGAGAGTCAAATTCAGCGGACCAGCCCATAAGTCGCGGTAAAATGCTCCAACCGAGCTGACTTTCTGCATGCAGACTCAAAAATTGTGATGGCTATACTACCACCCGTTAGGATTAGGGTTTGAATACAGATCGTAAGCCCGGTCGGAACGCAACGCGAGTTGTGGGCAGACCGACCATCTTTCGCGCTCGACTTGAAATCATTCCTGAAAAACGAGTCATCGGTTTAACAGTAAGATAATCATCTCAGATTTAAGTAAATTCTAGGGGACCAGTATTAAAACAATAATGCCTAAAAAATATACGAGGTTGTCATAGAAAGCTGAGAGGTGAGATTATCCTATCTCATTCGAGCTGTTCATAACTTATTCTCTTAAATGACATTCAATCAATTGTTCTAGTGATTAATCAATAGTCAAAAAAGTACTTACTTTTCAAGTGACGAATTGAAATAAGCGCTAGACAGAGGTACCATTCACAGTCGCAGTCGGTGGGAAGAGTGATAACCTCGGTTCTTTGAATCAACCAAGATACGAGGTTTTCATAGACGGAGTGATAACCTCGTATCTTCCAAACGCCCAAGATACGAGGTTATCACAGTCGGTGAAGACAACGATCAAAACCGAGGTTATCATTGAGGCCTTTACAGAGCAGAAAAAATCATTTTCCGCCAGAATTCAAGTCACAGAGTGATGAGATACGAGGTTTTCATGCGGAAAGTACAATAAAAAAAAAATGACCAAAAATTGAGATACGAGGTTATCATGTGATGCCATCGATGTGATAATTCTAGCTGCCTTCTCTGGATAGTAATGCAGCGTCCTGTGCTTCAGCAAGCATCTAAACCTGACAGAAATTAGTGGTTAGAATATTTTCTCATATCTATCTATTGCCAACCTCGACTTTAGCTGTCCATTCACTCTTTCTATTAAGGATCTTGTTTTCCGGTGGAAAAAATTGAATCTCTGCTCCACCGGATTTTTCGTAATCTCCGGATACGGAGTCAAAAGAAAAGGCTCCAGAGGGTACCCACTGTCTCCTATCCCAAAGAGTCCAGTAAAGTCACAAGTAAAGACTCTAGAGAGTAACAGGTCCACATGCTGAGTCGTTTCTCAAATCATCCTCAACCTCAAACTCCCTTGAAGAAGCGTATTACATCAGGAAATATGACATGATTTTCGAGTTTTTGAAGAACGATGGATGTTGAGGGAAATTAGTGGGACGACTCGGCATGTGGCCCTGAAAATTAATACTGTTGAAGATTACCCAGCAACCAAGAATTAAAATGACCGCGATTGTACATCTTTTCGATATACTCACGCAGATCGCTCATCTTCCACACGAACGCATCATGAGCTGACCCAGGGAATTCGGCATTGGTGTTGGTTATTATGCAGTTTGCGTCACATACCTAAATTGATACACAACTGCATTTATGGGCTGTACAATATGAGTAAGGTACTACACGAACCAATTGAACATTTATTGAGTGCTCTCCTTTTCTGATGACGTAAACGGATATCGGGGCCCATGAGGCGCCACAATGTGCCGTCAATGCACCCAACAATACCGCGCATTCCACTATTTTCGTAGAAACTGATTCAGGAGTGGAAGTCGCCAAAAATTAAATTATATACTTAGGAGAGAAAGTTCAAGTCAATAATAACTAACTATCGCATACTCCACCCCTCAACACAAGTTTTTTCTCTACTTTTGGAGGGGTGGCCAAAAGACATTATAAAATATTTTTTTGCCTTGTGGATTTTAAATTTTATTGTTTGGCAAATAAAATAAATAAATAATAGAGAGACCCGACAAGGCAACAGCCGAGGCTGCCCACTCTTCGAGGTTGGGAAAGGCACTTTAACCAATGAGAATAATTTACTGAGGTATATGTATAAGGACGCTCACCGAGGTACGTCCAGAGAGTCTGTTGTCTCCTCCCACGAAGCATTGTTATTCTTCTCTCCTTGTCAGCAATAAAAAAAAAGCTCTACCCCCATTAGTCTCTCTCCGTATCTTTATATTTGTTAGGAGAGACCCCTGATTGTATTGGTAGCCTGACTCCCGTTGGAACAACGTTCCTTCCTGTTTCAGCGCCAAACAATCAGGGGATCCTTGAGCCGAGCTCTAGCAGCCTGCATCCCGTTGGAATAACGTTCCTTCCTGTTGCAGCGTTAGAGACGGCGAGGAGTTAGGGGATAGGTGAGGAAAGCTCCAGCCTTAAGGATAGGTCGCATCCCGTTGAGAATTTTCTCTTCCTGGTGCGGCGTCTGAGAGGTTGGAGTTTAAACTCAGGATAAGATCTGCCTGCATCCCGGATTTGCAAGTGCTTTCCCTGTTGCAGCGGTCTTCCTGAGGACCTCTTAATTGGAAGATCTCTAGCCTCGTCTTGTCACTCCAGCGGCCGGGTTCTAATCCCCTCCCTGGATCTCAAGACGGGACACTGGGACTTCCTTACAGGAGCTTAGTGGGCTACTAACGCCTGGGCCAGAGTAACATCTCCCCCCGGTTTATTAGTCAAGTCTAAGACTCCTTTTTCTCTTATATTGTGGGGAAAAAAAATTAGAACACACCAACAAACCTCAGCCACCCGCAATACGTTTATTCCCCTAGTCCTCTGTGGTTGGCTGTTGGTTCCACTTCAACCAAGTATGAACACGGCTGATTCAGGAGGATATCATCTAGGGCTGAAAATTGACCTAGGATTCAATGGAATTGTCTAATGCAACAGTCGTGGTCACCGCTTTACCTGATATTTGAATTCCATCTCACATTATACATGTACCTACTTATACTGCACTTTTAACACACGCAAAAAATTAAATTAAGTAGGACTTGGGTAAAAAGAATAACGTAATGTAATGTGAATGCAACATAATGATGTATATAGACTTGGAACGGTTTATCAGAACTTCAGAAGTCGTATCGTGATAACAAGAAATCCATTAAAAAGGAAATAATCATAATGGGTGGGTAGATCGTTTATTACACTGTTCACTGCGGACATTTAGTTAGACTTATAGAACACAACTTCCGAAATTACAACCATAGTTAGCTATTGGAATACAGTTGTTTTCCACAGACATCATGTTCAGTGATTGTCGAACAACCTGATAAAAGTTAACCCGTATTACAGATAACCAAAAAACAGTAGTTCATTCGAACAGATAACCGGCGAGCAGTTGTCCGACATTACGCACCCGAACTAGGCCCCCAGAACCGATGAGAACCGTGCTTGGTGGGCGCATAGCCCCCTACATCAAAATTGTTCTTATTTGAACACTGGCCGCGGCGCCTATAGCCGCAATGTCGCCAGTGCCCGTTTCACCGTCACGGTTCTCATCGGTTCTGGTGAGCCGAGTACCCCCCGACTTAGTCTTACCAGAACGAGAATGTTGCAATTTTGTCTGGGGTAAGGCGTATATGAGGCACAATAGTCCCGGGGTCTGCGAGTCCCCCCCCCCCAAAAAAAAACCGTTGGAAAAGTTAAATTTCCCATTGCAATTTTACTGGCATTTAAGACCCGAAACTTCCATACTACGCTAGAATTTCAACGAGACATGGGCGTCGCCAGCGGAGGGGACGGGTGGGCTGTTGCCCTCCCCTAGAATCAAAAACGCAGATTTCGTGGGGCAGCTGCCCACCCACAAGATTCCAAAAATATTTTCCCTGATCTGGCTAACAGAAACACAAATTTATTATATTTCGCTCCTTAAAACCAATTTTGCGGATTTTTCTCACTAAAAAACAACAAAACGTAAACAAACGGTAAACGAACGAATGGCGCCATTTTCGTCATGTTTAGTGATATGTGTGCCGCCAGGTTCACGTGCATGTGATTGAGCACTATTTGTAGCGTCGAATTGACGTTTTTCTTTAATTTTAGGTGAAACTGAGTGCTTTTTTCAATTCTACCTCGAACTATAGCCTATTTTCTTCATTTTGACCGTGGAATGGTCCCAAAAAACCGTGTAATAACGCATTTTTGATTTACTATTCTAATTACGCCCAGCACTGGGCATCGCCTATAAACCGCGAATAGGTGCGTTCTGTCAATTTCAGCCGCAAAAGAACAGTTTTTCCTCAATGTAACCTGTGAATGAACGCTATTTCTCAACTTTAGCGACGACAATTACACTATAATCAACAAAAAACTGTGACAATTTTGCCAATTCATTTTCCCTCAATTTTAGCCGCAAATTCTTGCTTTAATCTCAATTCTGCCTTGAGCAATTCCCCCCTTTAAATATCAGTAGTTAAAAGGTCCAAATAATACTCATGTTAGCGAATTTCATTAATTTTGATCCTGACGTTGCATCGCGAATCGGAAAATAATTGTTTTCCTCAATGTGCCTTAATTTTAGCCGAAAATAAGAACTTTTTAAAAAATGTGTGCGCTAAGTCGCCCTTTTTCTCGATTGCACCCGCAAACTTTCTATATAAATGTATAAAAATAGTCAATTATCACTTTTTCGCAATGTTCACCGAGATATTGGTTTGAGAAACCACAAACTGGTGTCTTCTCTTAATTTTACCAGCGTGAATGAGCTCCATTTCTCAATTTTAGCCGTGAAATGACATTTTTTCTCAAGTTTAGCCGCAAATGAGCGATTTTTCTCAATTCTACATTGAACGCTCAATTTATTTTGTCAATTTTAGCCGTGGAAAGAGCACTGTAAACCGTGAGTTAGCGCATTTTCTTAATTTCAGCCCGGACTTTGGATCGCAAAACCGCAAATTGGCGTGTTTTCTCAATTTCAACCGCGAACAATGAGCAGATTTATTTCTCAAGTTCAACGTGAATCAGCGCTATTTCTCAATTCTAGCCGTGAATGGGTGTTTTCACTCAGTACTAGCCGGAAAATGTCTTTTTCATGGGTTTCATCCGCGAACGAGCACTTTTTCTCAAGACGTGTGCCGCCCCCCCCCCCAAACTCTGAATTCGTGTGCCTGGCTGGCTGCCCACTCTTGATCATGGGCTGGCTACGCCCCTGCAACGAGAGACTTGCATTTTTGCCTGAATTAAGATCCGAAACTTGAGTATTCGTAAGAATGAAGACTCAAAACTTGCAAATTCGGAGACAATCGGCCACAAAAATTCTCAATTCGCAGTCAATCGTCAAACTTTTGGGCGATTTAGTGGCCAGGGGTAGGCTTAACTGTTCGGCTGCTATAAAATGGTCCCGACATTTTTTAATTAAGACCCTATTAAACTGGAAATTTGCCTAAAATTGAGACGCGAAGATACAGAACTGTTAATTTAGCGGTTATTCAGCCAAGAAACTCGTAATTTCGATCAATTTTAGGACCCAACTTGCAAACACAATGTTTATAGCGCTCAATGTTGGAATTACACGACTATTATGGTCGGTTATGGTCGCAGTCGGAGGGAGCCAGCCAGCCCGCAGGCTTCGGGAATCACAAAACAAAATTGGGGCCCTGGCCTCGTAAACTTGCAATTTACTGAAATTAAGCCGTGCAACTTGCTATATGACTAATATTCAGCCGGGAAAATTCCAAATTTGCGGATATTTGCACCTCCCTCCCCCATGAATTTTGCAGTGTCTGGTTTTGCGATCGTTCGCAACATGAAAATCCGGTTTTGCGTTTACAATATGAAAATCTCCGGAAGCGTTTAAATTCGCGGTTTAGGCTTCTATATTTTCTTCTCTCCCAGAAACAAGAATTTTGCTACAAATAAAGGCCAAAAAATTTGTAGTTTCATAGATGTTAAGACTCGTAACTCGTAATTCCGCAAGGTTTTTGCTCCTAGAAAAGTAATTTCGGGGCTATATTTGCCAGGATTTCAAAACGGTCGGAGGCCTGGCATCATAGGCCACTAAAATACATTCAGTGAAGCCATAGTAACACGTGTGGGTATCCACTTGACGGCAATAAAATTGCTGTGTCGACCGGCTCCGAGCACATCCTATTCTCCTGGCACGAAAGTTTAAAAAAATGACGGGGAAAAAGAGGCATAATCATCGATTTTGACAAGTTTTGGTACCGAATCCATTAAGCGGGCCACACGCGATCAAACTTTAGCCGTGATGTGGGACTTTAAGAACATTTCGCCATTTTTTCTGTGGAAAATCCGTTTTTGGGACGTAATTTCAAGATTATTTGCCTTTTTAGGGGAAAACTGTTCAATTTTAAAGCTAATCAGTCAGTTTGAAGAGACGAATTGGCTGTTTCCGAGTGTAGCTGGAATCGAACAAAGACGCCCTCGCCCTCCTGGCTACGCCCTTGCCCAAGAGGACATAACGATTTGCGTGCTCCTCATCAGAGAGATGCAAGGTAGTGTCAACGACTGCGGGGATCCCATTGGAAGGATTAAATACAAAACTTTATAATAGTCTCGCATTTACTGATAACCTCCACTCCCTCCCCAACCACACAAAACTTTCCTTTGAAGGACGTCACAATCGATAAACACATAAATCACAAGTTTTCGGTTGCTATGTACGAAAAGTTTCATTTAAATGCAAGCCAACCACTCATATTATACGCCTCCCTATCATGTAGAACACAGTTAACGCTTTCGATAATGGTAAATTATTCAACAGAAGAAGCACGAGTGCGTAAAGCGGATTACCTGTCAGTGGAAGGGGAGCTTTTACTTGCATTTGGGTACTAAAGTTTCCCACATGCATTTTCTCAGGTGGTAGGCACGCAGTATTAGTGCGGTGGAAACTACGGGGAAACGCTCGAATGTGGTGGGGGGGGGGGAATCACATTAGCTTCTCTCCATGTATGCCGCCGAGCTGTAAGCTGATCTATCGATTGACAATTTAAACGAAAGGGAATGACTAGGAGAGAATTGTAAGACATACTTTTTTATATTTACAAATAAATAATTCAATAATTAGGCTTCGGTTATTTTAAAAATTATTTAAAAAACCAAGCCACTTGACAATAATATTTCATGTATACACAAGCGCTATTGACTGTTTGCAAGCCGAAGGCTTGCAAAAGTAATAATTTTTTTGTTCAAAAAAACAGTTTCCCTCCTTGATACACAAGAAACTTTTTAGACATTAGTGTTATCTCATTGTTTTGTCATTTAATGAAAAACTTAACTTCTAAACGCAGTTCGCTCGGGCGGAAATCCGGCGATAAACTTTTTCATCCCGTACTTTTCTCCGAACTTTATACGTTGGGGTGGAGATGAAATTCAACAGAAATAATTATTTCGTCTAAACAGGTACACTGCGTAAAACTCGCGAAATAAATTACAATGGTGATTAATCTGCGATTGAATTAAATATTTACAATAATAAATAAATAAATAAATAAAATACAACAATTACGGTGAAACAAGAGCGTAAGAGGGCTAATTGGTTCTAAGCCATTTACTTGGGAGCAGACAATACAACGGTTGTGCAATAAACGTAACGAACAATTTATAGATCTGCCGAGAACACAGTTTATTTATTTATCTTATAAGAAATGTAGCCGGTTAATTCGGCGTCTTGGTTCATTTATTACAGCACAATTATACGTTCTATAGGGGAATAATCCGGCCAACCTCATTTTAATTGCTTTTCAATAATGTTTATGGTCACTCACTCAATTTTTCATGATTTTAATGTTAGAGATTAGCCTAATTAAATGGTTTAAATTACTATTGGGCGGTTGAACAGTGTTTATCGATGGGAACTACTGCTCAAGAAGCACAGCCGGATCTCGGTGGAGACTCTCCTCTCTCAACTTTTAATATTCCTGGTAATTGCGACGAGTTGGAGCCGAGTGATGAAGAGGAACTCCCACCTTTTTGAATCGAGGCACTTGAAACGGCACCGGTAAGTGTCTTTCAACAGTCACCGGGTATGGTTTTTCAATGTTGACCGGATATGGTTTGGGGATGACGACGTAGTAGGGTTTCTCCTGTGGAACGGGCACTTCGAAATTAATTTTTTTATCGACGAAATATGGGACTTTCTTTTCAACTGGCACGTGCACAGGATAGGGTTTGGGCACTTCAATTGGAACGTCAACGTGAACCGGCACTTTTTTCACAATGGGAACTAAAATGTTTTTTTCGATGTAGTAAGGAACGCGTTTTACGACACGAACGGGACGGGGAACATCCACTGGGATTTTCAACGGTACCGGTATTTTCTTCTCGATCGGAACGTACTGTTTAAGAGGCGCTCGCTCGTGGCCTGGAACAGTCGGTAGGCCCTGATTTCCCGGATCTTTCAAGTAGTCATTAATATTGGAAATGATTGAACTCGCTTCGTCAAAATTGAAACCACTTTTGAATCCTTGGAAATGGTCCGTGAACGACGGATTGTAGCGAGGAAATGACCAGGGTTGATCGTAGCTCGGAGGAGGTTCGTGACACAAGCACAGTCCTAACATCAACCATAAGAGGACTCCTGACTGTATGAAAACCATCGCGGCAAACGTCTGCGAAAAAAAAATTCTTCGAAGCTCTATTTATAAAGGAGAACTCGACTGCTTAATAGCAATGGAATTGCAGATGAGGAACGTTTTCCATAATTAAAAATCGCATCTTCTCCACCTTTTAATGTCTACTTTCCTTTTCTACCAGTTAGAAAGTATTTAAATTATTAACTTTAAAAAAGGGAAACCACATTAATTGACACTTTTTTTTCATTGCGCTCTACCGTTAAAATAATGCAGTAGAACTGACGGACCATATAGTTACGGCGTATTCATCGTGAGTTTTCCTTCTTCGCCCAACATCTGAAACTTCGAGACAGGAAAGTGCAACTAAAATAATACGCAAGCCCATTTTGTATCTGTATTACAAAAATACCAGCTTTTTAGCTATAAATCTGTTAACCGAGCGGAAAAGATTCTCCGATTCTTAAGCAAGAAATTGTGCCTTCCAAAACTGGATCATTTGACTACGAAACAGAAAACGTGACACCCTGAGAGGCGTAGGTATGGGGGCGGGGGATATGGGGGATAGATCCCCCCCAGAGCTACAAGTATGCGAACGAAGGGGCACTAGTACCAACGCTCTAAAGAGCCTCATAAAATCTCCAAAAATGAGCGTTTCTCGTTGAAGTTATGTTTAGTAAGTAAGTAAGTAAGTAAGTAAGTTTTATATTGGGGAAAAAACATAAATAAATGAAAGGAAAACTCCAATTTACAATAATAATTACATCACCAGCACTATTAGAAGTTCAAAGAACTTGTGCAATAGGGCCGAGTTGGTTGAAAAGACGGTCTGCAGAGCCACAAGAGCCTGAAAAAACAATCTACACAAACCAATTAGGTGAAAATACTATACAAATTTAAAAAACATGGGTGGTCTATAGTGACCAGGGGTGGGCAAGATACTTGAGTATTTAAAATACTTTGTATATTTTAAATACAAAATACGTATTTTGCTATTGTATTTAAATACTTTTGGAAAAGTATATATATTTCTGTATTTAAAATACATTTTCAAAAGTATTTTGTATTTCACACTCAACGAAAATACAAATACAAATACTTTTAATTTCAACGTTCCTTAGTTTCCACTTCTTCGCCATCATTCACCAGTATAACCTAACTTAGTGACACCATATTTGGCACAAAACCCCGGTGTAATAACAGCCTTCGATTGAAGTTTTCCTTTTTTCGAAAAAGTGGAGAGGGAAGGGTAGTCATGGTGGGAGGTGAAAGTTCCGAATTCCTTGTTAGCACAACTGCTGCAAAAATAATGCTAGCGGATGGCAACTTTGCACAAAAATGGATCATACAGAGCCCTAGCCTACAAGTACACAAAGCTGTACAAGTAAACAAAACTCATGGCAATTATTGCGAAAAACAACGCTAATTCGAGTTTAAACTGGACCAAAATGGTACATTCACAACTCAAATGGCGAAAAATCGCCTATTAATAAAAAAAAAAAGAGAATAGATAATGTGCTAATTCGCTGCAAATCATAAGAAAACGCTATTTTACAGCTGAAATGAAGAAAAATCGATAATTCGCGGCTGAAATTGAGAAAACGAAAATCTGTATAGCTTCTGATAGAATCGAGGCTCAAACTGAGAAACAGCGCTAATCCGTAGAAAAAAATTGCTCACGCGAGCTAAAACCTAGAAAAACTACGCGGCTAGAATTGACAAATATATTAATCAGCGGGGCCAACTTTAAGAAAAACACTAATTTTCAATTCAAACTGAGAAAAAAGTGCTAATTGGCTGCTAAAAAATTGCTAAACTGCAGCTGAAAATGACGAAAACGCCAAATCGTGGCTAAAATGGAGGAAAATCGCGAAACAAACGAAAGAATCCCTACTGCACTGCTAAAATTGATTAAAAGCGCTAACCTGTGGCCAAAATTGGTTAAAGTTGTGGCGTGCCAACAGCTAACAAACCTCCATTTTTAGTTTTAAAAGTAACAAATATTATGTTAAAAAAACAACATAAGTCTGTTTGATCGCGAGTTCGTATTTTCCCAATTTTTCATGGTCGTTGTTAAAAAGATCTCTAAAATTTTCGTTGGCCGTTATTTTGTATACCGAAGAGAGCGCGACCCACAAAGTCACTAAACCTTGAAAAATTGAAAAAACGCAAATGCGTAACTTCTCTTCGAGGCTAAAACTAAACAATAAACGATAATCCATAGTAAAAATTGAAGGAAAAATGCCAACGTGGGACTGAAGAGTAAAAAAAAAAAACAGCTAATATTGAAAAATTCACTATAATAAGCCTGTCATAAATAAATAAAAACTCTCGTTTTCAGCTCAAATTGGGAAAAAGTGTTATTCCCGGCTAAAATTTTAGGAAATCACGAATTCGTGACTGAAAAATTAAGGTAATTCGCGAATTCACAGATTATAGAAACGCTTCAAAGCAGCTAAAGTTGAAAAAAACGCGAATTTACGGCTAAAATTGAGGAAAATAATCGCGGATAAAGTGTGTTGGAATTTCTAATTCCGCCTTCTCGACAACAACTTTGTGGCTAAAATTGAGGTAAACGGCAAATTCATGGTTATAGGTAAAAGAAAAAACACTGATTCACGGCTAGAACTGAGATGAAGCCCTATTTCACGTACAATTAAAATTGAAAAAATTACTAATGCGGTGCCAATTTGCGGCTAATATAGAGAAAATCAGTAATTATTCTGGCTAGAATAAAGAGAAAAGTTATTTTTCAGCCTATATTGAAACAAATAGTGATAATTCACTGTCAAAAATGGAAGAATTGCCGATTTGCAGTAAAAAATCGGAAAACGCAATTTCATCGCTAAAATGAACAAATTCGCTAATACACGTGCTAGAAATAGCTACTGCACAGCTAAAATTACGAAAAAGCGCTAATTTACGGCTAAAATTGAGACAAATTTAAATTTGCGTCAAAAATTGGAAATACGTTAATTCAGGGCTTCCTCGGGAGACTTTGAGGCTAAAATTGAGAAAAAGCGCTAATTTATGGCTATGAGTGAAAAACTCGCAAATTCGCGGCTAAAACTGAGACGAAATCGCTATTCCGCAGTGTATGGTTACGGTGAACATAAAATGCTAATTTGTGGTAAACATTTCGAGAATTTTACGGCTAATATTGAGTAATTTTCAGCTAGAACAGTAAACCGCTAGAAAAAATCGCTAATTTGCAGCTAAAATTGTGGAAATTGCCAAGTCGAGGAAAGTTGAAGAAACATCGCTGATTCACAGGATACCAAATCTACTTTGCTGCTAAAGTTGGGGAAAAGCGCATATTTATGTCTTTATGGGGGTTTTGGGGGGGAATAGCCCACTAATCAGTTGCTTATTTGCTGCAAAAAGCGCTAATTTGCTGTCAAAGTTGAAAAAAAGCACTCATTCGCGGCTAAAATGGAGAAATTCGCAGTTTAAACTTGGCACAAGCGCTGTTTAGCGGATAGACTGTGGAAATAGCGGTAATTTGCCTACAATATATGGAAAAGGCCATGGCTAAAATTAGGAAAAGGCCTTAGAGGTTACCAATAGAGGTTTTATGTATATTTAGAGTCTTTTAGGGGCCTTTTGAAGATTTCCGCCCCTGGCCCTGATATAGGTCCACCAGTGACCTCACCTCCTTTTCAACTCACGATCCACCAGTGCTCGCCGGTTCGGTACTAAATACTTCGTGACAACTTGCATACTTTTCTTTGCGCATCACAGCGCGGCGCCATTTCACGCTGCTACATTTTGCCAACATTTCTATTGAAGGACTTGATATTTTTGAATTATTTATTTTTCGTGTTTTTCGCATTATCTGCCGTCGACTTCGAGAAGACACAAGATACACTTTCATGGAATTTCAAGCTCAACTTAACTTGTTTCACACAAGGGGAAATTTTAAATTTAATAGCCCATGATTTTTTAACATTGAGACAGAGATAATTACAGTCTAGCCATTTCTTAAATACGAGTAAATTCATATTTATCGAGTTTTCCAGATCAACCAAATTATCTCCCCAATAAATTAGCGCAATATCATCCGCAAAAGCAAACATTTCTCCCGATAGGTTAAGATTTAGGACTTCAGTTATACAGGGTGAATTTTTGGTAGTGTTGCAAAAAAAATAGGCAAAAACTACATGGAAAATGGTATAAAACGCGACCTTTCCGAGCGTTATACCGTGCACCGTTTAGGAGATATGATTTTTTTTTGTAATTTCCCTTGAAATTTTGATTTTTTGGCAAAACCTGTCAATTTGTCAGCTGTCACTTCATTAAAGTTCAAATCTGACCACACGTTCTGAAAGCTAGGAAAAGTATCTTTTAGATTGATGTTCGTGTCACTTTGCGTGAGAATACTGGAAACACTCTTTTTCGATGCTCAATGTTGAAGGTTTCAAGGGTAGTTTTTTTTGACAGATTTCTGAAAATTTCCCCCTCCCACCGTTTTTTTTTTTCGCACCTGCAAGCTATCACAAAAAACTTTCGTATGATATAATAGAGCCCGGATTCGTACGCAATTGCATATTTTTTCTGCTAATTAGTATGCCCATGGTGATAAGGCACTTATCCGAATCTTGTCTTTGGGATGCTGTTGTTCAAATTTTATGCTGCATATTTCTGCATATTTGAGCAATATTGCATAAATTTGCATATTTCAAGGATTATTGCAGGAATTACGCAAAATTTCATTATATTTTCATATAATTTTTTAGATATGAGCCTTTCTTTATAGCAGGGAAAAACATTGTATGTATCTCCCTACTCCGTAAATTAGGGTTTGCCTCGTTCTTGGTGCAGCTCATTTTTCCCCACATAATTAGCTAATTAATCAGCTAATAAAATAAGCTGGTACTATTCGAATGTGAAAATGAAGAAGAATACAAAAATTGTTTTACGTTCGCGAGGTCGACTCACGTGTCAAAACCAAACGATAGCAAAAGAATGTTACGGCTTCTTCCCAATAGGTCCTGTTGCCTCGAATTTTCGTTTTCACCTCTGGGAAGACCCCCTCCCCCTCTTCAAAGAACTGTTCGGGCCTTTGGGGTTTTGAATTTGGTGTACAGGCGGAAATAACTCATCTCTTGCGAAATTTTCAAAATAGGAAGGATAGAAGGGTGTTACTATCCCTAATAGTCAGCGTCCTGTGTTTATTTTATTCACGAAAAAAGTACGCACTGCGCTACAGGACAGTTAAAGCCACATTTATATGGACTTAGGTGAAAAATTCACATGTTAACGGCATTTATATTATTGCACAAATGGTTTTCCTTTAATATTTCAGCTTTTTTTGGTGTTTATTTAGGGTTTTTTAATGCATATTTTGGGGTTTTTAGTGCATATTTCGGGGTTTTTTAGTGCATATTATATGGCATATTCAAGGGATTTTTACTGCATATAAATCCGCGGGCTCTAAAGCTTTCTAATGAACCCTCACTTTTTCGAATTAGTCGTCCGGAACTCTCTAAAACATGGCCCGTTTTATAAAAAATCGTGATCTTTCAAACGAAAATTAACCTTGAGAACAAACGATTGAAGTCAGAGCCTATGATAAAAATAAGTGCTTCTAAATTACAAGGCGGCAAGATTGATTTTAGTTTTCTATGGGAGTGGTTTAGAGATGCAATGACAATCCTACAACTTCGTGCCCTTACTCGGGACAGATTTTTGGAATCTGCAGCGACTCTCTCTCAAGGTTTGTGAACTTCCGCCTTTGGTACTCCAAAAAAATACGAAAAACTGAAGCGATTTTCAGTTGATGTGGAACCGAAAATTTCGGACACACGTCTCTTTATCATTGTAGCGCCCTATTTCTTTAATCGAGACTAGATTATTGGAGTAAAGCTAAGAGTACGACACAAGGAGTATTTTTCATTAACGAGTAGTGACTCATGCTATTTTCAAAATGGCTTCCGCGAACTCGCGGTGGTCATTCCGCATCATCCAGCTGTCACTTTAAAGTCTGCATTTCTCTTAGATGCGAAAATTCAAGCTTATTCTGGCCCATTGACTCAGAAAAATCTCGCATGTTGCCCCTTTTTTTAAGCGACTCGAGTAACACACAATGTGATGAAAAGCCAGTAGTGTTTTTGTCTTGTGTAGCGAAAATTTACCCGTACAAAATGTTCTCTTCACGCGAATATGCGGATATTCATTTTGTTTACGGATTTTGCGACGGTAATTCAAGAGCAGCTCAGAGGGAATACAGGCGTCGGTATCCTGACCGACGGTGTCCCAGTCCTCAGGTTTTCATACGTGTGCATCAAAGGTTGACGGAGAGTTCTACTTTCGCCAGGAACAGGACAGAAGCTGCACATCGTCACGATGTTGAAGTGGATGAAGTGATCCTGGAAATGGTCGAGGATGACGCAACCATCAGTACCAGAGACATTTCTCGTCGTGTTGGAGTTTCGCAAACCAAAGTGGTACGGGTCCTGCATGATAATGACTTCTACCCGTACCACTTCACCCCCGTACAAGGTTTGGAGGCCAGAGATCTGCCTGCTAGAGTCCATTTTTGCCGATGGCTGCTCAATTCCGACATAGAGGAGCCTCATTTCTTGCGCCGTATCTTATGGACAGACGAGTCTCTGTTCACGAGTGAAGGAGTCTTCAATGCCCACAACCTTCATCGTTGGGAACAAGAAAATCCTATGGCTTCTCGTGAATGCTCCTTTCAACATAAATTCAAAATTAACTTGTGGGCAGGGCTAGTTGGGAATCAATTGATTGGCCCTCATGAGTTCCAGCAAAATTTAAATGGAGAGTCGTACTTGAACTTCCTGCAAAACGATCTCCCAGGTTTACTCCAGCAAGTTGACGGAGAAACTAGGGAAACCCTGATTTTCCAGCACGACGGCGCTCCACCCCATTACTCAATTAGAGTAAGGCAACACCTGAATGAGGTCTACCCTACGTGGATTGGAAGAGGTGGTATCGTCACTTGGCCTGCTAGATCCCCGGACCTTAATCCAATGGATTTTTTCGTCTGGGGATTCCTCAAAGAGAAGGTGTATAAGACACCAATAGCCACAGAAGACGAATTGCGGGAAAGAATAAATTTAGCTGTGCACGATCTTCAAGAAATGCTGACTTTCAAAGTGACTGTTGTGGCACAAATGGTGGAAGTCATTTTGAAAATAACATTACTCAATAATAAAAAATACTCCTAGTGTTGTACTCTGAGCTTTAATCTAATGGTCTAGTCTAAATTAAATGAAAAGAGCGATCGATTAGAAAATAGACGTGTATCCGGACGTTTTAGTTCCCCCGAATTCGACATAACTGAAAATCGCTTAAGTTTTTCGTATTGTTGGAAGTACCGAAGGCGGAAGTTGGCACACCTTGGAGAGGGAGTCGCTGTAGATTCCGAAAGTCTGTCCCGAGTATGGGCACGGAGTTGTAGGATTGTCATTGCATCTCTAAAACGCTCCCATCGAATTTAGAAGTACTTATTTTTATCATAGGCTCTGACTTCAATCGTTTGTTCTCAAGGTTAATTTTCGTTTGAAAGATCACGATTTTTTATAAAACGGGCCATGTTTTAGAGAGTTCCGGATGACTAATTCAAAAAAGTGAGGGTTCATTAGAAAGCTTTAGAGCCCGGATTTATATGCAGTAAAAATCCCTTGAATATGCCATATAATATAATATGCACACTCGCGACTTTCGCAGGTCTTAAATATTGCGAAAAAGCTTGTTTCGGGTCTTAATTTCGGAGGAATTGCACATTTTAGTGCCTTTTTTGGACGAGCACCCTAAACCCGTAATCCCCCCCTTCCAACCCCTGTCAGTATCTGCCCCGTTCATTGTTGCATGAGACAAACAGAGTTTTCTCTATTTTTGGCCGCAAATCAGTGATTTTTCCCAACTCCTTGCTAGAAATGAGCGTTTTTTCACTGTTTTTGCCACGAATATTAGCGTTTAAAAAAAAAAAAAAAAAAAAAAAAACTTTTTGCCGCGTTCTTGCCCAAAAGATTAGCACACTAGCATTCTCCGCAGCAGGTTCCGAATTCACCTAGTGCATAATCCCTTTATTTTGTTCCATTACTCTTTTTCTGTATTGATCTTTTCACTTCTTGCGTTTTTATTTTGTTTCGTTATCCCTTTCTTCCTTGTTTTAACTTCCATGTTGTATATCACGTCCTAGTTCATGGTCTACCCACCACCTGGAGAGGTGTAGCGGCCGCTGCGGATACCGTGTCGGCACCGCACTGTTGAACAGGCAAACCGCGAAAAATTTTATTTTTGGAGAACCGAACCCCGAAATTCCATTTTTTGAAGAGTCAAAGCAGCTACACTCACTTCCAAACTCGCTATAAACGTGCGAAAGTATTTTTCATTGCCTAAACACAGCAAAATCGTGCTTCACAGTGGCTCAAGGCTCAAGTGACGCGAAATTGGTTTTTCTCGCGATCAGTGCGTGCCCTTACTGTACGTCTAAATAGTCATTTCTGCCGCTCAACTCATCATTCTGACCGTCGTCAGAGTCTAAAAATCCAAGGGGGGAGAAAGGTGAAAAATGCGTGTTTTCCTTGAATTTCGGCCAATTGAATAAGGCAAGCCTTTTTTATTGAGGTGGTTGAAGGTATTGTACTTGCTTTGTTACAACGTTTTATCAACGCTTCGGCTTCCAGATGGCCCTTTTAACCGAGTGTAGAAGTAACTGATTTTTGTAAAAAGCTTTTGAGTAATAAAAAAAAAGTAATGGGGACCTTTAACATTGACAACACTTCCAAGGAGCAAGCGTAAAAAAAAATGTGAAGTTCCACTATTTATCAGCTCGGAGTTTGAAGAACAGATAAAAGTGAGAGAGTCAAACGATTTTTTTTTTTTTTTTTTTTACGGCATCGCGTGTAAGAGTAAAGCTTAAACATTTGGGGCTTTTAAAAACCATGTTGCTTGGAACACACATGGAATTGAGCACTAAGACGGTGGGTCCTTCTTTTTAAAACATTTTCAGTATCACGGGCTATGGGCTGGTGAGGCGTAGGGGAAGCATATATTTCATTTCCACTTAGGCGAAGGAGAGACGCCTGCTTGAGTTTTTACTTGAGACGGGATGAGGCCAAAGGTTCGTGGCTAATTGATGGCGGAAGAAGGACATATATCACAGAAGGTAGGTACTCTTCCAGCTTCTTCTATTAAAGCGGCGGGAAAAAGGGGGTGAGGGGGTTGCTTTGGTGAGGGGCACATGAAAGACGTCCTTGCTACATTTCACCTACTAATAGCAACCTCCGGCTCTGACTTCAACTGGAAATAGACCCCGTCGCTGCGAGGAAGTACATTAAAAGGGAGGGAAAACGTGTGTGGTAGGGGAGTCAATGATTTGAAAGCAGAATCCTGTAAAAAAAAAAAAAGTCTTCATGGCGGAGGAGCCTGGAAACCACTGCCGCTTTTTTTTGGGCTAAAGCGAAATAGAAAACAGTAATTTATCGAGACCTTTAAGGAGGAACAATCCGTACATAAAAATCAACAAAATAAAACAAATGTATCAAAGTAAATCGAACTTTCAAAGACAGTAAAAATAAAACTGAAGAATAGTTGCCGCCAGAAACACAAATTCGTCATTCCTTGTCAAGCAGTCTTTACAAGTTTTGAAAAGACGATTTGATCTGGCTTCAAATAGTTTGGATTGAGTTGGAAATTGTTTTTTTCTCCCCTTTCCACTGTTGAGAAATCTTTCTTTTCCTAATACCCTCCCCACACCCCAACCCTTACCCTTTTTTATTCTTGTTTTGAACGAAAACCAATCTTTGCGCTTCCGTGACCCAAAGGATGTGTGGAATCTGCTTAAAACACAACTTTTTTTTTCTTCAAATCGTTTGTAGTACTTCTACTATAAAACTGTTAGGCTTCTTGAAGTTAAGCTTCAAATTGAAAAAGTTTTTCTTGGGAGGCCAGGCATTGTCAGGAATTACATTTTACCCTTTCCGTTAAATGATTGATGTGTTTTTACTTAATCCAAGTAAATGTATTTCGCTTCAACGGTGCAAAATCCAGGGGTGTAACACTGAAAAGTAAATAAAAAATAGCTCATAATATATGAAAAAATCATAACGGTAGGGTTTGTACAATCACTACTCATAATCCTCTCTCTCTCATAGCCAACATTATGCATATTAAAATTTTCATTTTCCTTACTTTGGAGGGGGGGGAGGGGTGTCTTGAAAAAATTATACCTCGGTGACGTATAATAAGTGCCTCCTGAAGCCGCCTGCGACGATTATAATGAGCTCCACCGTTTGTAATATCCGTTCCTCTTATCCCCTCCTTTTAGTTCTTGCTTATATAATGATGCATTTACGTTCACTTTCCGAGAATAGCGGTAATAATCTACTCGTATTTTCAAATTTAGTTTTCATTTTCCCCTCTTCGCGTTTTTACTATTTACACGGATTATAGCAACGCGGAATAGGGCAATAACTTCTAATTGTCCGCTTTACACTCTCAGTATCAAACAGAAAATGATTGGAAAGTCTTTAAAATCATGGTGTAACACCTTACAGCGCAGTAATTATCGTACTTGGTACATAAACATATAAAGTGGATACGAGAAAATAGAGAACGAGAAAGGCTTAACAACCAAGGGTTCCCACTCTGTTTGTATTAGGGATTAAGCTCGCGTAATGGACGACAATCGCTTTTGACCGGCAAAAAAAAAGAAAAATAAAACTGCGTGAAACTGGAAATCTTTACTAAAACGCCTAGAAAGTGTTAATTACCTACAAAAAAAAAAAAAATTGGATGTCTTAAGCTGTTCAAAAGTTGTTCGTTTTAATTTTCCCAGCCCTCCTCTGAGGCGGGCGGTTACTTTTTTTGCGGCGGGACAAACATTAGGGATATTTATTTCATAAACAGAAAATGTCGTAAACTCTTTAAGATCGCTTTTAGTCAACGATTAAAATACGAGGGCTGTATTTGAGAGTAGGTCTGGAAAAAATCTCGGAGGCCTCTCCAAAAGACGTTATCTTAAGTGGGATAGTTGAAAAGCAGTAAAACCATGCAGTTTAAAGGTTTGAAAGCTTTTAAAAATAGGAGTTTTGTGTGTCTGGGTGTGGTGTGTGTGTGCAGCTATCTTTGTGAAATGCCACTTGATGGGTATGATCAAGTATAATCCAATCATAAAAATTGTCCAATAGTGAAGAAGTTTTCCTGTAGATCTACAGTTGTTTGTGTTGGTCTACAGTTCTACAGTTTTTTCGAGAGCTTCTACACGCAAACACCGAGCTTTAACACTGCAAAAGCCTTCGCGACCCTAGACGAATTTTTGGTTACTTCGATAATGGTCCGATATCTTTTTCACAAATTCTGCGTCACTCGGGCGAAAGTTATTAGTTAATGCGCATCGCAGATCGTTCCGGGGAATCCAATCGGTTGCGAGCTTTGCGTTTTGACCACAACTACACAAAATTGAGAACCCTTGCTGACAAAGATATATTGCAGGAAACGGCAGAAGAGTATAGCTATTCAGCTTCGCTAACTAAAACGGAATGTTCTCGCTACTGCGCCCAAACTTGTGAAAGCACTTGCAGATCACACTACTCTAGTTGAAATCCCGGTATTTCCTCTCCAATTTTGTCGACGTCTGTAGCAAATCGATTTATAACCAGCTGCGTTTACTGAGCTCAACATTTGCAGGCATATAATACAAGTACGATTCATCCCCTCCCTATCAGAGGGGGACCACCAAAAAGCTTAAAGATGGGGAAATGAGGATTTTCAGGTCCTTCGTTCAGGAATGTACGTCAAAAAGAGTCTTGGTGTTCGGTTGTACAGCGATTTGGGTCCTTTCGACGGGTTTCAGTCAATCCGACCTGGAGAATAGAACGTTACAGGGTTGATCTGGGTCAGGCGTTTACAGTGGATGAATCGAATGCTCAGGCGACGTAACGACGTAAGTGCTATTGAAAAGCCACGAAGCCTCAAATTGAAAAAATACTCGCCTTCTGAAGGTAACTTCGCGGCAAAAATAGAGAAAATACGCTGATCCCGCAGTTTCTGTAGCTCTTTAGGCGGCTAAAACTGAAAAAGACACACTAATGTGCTGTTCTTGGGGCAAGTACGTGGCAAAAAGTTTGGAAAACAAGGGCTAATATTCATGGGTAATAAAGTGAAAAACTGCTCATTCATGGTTCCTCGATGCAACCTTCAGACTAGAGAAAAAATCGTAGACTTCCAGATAGAGAAAAAATCGCTGATTCGAGGTGTGTTATAAAGGCTAAAATATAGAAAAACAATGCAAACTGGTGCTCTTGGGCCAAGCCCACTGCTAAAATGGAAAAAGCGCTAATTCAAGGCTATACATTTGAAAAAACAATCACGGCTAAAAATTAACTTGGCGCTGAAGAGAAGAAAATGTCAAATTCACAACTGAAATTACGAAAAATCACCCCTTCGGGGATAGAAACGATAGATGGCGTCAATTCGCTGCTAAATTTGAAAACAAAAAACAAAAACACTTATTTACAACATACATTTGGAAAAATCGCTGATTATCTGCTAAAATCTAGAACCCGGACAAGCCAGTCACGACAGAGCCCAAATTCTGCCACGAAATCACGCGACATCGGAGTTCCAAATCTGCGAAATTGCAACTTTTGGGTCAGAACAGTCACGAAATTGCAATTGTTTGTTTTTCACGCGCACGAAATTGTAATTCTCGGTGCTTGATTTTCAGTGAACCCGCAGGCAAGCCGGCCACGACAGCGCAAAATGTTATTGGCAAGCTGACACAAACCTTAGCGTTTTCTCAATTACAACCACGAATTGTCATTTTATCACTGCTCAATTCAAAATAAAAAGCGCTAATTCAGGACTAAAATTGACATAAAGTGCTCATTTCAGCTAAAGATTGGCACTTTTTCTGAATTTTAGCGGTCAATTGACCCTATATGTTTCAATTGCAGCTACGAGTTAGCGTTTTGGCTCGATTTTAGCTGTGAATTAGCGATTTCTCTCATTTTTCGCTGCAAATAAGTGCCGTTAGCCGCTAATTATCGTTTCGTCCTCATTCCAGCCGTGAATTAGCGTGACTTTGCAAAAATGACCATTTTTCTGCAGAACATATACGTGTATTTCTCGTTTTTGAAGGACACATTGTTCAGTTTTAATGCCAATCAGCCATTTTGAATAGGCGAAACGGTTTCCGAGATCAAACAATCGGTTTCGAACAAAGACGAGTTGAAGAAGGGTGCGGGCAGCTGCCCATCATTCTTGCCTTGTCCAGGCTACGCCTCTGTATAATCGCAGTTAAAATTGAATAAAAGCCAATTCTTATAGTTTCTGAAGGCAACTTCGTAGTTAAAAGTAAAAAAAACCTCCACTTTGTGGCTAAAATTGAGAAAAACGCCAATAAGAGCCAAAATTTAGGCGTTTGTATTCATATCTGAATGTAAAAACTTGGCAAAACTGCTAATTCTAGCAAATGTGGAAAACGCGCTAGTTAGTGGCTAAAATTAGGAAGAACGGTAATTCACGGTCAAAATGGAGAAAAATCGTGAATTAAATCGCTGTTAAAATTAAAAAAAATCGCCGGTTCGCTGCTGGAATTGAGACACGTCGCTAACTCGCGGTTGAAGTGTAGAAAATACGTTAATTCATGACAATAAGTCTCGCCCCCCTGAGAAATTACAATACTGGCCCACTGTGTCTATGGTATTCGTGGATATTAATAAAAAAAAAAATCACTCATTAACAGCCAATACATATTGAGAAAATCTCTAATTAGCGCGAAAAACGCTATTTTTCAGCTCCAATTGATAAAAAGTATGCTTATTCGCTGCTAAATTTGAAAACAAAAAACAAAAACACTTATTTACAACATACATTTGGAAAAATCGCTGATTATCTGCTAAAATCTAGAACCCGGACAAGCCAGTCACGACAGATCCAAAATTCTGCCACGAAATCACGCGACATCGGAGTTCCAAAACTGCGAAATTGCAACTTTTGGGTCGGAACAGTCACGAAATTGCAATTGTTTGTTTTTCACGCGCGCGAAATTGTAATTCTCGGTGCTTGATTTTCAGGGAACCCGCAGGCAAGCCGGCCACGACAGCGCAAAATGTTATTGGCAAGCTGCCACAAAACTTAGCGTTTTCTCAAATACAACCACGAATTGTCATTTTATCACTGCTCAATTCAAAATAAATAGCGCTAATTCAGGACTAAAATTGACATAAAGTGCTCATTTCAGCTAAAGATTGGCACTTTTTCTGAATTTTAGCGGTCAATTGACCCTATATGTTTCAATTGCAGCTACGAGTTAGCGTTTTGGCTCGATTTTAGCTGTGAATTAGCGATTTCTCTCATTTTTCGCTGCAAATAAGTGCCGTTAGCCGCTAATTATCGTTTCGTCCTCATTCCAGCCGTGAATTAGCGCGACTTTGCAAAAAATGACCATTTTTCTGCAGAACATACACGTGTATTTCTCGTTTTTGAAGGACACATTGTTCAGTTTTAATGCCAATCAACCATTTTGAATAGGCGAAACGGTTTCCGAGATCAAACAATCGGTTTCGAACAAAGACGTGTTGAAGAAGGGTGCGGGCAGCTGCCCATCATTCTTGCCTTGTCCAGGCTACGGGCAGGCTACGCCTCTGTACAATCGCAGTTAAAATTGAGTAAAAGCCAACTCGTATAGTTTCTGAAGGCAACTTCGTAGTTAAAAGTAAAGAAAATCTCCACTTTGTTGCTAAAATTGAGAAAAACGCCAATAAGAGCCAAAATTTAGGCGTTTGTATTCATATCTGAATGTAAAAACTTAGCAAAACTGCTAATTCTAGCAAATGTAGAAAACGCGCTAGTTAGTGACTAAAATTAGGAAGAACGGTAATTCACGATCAAAATGGAGAAAAATCGTGAATTAAATCGCTGTTAAAATTAAAAAAAATCGCTGGTTCGCTGCTGGAATTGAGAAACGTCGCTAACTCGCGGTTGAAGTGTAGAAAATACGTTAATTCATGACAATAAGTCTCGCCCCCCTGAGAAATTACAATACTGGCCCACTGTGTCTATGATATTCGTGGATATTAATAATAAAAAAAACACTCATTAACAGCCAATACATATTGAGAAAATCTCTAATTAGCGCGAAAAACGCTATTTTTCAGCTCCAATCGATAAAAAGTATGCTTATTCGCTGCTAAACATGGAAAAATTCGCCAATTTGCAGCTGAAATTGTGGCTATAGGTGAAAACCCCGCTAATTTGCTGCTAACATTGATGAAAACGTTACTTGCTGCCAAAATTGAGAAAAGGGCTAATTGGCGGCCCATTTAATTCAGAGCAAACAAGTGAGCGGAGACCGCACTTACATGTAAGTGCAGGGAATTGTACTCTGGCTGATGGCAGTAAGGTATAGCTCGGGGACGGGGTACTTAAAATGAAATGGCCGAAACAGTCCACGACCCTAAGAAAAACAGCCCGCGACCCTACTTGGGTGTCGCGACCCGGGGTTTTGGAACCCCTGATTCTACAGTTTTTCTCACCAATAAGTGCGTGCGTGTGGAACGCCCAACAACTCGTAATTTAACGACGGACGACCCTTATTTGAAAATTTGGTGAATATAACAATCTAAATCTATGACGATGAGTGGGAGGAGGGGGACTAAAGCTGGCACCCTAGTAAAACATCCACGTCCGTGAAAGTCCAAGATGCTCTTTCGCTTGAGGTGTGCTATAGGTGGCCCCTGAGGCGAGCATTGTCGTGGGTGAGGGCGGCCAGCTGCCCACCCTTCTTCAAGTCGTCTTAGTTCGAAACCATCAGCCATAATCGACAACCGTCAATTTTCTCCCTTGGAAACTGGGAAAAGTTTTGGAGCCTTCGTCATGGCGGCGGATCCAACAAGGGGCTAGCCGGCCCCTGATAGAGCCTATAGAGGGTGACGAATACCCAAGAAATGGGAAGTTCCATGGCCGATTATACGCGGCAATGCGACATTTCGGGTCCCTGCGATTCATGTTTCGGGTGTCAACTTCAGGGGAAATTCAAATTTTGGGGCTTAGTTATGGGTGGCCACCAATTTTTCCGATTATAGTTCTGACAAATTGGTGGGCCCCATAGAGATAATATTATACGTATAAGCAGTGGCAGACTGACCCCTTGGACAGTGGGTGTCCAAACCACCCCCGCGCCCCTCTCAGACCATCGTCAGATTATCATAAATAATAGATTAAAAACGAATATCTGTGATTGAAAACGTTTCTTGCGGCCAAAATTGAGAAAAGGGCTAATTGGCGGCTCATTTAATTCAGAGCAAACAAGTGAGCGGAGACCGCACTTACATAAAAATAATGTAAGTGCAGGAAATTGTACTCTGGCTGAAGGCAGTAAGGTAGCTCGCCTGTCGCTGGAATGTTTGATTCAGCCCACGAAAGCGCAATTCTGACAAGTCCCTCTAATGAGCAGTTCTTGGGGGCAAGAACGAGGCTAAAAGTTTGGAAAAAGCATTGATATTCGAGAGTAAAACTGCAAAAAAAAAATCATTAGGTCCGGAGTTTAGCGTGAATACGTTTTTTGGGCTGTCAAGTAGCAGTTGAGCTTGAGTTTTGAGCTGTGATCTTGGTGATATCCCTAACTCCCACCTCCAAAACTCCACCCAGCATTACCTACACTAGACGGCGCAGGCGCTGTGAGAACCATTTTGGCCGCTTCTGCCGAATTAGTCCCTATCCTCCCGTAAAACGTTTTCACGCTAATAAAAACGTATTCACGTTAAAAGATCTTATTCGCGGCTTCACGATGCAACTTCCAGACCGCGAAATTAAAAAAAAAATAGATGATTTTCAGTTTATAAAGAGGACATGTTAAGCGTGAAAAATACGCTGTTCTTGAGCCAAGCACGCGGCAAATTTGACAGAAAGCGCTAATAATTTTTTGCTTAAAGTATAATACATAATCGTGGCTAAAATTGGGTGAAGAACTTAAATTCATGGCTAGTGTTAAGAAAATAAAAATACAAAGCACTAAATAGCAGCAAACTCTGTAAAAACGTTCAGCAATGGACAAAAATGGGAGGAAATCGATAATTCGCAGCATTAAAAACGCTACTTCGCGACTACGTTTGAGGAAAAGTGCAAATTCCTGGAAAAAATTATGAAAAACCACTAATTATCGGCTAAAATTAGGATGGTAACGCTGAATCATGCTGGAAAAAAAAAAAAATAAAGAAAATTTCGCTCCGGCAGCTGGCGGTCGGAAAGAGTGCATTTCATTATGTATACGGATACCCTAAGCCGTCCCAGAAGTAATAATTTTGATACCATTATTTGTTTCATTAAGCCGAACTTCTTCCTCTATTTTCACCACCCTCTCTTCAAAATGTCGAAAAGTTTCGGTAGTTTTCCAAGGGCTATGTAATATTAAATTTTTGTGCCGTATTTAATGATACCTAAACGTGTGAATTTAAGCTTTTTCTTTTTGAAATTTCATCCCCCATTTCACCCTCCCCCATCAAAGTATTCGATAAATCTCAATGGGACCCAGGGCTTTCGTTACATTAAATTATTGAGTCGAATTTTAGAGCGCTAAGATGAACTAGTGAAGTTCAACGCTATTTTTGCACTTCCACACCGGAAGGACCACCCCCACCACCTTGACTTTTTCGAAAAATTAAAATGGGAATCAAAGGCTACTCTAACATGGAGTATAGAGAATCTAATGCTTCTAGAATCAACTGGTGAATTACAGTGATTTATTGACAATTTCAACCCCTAATTTCCCCCCTCCAGCTCAGCCGATTTGGCCCAAATGCAATACCGACCGGGGTCTTATGACAACTGATTTTTGTGCCAAAGCGCGTTCCGCTAAATTAATTTCTACGAGAGTTATCGTGCTAACAAGGAAACGGCCATAAAGATATATATATATATATATGAATCCTGGAGACCACTGAATTCGTGTTCTAGAGGTTCTGAAACGTGAAAAAAACATGACATGACCCATGTTTGCCACCATCACGACGAGACCAATAGTGCATTTTTCAGAATGAAATGCACTAAAAATCACCAATTCACGGGATAAAATCGCAACATCGCGCCTACTATTAAAAAAGTATCGCTAATTCCTCGGTAAAATGAATAGAAAGCGGCAATTAGTGGGAAACATCAGGGAAACTACTACCTAAATTAGGAGCAAACATTTGGGGGGAAACGTTAATCACGGCTAAAATTGAGCGAAAAACTCAAATTGACCACTAAAATGGAAATTATAAATAAGAAATAGCACTAAATGGGAGCAAACATAAGTAAAAACGTTCAATCATGGACGAAAAATGGGGGAAAAATCGCTAATTCACAGGATCAAAAACGCTACTTCACGATCACTTCGGAATCGATACTAGATTTCAGGCGACGCAAAATAAACAATCCCTTCGCCATCCGTTTCGTGAGAAGATCGACGTGAGCTTTCCAATTCAGAGATCCGTCCACGTTAACACCGAGCATTCGCACAGACTCACGAACAGGCTTCGCCTCACGTTTCAAAGAAGAGGATTAAGGAACTGCGTCTTCTGCTTATTCAAACGGAGCTTGTTGGTATCAACCCATTGACTCACTGTCCTCCATTAAGGAAGCGTCAGGCACTACAATAGAAATATCGTCGGCATGAATAACAGGTTTACACGACAGTCCAAATTGAGGTGAAAGGGCAAGTCGTTTATGAATATAAGAAAAAGTAACGGCCCCAAAATTGAGCCTTGCGGCACACCAGACCAGACCTCGCGGGAGCCGGAAAGACGGCTATCAAGCCAGACACTCTGAAGACGACCTTCAAGATAACTTCGAAGTACTTGCACTGAAGACGGGGAAATACCGTAATGTCCAAGCTTAGAGACCAAAAGACTATGGGACACCATGTCAAAGGCTTTTGACAAATCGAAGAAAGAAGTACAAGGACTCTTCTTATCATCCAGAAGTGTCAAAGCTTCAGAAACCATCTTAACGACGCCATCCACTGATCCACTACCCGAGCGAAAGCCACATCGATATTCGAAGAGTAAGTCGGACGTCTCAAGGTGCCTCTCCAGTTGTTCATTAAAAATTACCTGCAAAGCCTTCGAAACGACGAGTACCAAGGCTATCGGACGGTAATTACTGAGGGAATCCGAGTCACCAACTTTGAGCAGCGGAATGACTTTAGCGTGTTTGAATGCTGTCCGGGTAGACACCGGAAGACAAAATCTTGTTGAAGAGAAAAGCCAGTGGTTCACAAATATACTCAGAGACGCCCTTCAACATGACAGCGGATATGTCGTACACGTCAGTCCGTTGATAGCCAAAAGTAGGCAAAAAAGAATGAAGAAGATTCTCATGAGGCTGCCAGTCAGGCTTACACGGTACCCCCAGTGCCACAACCAAACTCATGCGTACCAGTCAGCTTAATCAGGATTTTTAAGTAGATAAGGTAAGAACGAATGGCTAAACTCGCTTGTAAAATTGAGAAAAACGCTGCTTCGAACCTGAAATTGAGAAAAATTGCTGAAATTTATGGCTGTTAATAATTGAGAAAAAGCGTTAATTCACTGTTGACATTGAGACAACGCAAAATCACTTCAAAACAAAATCAATTGTTGGGGGAAAATCGGGACTGAAATTAGGAAAAAGCGCTAATTCACTTAGCTAAAATTGAGAGAAGCGCTAATTTAGGATGAAAAAGCGAAAAACGCGAATTTGCGTCTTAAAAAACAAGAAACACGCTAGTTCACAGCTAAAATTGCGATGAAGCGCTGCAATTTAGTAGGTTTAAAAATTGAGAAAACGCACAAATTCACAGCTAAAAGGGAGAAACACCAACTCATCCATTCTCGGGGCAACATTGGAAGATTGGAACTAAAATGTAGAAAAAGCGCTCATTCGAGGGTGAAATAGACAAGAACGCGAATTCGCGTCTCAATAAAAGTGGAGGAAAACTCAGCAAAGGTAAGAAAAATTACGATTTTACGGATTAAATCGAGAAAAAGCGCTGAAAATCACAGCTAAAACTACCAAAATGTGCTAACTAACTGCTAAAATTGAGAAAAAACGCTAATTCACAGCTGAAAATGAGAAGACGTCAATTCGCCAATTCTTGGGGGCAACTTTGGGGCTGAAATTGAGAAAAAGAGCTAATTCACGCGGTTAAAATTGAGAAAAACGCTAATTCACGGATAAAAAAGAGAACAACGCGAATTTGAGTCTAAAAGTAGGGAAACACGGTATTTTGATAAAGTATTGCAATTTGGCCAGCCTTAAAAATTGAGAAAAAACGCGAATTCACAGAAAACGCCAACTCACGGATCTCGGGGCTGGGGACTGAAATTGAGAAAAAGCGCTGATTCACGGCGTGAAATAGAGAAAAACGCGAATTCGCGTCTAGCAGTAGGGGAAATTTCAATTCACAACTAAGGTATGATAAATTTCAATTTTACGGATAATATCGAGAAAAGGCGCCATAATTCGCAGCTAAAATTACGAAATATGCTCATTCACTGCTGAAATTGAGGGTATAAAGTCTAATTCACAGCTGAAATTGAGAAAACGCCTACTTACAGATTCTTGGGGAATTTCAGGAATGAAATTGAGCAAAAATGCTGATTCAAGCGGCTAAAACTGTAAAAAAGCGCTGATTCACGGGTAAAATTTAGAGAAACACAAATTGACGATAAAATCTCCATGAGCGTTTCACGTTGAAGTTAGATTAGCAAATTTTCTGGACTTGAAGCAGCCCGAAAAGGTCCAAGTACGTCCAGCTTTATCCTTGGACTTCAGGCCCAACGCAGTAGTGTATCCAGGTAACGGGGAACAAAAATCAGTAATATTCGTGGCTATAGCTGCCAAAAAGCGCTGATTTGTGGTCTCGCGATGCAACTTCCAGACTGAAATTAAGAAAAAAAATCGCTGATTCGCGGTACAGGGAGGCCGTTCTACGAATAAATTGTGGAAATCAACGCAAAAGTGTTGTATTTGGGCAAACCCCGCGGTTGAAGTTGAGAAAACTCGCTATAATATTGAAACATAAAAGACGCTTTCAGGTTAAAATTGAACAAAAATGGCAAATTCACAACTGAAATGGCCTAAAATCGCCCATTCGCGAAAAAGGGAACAAGGGTACTGAATGGTCGCAAAATTAGCAGAAAACGCTATTTCACAGCTGAAATTGGGAAAAATCGCCAATTTGCAACTTGCAGATATAAAGTTATGTGAACGTTAATTCGCGGATACAAAATGAAGAAAATCACTAATTCGCGGCAAAAATAGAAAAAATCACCAATTAGCGCAGCTAAAATTAAGAAAAATGTTAATTTTCAGTTAAAATTGGGGAAAAGTGCTAATTCTCAGTTAAAAATGGAAACAATAGCTAATTTTCAGCTTAAATTGAGTCAAACGCCAATTATTGGCAAAAATTGACAAAACTCGGTAGGTAATGCTCGGGTTGGAGACGCTACCACTCTGCTAAAATTTAGAAAAATCGAAAATTCGCAGCTAAAATTGAGAAACATCACTAATTCTCGAATTAGGTGTCGTGAAATTTATGATTTAAAAATGATGATTTTTTTGACAGAAATGGATGGATAGGTAGATGTAAATTTTTTGTCTTGAAATAAAAAATTGGCGTTCTAATTTAAATTCTCACCTTCTGAAGGCATTTTTGTGGCTAAAATTCAGAAAAATGGAAAATTCATGCATGACTATAGTATAATGTTAAAAAATACGCTAATTCACTGCTAGAACTGCCGTGAAACAATAATCTATTCCTATAAAAGTTATACAAAATTGCTAATGCGGCGGTAAAATGTGAAAATCGCTAATTTGCGGGTAATATTTATAAAATAAAATAATCAGCCTGGTCAAAATTAAGAGAAAGGTTAATTTTAAGCCTAAAAATTAAGAAAATTGCTAATTCAAGGCTAAGAATGGACAAAATCGCCAATTTATAGCTAGAATTGCGCCAGACGGCAATTTGTGACTGAAATAGAGAAAATTCGCTAATTCACAGGTTTGAAACGCTACGACGCGTCGCCGCTACAATTTTAATAAAGCGCTAATTCGCGGTTGAAACTGAGAAAAATTATTACTTGCACCAAAAACTGAATACACGCCACGCCAATTTGCGGATTTTGAAGGCAACTTTTCAGGCTGAAATCGAAAAAAAACGCCAATTTGTGGCAATAGGTGAAGAAAACGCTAATTCGCGAGTATGGTGAACCAAAAAATCCTAATTCGTGGAAAGTCCCCCATTTTGCGGCTAATATTGAGGAAAACACTTAAGAAAAACGTTATTTTCCAGCTGAAACTGAGAAAAGTGCTAATTCCCAGGCAAAAAAAATTTAAAAATCGGTAATATGCTGCTAAAAATTGAGGAAAACGCCAAAACTCGTGTATAATATGTATAAATATGAATACACGATCGCTTAGCTTCTTGTCAATTTTCGCCCTGGTCCACGTTGGTTCCTGAGGTTTTGTTCGATAATCTCGTGTGTAAACCATTTCTCCTTCCGCGAAATCAGCCCATCGTCCTCGACTCTTCACATCCATTTTCGTCACAAGCACCTTTTCAGTAAAAGACTTCCTAAGGATGTCAAGTCTAGTCCTCAGTTCCCGACTCAGCATCAGTCTAGCCGGAGTTTCGCCCGTGGCACTGTTTACCGACGTTCGATACTGAAACAGATAACGACTTAAAGCTGTTTGCAAAGACAAACTGGAACCTTGTGAGTCGTTCATCATTTTCCAAACCGCAAGTTTCAAATTCTTCACATTGATTTCAGCTTTACCATTGCTTGAAGGGTGATACGGAGGAGTTCGAATGTGACGAATATTATTGCTTTCACAAAAACCTGTACATACTTTTGATGAAAATTGAGGTACATTATCTGAAACTATTGTTTTTGGAAGCCCAAATCTTGAGAATACATCCTTAAGTTTCTCTATTGCCATCGTTACGTTCGTACTTTGATTGAAAATGTAGGCCTCTAACCATTTCGAATAGGAGTCCACGACGATTAGGACATTTTTCCTTTTTAATGGCCCTAAGAAATCAATATGAACTCTTTCAAAAGGCTTGGTGGTCACTGGCCAAGACGACATTTTCGCTTTCTCGGGAGCCGACCTTTCTCTAATACAGACACTGCAGTTTTTTACATAATCCTCTATTTCTTGATCTATTCCCGGCCACCAAAAGTAAGACCTTGCTTTCAATTTCATTTTGGCCATACCTTGGTGAGCCGAATGAAGCTCCTTAATTAGAGCTGTCGATAAGTACGAGGAATCACAATTCTATAGCCCCACATGATAGTTCCTGCTTCAATGTTCAATTCACAACGCCTATTGAAGAAAGGCTTAATATGGCAAGGAACTTCTTCAGGCCAGTAGAAGCCCGAACCATTTTTTTGATAGCTTCACACTTCTTTTCATCTTTTGAAATCCCTTTTGAACTAATTTTATTACCCAGGTAGCAAATTTAATTTTTGAAAAACTCGCACTTCTTTTTATTTAAACGAAACCCTGCATCATTTAATCTACCGAAGACTTCTCTGAGATTGTCTAAATGCTCTCTTCTGGTTCTACCTGTAACAATTATGTCATCTAAGAAGTTAGGAACTCCCGACAACCCTTGAATGCATTTCTCAACTGTTCTCTGAAAAATAGCCACGGCTGGTTTCGTCCCGAATGGCAAACGGTTTACCTTGTAAACCCCTATATGCGTGGACCATGCCAAAAGTAATTGGGAAGACTCGTCGAGCTCCAAGTGGTTGTATGCTTGGCTAAAATCTAATTTCGAAAACTGTTGTCCCCCTTGTAAATCATGCCAAAGGTCTTCAATCAGTGGCAGCGGGTACTTCACATCTTCTAGGTGCCTGTTGACTGTTAGCTTGTAGTTCGCACACAGACGGATGCTACCGTTTGGTTTTAGGACGGGGACCAACGGAGTGCCTCATTCACTAAATTTTATCTTCTCAATCATGCCTGACGATTCGAGTTTTTCTAATTCATTGTCGACAGATTCTTTAAACGCAAAAGGAATCGGACGTGGTTTGAAAAATTTAGGCTTCACCTTATCTTTAAGAGTTGAATGAATTTTTTCGAACTTATATTTGCCCACACCATCGGAAAATAAATCGCTAAATTTAGCCAATAGGTTGGACAGTTCTGGGTTAGTGGATCCACTACCAATTTCATTTATTTCTAAAACCCGCTGATTGAAATTTTTGAGCCAATCTCGTCCGAATAGCAATTTACTACCTTTTGAAATAACACATAAAGTGCAAAGTATTTTCTGTCCCTTCCATTCTACTACGACCTCAACCTCGCCGACAGGGCTGACTACTTCGCCTGAAAAGCTTTTTAACTTCAAATTTGACGTTTTCAAAGGGACATGAAGAAGATTGGCTGAGTAAACATCGTACGGCATGATAAGAGATACCCGCTCCAGTGTCAATTTCCATCTCAAACGCACAACCGCCAATTAGAACATTGGTTCTTACAGGCTCTACTACATTCACGTCGGAAAATTTCACAAAATTCATGTCTGTTTCCATTTCTTCAGAATCAACCACGTGCGTATTTATATTTGAAGGGCATACGTTGGCTAAGTGCCCTATGTTCTTACATCTATTGCAGCGATATGACTTAAAGCGACATCCATTCGAAAAATGATTACCCTTTCCGCAGTGGTCACATTTAGTTTTACTTTTTTCACCTTGATAAACTCCCTTGTCTTCAGGTCGGAAACGCGATTGAACTGATCTACTAGATTCCTTCTTCAACGTGATCTCGTAAAGATCCGTTAAGCTCTTCTCTTCAGGATCCTCTTCACAGAGTCTATCTAGAACAGAACTTTCTGTTAAACCACAGACAAATTGGTTTTTTAGGAACTGTTCCTGATGTCTTCCAAACTTGCAAACGACTGCTCCTTTTTTGAGACGCACGCGCCAATCGGCAATTGGTTCATCTGGGGATTGACTCAATCGATGGAATTCTATTCTCTTTAATTGAGCTTTAGATGACCCTATCTACGGACATTTTTAGGGGAATACTCCCCTCCTCACCGCACCACCCTAGTCACAACTGTGAATTCGAGGGAGTGGGGAGGTTCTTAGGGGAATACTCCCCTCCTCACCGCACCACCCTAGTCACAACCGTGAATTCGAGGGAGTGGGGAGGCTGAAAATAAAGAAATAAATCTTTAAATTAAATACTTACTGCTTTACTTGTTTTGAGTTCCGAGAAAAAATTGCTCCCCAGGTGGGCTTCGAACCCACGACCTCCTGGTTTCGCGCCAGATGCTCTTGCCACCTAAGCAAGGTGGCAGGGGGATGAGGAGGGGAGTATTCCCCTAAAAATGTCCGTAGATAGGGTCATCTAAAGCTCAATTATTCAATTAATTGCCGGACACATTAGAAAAATGATCTATTCTCTTTCTAAAAACAGATATTTTTTAAGGTCACTGCTTTGACATTAAAATACAAATTTCTTCGTAGGATTTGTGTGAGGGGAGGTCTGGATCACAAAGATTCCTCAAGTACTCGTAGGCCTCAGCCCCCATGACTGTGATAAGTACCGAAACTTTCCGCTCTTCTTCGACCGCATTGGCAATGAAGTATTCATCTAACCTTTCCTGATAAATATCCCAGTCATCGGATGCAATCGAAAAGTCAGGCATTCTCCCGACATTCAAAGGGTGAAAGCCTCGACCATTTCTCGAAACTTCTGAGCTCGACTCATGCTCAAGTCCTTGAGACGCGCGTTTGGCTCGAGTTTTAACCATCGTGTCGCCAATTTGTAATGTCCTTAAATAACTTAAGTCACATATTCAAGGAACAAAACAAGAATGATTTATTATTTTGAAATCATATTGATTTTAACTGATGATTGGAGTGAACACTTTAGGTTTGTTCGTTTGTCGTCCGGAGCTGCTCTGGACTGCACGAACAGTCCGAAAAGCGTTGTTTTGTAATCCCGAACTACACTGAAAGCGTTCGTTTGTCAAATCTCGGACAGTTCAGTGCAGCACTATCCACACTGAAAAATTAGGAGGAGCTTGCTGCTCGAAATGTTATAACCTGCTCAATAATTACCTTTCGTCAATCATTTCCTTCTGAGAAGCGGAAATAAATCATAAAGGTAACGTTTTTGTTACCGTAAGGTTAGCCATTTGCATGAAAAGCGTTCGTTTGCTTTGAAGAAATGACGTAAATCCTGGACTGCTCGAACTACACCTGCACCACTACACTGAACAACAAACGAACAAACCTATTACGTCACAAAATGAAAAATTTCTTCTGTAGAAAACATTCAAAACCGTAACTGGTGACAACAAAGGTGAAAACGAAGTAAGAAGAGTGTCACGAAGGCTCGGAAAGTCGGAATTTGATGCTACAGCTGATTTCCGAAACCTAAATCCTTCGTCTGACTTCATGAAAGCCCTGAAAATACTTCCGACGACTACAGCCGAATGTGAACGAGGATTTTCGGACATGAACCTTACAATCACCAATTTGAGAAGCAAACTCAGCATAGAAAATGCGACGGATCTAATGTTCATTTCTATTAATGGCCCTGAAGTTGTTGATTTTAATTCACTACCTTACGTGAAAATTTGGCTGCGTAGTCACCGCTCTGCAACTGCGGCCCCCAGGGGCAAATCGAAAAATCATGAGAAGACTGAAAGTGAAAATTTACTAGATACGTTTTTCGTTAAACTTTTTAATTAATTTGATAGAATTTATAGAATATAATTTTTGTTTGGAAATTACTCGATCTTTTCACCACCCCCCTCCTCCCAAAAAAATTCTACTCCATAGCCGTGGGGATAGTATACCCTAAGCAAAAATGATGGGAACACCCCTGTGCAGAAGTCGTCGCGATAACATCGTGTAATAAAATGTATAAGGACAGTCTGATGATTATCGTGGCGTTGAAATTTCATAGTAGTACACGTATATACGTATGCACAGTCTGCCATTCTAGAAAGGTTCCACGTGATATAATTTAAATCGGTCAAAGTCAAGCTTAATGATTACGTTAGCCGGCACAGGCGACAATCTTGCTGTGCCATGCCGAAAATAATGACGCACGGAACGGTTTAGCCAACCAAACCATATCGGAAGCGAAGAAAGTAAAGTGCACCGTTCCTCCAAGGAATCTAGTTCAATTCAGATTAAGTGCAGTGTGCATTACGAACGTCCTAGTATTTCAAAATCACGCTATATTCTATATCAGAACAGGTAGTGAAGTTCTCGACTTTGCAAGGAAACAAAGTTTTTTTTTTTTCCACGTCTCAACAGTCATTCTAAGGATTATGCAAGTCTCATTCTCGGTTATATTATTATAATCGAACGCCTCTCGCTTGAACATTTTTCTAAATAAAAAAAAAAATGTGCGGCACTCACTAATTAGTGGATTTCATCCTATCCCACCAATACGTAAGCTTTAAATAAGTTTACACTGAAACCAACTTATCTTCAAAGTTTAACAAGCTGACCAGTGGTGACTCGACTATTCCCTCGTCTTTTAAACGAATTAGTTAACTATGTTTGCCCTTATTAGATTTTCCAACTCTGTCGGGTTTTCCGACGCTTCAAGTTTCAATGCAAAGGGAAAAAGTCATTAACCTGGAATTCGCTAAAATACTGGTTTGGTTTTACGTAATTCATAATTTTTTCAAGAATGAGAACGGTGTAAAAATTGAATGAATGAACGAAATAAAGACCCGGAAATAATTTTGTTTAACCTAATTTTAATGTCGAAATCTTCTTTTAACCGATGGGAAAATGATCCCATCAGGGGGACCATGAATCGAACCACCTGGAATGGAGGTCCAGATTGCAAGGGAAAGGAGGGAATAAAAAACTGAAAGTAGGCGAAAAGTCCCGCATGGAATAATTAACTTAATTGAGTCTTAGCGCTCGAATAAAATAGCAGTTGCACGTGATGGATTGAGAGAGAGAGAGAGAGAGGCACTGCATGTAGCAGAAAAAAAGAACGCCCTGTAGTGCACTCCTCGCTTGCGGGCCTGTTTCCTATGTTCTATAACGACTCCCCTTTCCATACTTTTCCTGTTGTACGAGGGAGGGGGGGAGCCCTATAATTAACAGTTTGTCTGTAAGCGTATAGCATGTGGCAGGATGGAAGTTGTGCCTTACCAGGGGGTATGTTTATGGTGTGTTTCGAAAAACAGAGGATGAAACCATTAATTGCATTGTGAAGTTCGCCACAGCAATTATAGACTGCAAGACGGTGATGGAGGGCAAGGTGCGAGCTTTTGTGGAGGCCTGGTGGAGCGTGTAATTAAGACGGGCTGTAATCACGGCGAGTGCGTCACTTTACGTCGTGGCATTTTTTAAACGTTATTATATTAAAATTATATCCAACAACCCGCTCTGAAACAATGTTCAAGACGCGTTGTTTATTCACGCGGGTCACGCTGCGTCGATTTTTAATTTACTGATTTATTAGAGCATGAATTCTCACACACCGCCTTGTTTGAATACGAAAGTTTTATCAGAAACCAAAACACTATATCATGAGCTCTTCATTACCCATTTGCTCTACCACACAGACGGTTCCCGATTTCTCGATAGTTTTCAACCATTTTCACTCGAATTTCACCAAAAATACAATAAAATTCGACTCTAAATTTGAAAAACTGGTCTTTCGCCCTCTTTATTTTTCCGTTTATTAACTAGAACGCAAGAGCTAATCTAAAAAGTATAATTGGTTTTGTTTCGGCCATTCTAATTGGCTGATTATAATTGACAGCCCTACGGGCTTCATAAGTTAAAGAAGGCCCTCTATTCCACTGACTATAGAATAATAAAAACACAATGGAAAGAGAACGATCGTCTTTTTTGAAATTGTTCATGAAGCTCATTTAAAAGGCCGCCACTTTTCTATAAAACTTCGAGGGTTTAGTTCGATTTCAAAAGTTTCAAACTCACACGGAACAGTGACTTTCGTAATTTTCAACTAAAATTACAATTATATTGCAAAAGGCTGAGTTCGATCGGTGAGAAAATTGATTCCTCGATTTGGGAAACGGTGATTTTCACACGATGACTTCGCTAAAGTCGACTTGAAAGATCACAGAAAATAAAAATAAAATAAAATAAAAATTCCGTACATAACGGTGTCAGTAAATTTATCGGAAGAGGCCTGGTAACCTACTTAAAAAGGCAAAAAAAATTAACTCGTCGCATTTTCGCTGCGATTGCATAACGTCATAAGAGAAGAGTTCACAACAAGAAATCCCGCTGCCGGTCTTTTAAACGAGTCACTCGTATAGACACGGTTTACTTACAAGTCAAGTTGACTTTACGATGCGCATTTGCGTGACGCACGTTTTCTCCGTGGGCATAAACAAAACACTTTATTTTCTTATATAGAGTGGACACTTTCTTTCGGTTTTTATAATTTTTTTTTCATGATTATTGTATTTTTATGTTTACTTTCCAATCAAATTCTGGCCGTGGGGGGGGGGAGGGAAATAAGATCTAACCAAATAAAGTACGTGAAGGTGATTTGAGGATTCGTTTACTCAAAGAGTTTTTAATATAAGATCACCGGAATGACACGGACGCTCTGACAATGAGTTTTTATTTCTTCAATAAGTGAGTGAAGTTACACTGGTGGAGGGGGGGAACGTTAAAATGGAGGAAAAATAATTGAAAAAGGAACGCCCGGCTTTAGCGTTTAAATAGCGCGCCCGACACGGCGTATAAAAAACGGTCTGACGCCTCTTTTCTTCTGCTGCGTGTATAGAGAGAGAGAGAGTCGCGCACAATTTAATTGCCCCATATGCATTCATCGTTTGAATCCTTTCGAATGACCCCACCAACACCACCCCACCTCCCTCCTCCATACAATTCAGTCGTTTAAAAAGTAATTTTTGATGGGGGGGGGGGTGTAAACAACACTATTGTCCTAGAAAAAACTGCGGTGAATGCTTCGGTTGCAGTTTGACTTTGCTATGAAAAAAGTATATTCAATGGTAGAGAATCCTGGAAGGAGGGGGGGGGAGGTGGAGGGCACAACCACCCACATCTTACTTTATCCACTGTGTAAAAACCGTCAATTTTTCTACCCCAGACAATGCTATTTTGGCCAATAAACTTGGAATTTTGATCCCCAAAGAAACTTACATTACAGAATAGACCGATAGCTGGCGACAGTCCCGTTCGACCGGAATAACTTCTCAAACTTCTGTTCCTGAAACTCAGTGGCGGATCTACGGGGTGGGTTTTGGGGATTTAAACCCCCCCCCCCCCTTAAGAAGACGGCGTCCGACAAAAATTTGTTGATAGTCATTCCACAGATTTCTTCCAATACCTTGCACATACCAAAAGGGCGACTGTTGAAGGGGGATCTGCACAGAATGATGATTTCTCGACGAATGGGCGATCTCGAAAAAATGATTTTTAGGTTTCAAAGCGATGATTAGCGGCAAATATTGAGAACGAGTGATCATTTGCAACTTAAATTAGGAAAAATACACCAATTCGAGATATCTGAAGGCAACTTCGCGGACAAACCAGAGAAAAAACGCCAACTCCAAACTCCTATAGGACTTAAAGGCAGAAGAAATTGAGAAAGCGTTTCTAATGTGCTACTATTTGGGCAAGTACGCGGGAGAACGTTGAAAAAAAAAAAAAAAAAAATGCTAATATCAAATAGCGGGTTTTAGGGGTAGCAGAAAAGCGTTGACTCATAGTAGAAACGAAACTAAATCACTAATTAGTGGCAGAAAATGAAAAAAGTCACTAATATGTGGCGAAAATTGAGAAAAAGCTGAAGTCCATCGGTCACCTGGCTCAACAATTAATTTTTGAAAACGCAAATTTCGTGGTTTTCTCGAGGCAACAACAGAAGCAAGCGCAATTGAGAAAAATCGCTAATTCACGGCTAAAATTGAGGAAGCCACGTAATTCACGGCTAAAACTGAGAAACTCTACTAATTCCGGCCTAAAATTGAAGTAAAACGTTCATTCACAACTAAAATGGAGAAATAAGCCAATTCGCGGAACAATTTGAGAAAATTGGCTAAAATTGAAGAAACGCGGTAATTCGTGGCTAAAATTGAGAAATAATTTGCGACTAAAAAATGAGAAAAAGCGCTTAGATCACGGTAAAAATTGAGAAAAAAAAGCTAATTCACGAGTGATAGAAAAACCGCTTGTTCACGGGTAAAACTGATACAAACGCTAATTCCCGGCTAAAATTGGCAGATTCATGGCCAATATGACAAAAGGCGCGCATTCGCGGAGCTCAAATGGAGATAAACGCAAATTCACGGATTTTGTGAAAATCCTCCAGTTCGAAGCTGAAATTGAGTAAAAGCGGTGATTCAGGCGTGAAATTAAGGAATAATTAACGGTTAAAATTCGGAATTAATGCTCAGCTAAAACGAAGAAAACAAAACGCTAATTCTCTGCTAGAATTGAGGAAACGAGATAACTTGCGGCTAAAATGGTGATAAGCGCTAATTCGCATGACTAAGAAGTGAAGAAAAACGCTAAAATTAGGGGAATAAAACGTTAACTCTAAAACTGCTAAAACTAATATGTCTGCCTAAAACTGAGACAAACCGCTAATTGCCGTCTAAAATGTAGAGGAAGAGCTCATTCACTGTTAAATATTCAGTGAATTCGCGTCTAAAATGGGCAAGAAGCGCTTATTCGCCGCTGGAACGGAGATAAACGATAAATGGCGGATCAATTTGAGAAAATCAACTAATTCACGGTTAAAATTGAGGAAATGCGGTGATTCGCGTCTGAAATGAAGAAAAAAATTCTCGGCTAAAATTGAGAAAAATCACTTAGATCGCGGCAAAAATAGGGAAAACCCGCTAATTCATGGTTAAATTTGAGAAAAAGCCAAATATTGGTACGTATAGAGGCATGTTTGCGGCTGAAACTCAAGAGAAAAGAGAAAGATTCATGGTAGAATCCCTCCCAAGTTGAAATCCTAGATCCGCCACTGCTGAAACTTGTCTCATTTGACAGGTTTTGTGGAGCCGAATACGAATAATGAGCGTCTGCCACCATCGGCCAGGGGCGTCTGCCCTCAGCGGATCGTTAGTACAGTCAGTAGCGTACCTATTCGAGTCAGCCCCCGAGAGTGCTATTCTGGTGGCTGAAATACAGCAATTTGCACCTTCTTGAGGAAAATTCATGGATAAAATAGAGAAAATAGACCGTCCCCAGTTTCGTTAGGTCCTTACAAGCGCACTAATGTACTGATAGGCAATTTAGAACTTGCTGACGCGGCAAAAACTTATGAAAATGCGCCAATATTCGTGGCTGTAACTGCGAAAAAGCGCTGATTCGTGGTCTCACGATGCAACTTCCAGGCAGAGATTAAGAAAAAAATCGTCGATTCGCAGTGTATGACGGCCATTCCGCGGATAAAAATGTAGAAATCAATGCAAAAGTGTTGTTTTTGGGCCAAGCCCGCGGCTACAATTGAGAATACACGCTACTGCATTCGAGGTTGTACAACTAAGAAAAAAAGATCGCGGCTGATATCAACAAAAACAACGCTAATTCAGATTAAAATAAGGCCAAAATGGCAAATTCACAACTGAAATGGCGAAAATATTTGCTAATTCACTGCAAAATTATCAGAAGACGCTATTTAACAGCTGAAATGAAGAAAAATCACTAGTTCACGGATAAAGTTGAGGAAAAACGCTATTTCGCGGATATGAAAATGAAGAAAATCACTAATTCCCGGCTGAAATTAAGAAAACGCAAATCCGTCTAGCTTCTGAAAGATTCGAGGCTCAAACTGAGAACCAGCGCTAAACCATAGCAGAAAGTAGAAAAAAATTGCTTATGCGTGGCTAAAATCTAAAAAAACAACGCGACTAAAATTGAAAAACAAAAAAATTAGGACGGCTAACATTAAGAAAAACACTAATTTTCAACTCAAACTGAGAAAAAGTGCCGCTTCGGTACTAAAAATGAAATATGTGGCTGAAAGTGAGGAAAAGCGCTAACCCGTGGCCAAAATTGGGGAAAATCACTAAAAGTTCGAGGTTAAAACAATAAACGCTATCCATAGCAAAAGTTGGAGGAAAAAAATGCCAATGTGGGTCTGAAATGTGAAAAAAAAAAAAAAAAAACGCAGCTAATATTGAAAACATTCACTAATTAACCCGGTATAAATAAAACAAAAACTATTGTTTTCAGCTCAAATAGGGAAAAAGTGCTGTTCCCGGCTGCTAAAAATTGAGGAAAACGCCAATTGAGTGACTAAAATTGAGAAAATTCGCGAATTCACAGGCTAAAGACGCTTCTACGCAGCTAAAAGTGAAAAAAAAGCGCTAATTCGCGGCTAAAATTGAGGAAAAAATTTGCGGATAAAGCGTTTAAGAATTTCTAATTCCACCATCGCGCCTTCTGAGGGCAACTTTGTGACTGGAATTGAGAAAAACGTCAAATTCATGGCTATAAGTTAAAACAAACAAACACTGATTCACGGCTAGAACTGAAAAGAAGCGCTAATCCATAGTTACAATTAAAAGAATTCTGATGTGGTGCTAAAATGGAGAATAACCCCCGCTAATTTGCAGCTAATATTAAAAAAATCAGTTAATTATTCTGGCTAAAATTAAGAGAAATGTTAATTTTCAGCCTGAATTGAAAAAAAAGTGCTAATACGCTGCCAAAAAAATGGACAAATTGCCAATTAGTGGTTAAAATGAACAGAATTCGCTAACTTACGTGTTAGAAACGCTACTACGCTGCCAAAATTACGAAAAAGCGCTAATTCGCGGCTGAAATATAGGGGAATCACTAATTCACGGCTAAAATTGAGAAAATTCGCGTCTTCCTCGGTAAACTTTGAGGCTAAAATTGAGAAAAAGCGCCAATTTATGGCTATGAGTGCAAACTCGCAAATTCATGGCTAAAACTGAAAAAATAAAAAAATAAACGCTGATCCGTAGCGTATGGTTATGGTGAACAAGAAAATGCTAATTTGTCGTAAACATTTAGAAAAACCGCTATTTTGCGGCTAATATTGAGTAAAACGCTAATTTTCAGCTCAAACCGAGTAAAGTGCTAATTCTCTGGTCTCTGCTAAAAAAAATAGCTAATTTGTGAAAAATTGTGAAGAACGCAAACTCGAGAAAAAGTTAAGAAACATCGCTGATTCACAGGATAAAAAAGCTACTTTGCTGCTAAAGTTGAGAAAAGCGCGTGTTTATGTCTATAAGGTGGGGGGGGGGAATACCCCACTAATCCGCGGCTAATTTGGGCTAAATTGCGGCGATAAGCGCTAATTTGTTGGTAAAGTTGACAAAAAGCACTCATTCGCGGCTAAAATGGAGAAATTTGCGGCTTAAACTTGCCATAAGCGCTGTTTGGCGGATGGGTTGGGGAAATAGCGTTGATTTGCCTAAAATAAGGAAAAGGCCTTAGCGGTTACCAATAGATGTTTTTATTAGGTTTGTATAATTAGAGACTTTTAGGGGCCTCTTGAAGATTTCCGCCCCGGCCACCGATACGTGTAGGTCCGCCAGTCAGTGCAGTGGCACCTCCGTACCCGGTGAGGGGCGGTCCATTGGCTCCGTCGTACTCGGCTCAATTGCCGGGCTTGATGAGACCAGGATCGAGAAGCTCAGGTCTGAGGTCGAAACGGAGACTGGACCGCACCTTCGATGCAATTTTTTCGTGATTCCTGGGGGGGGGGGTTCCTGCCCCGTCGTGAAACTCGTCTTATTCGTCGACAGGTATTTTGGAGCTGAATACGAAAATGTGCGTCGGCCGGCGTCTGCCAGGGCCACTTGCCCTCAGCAGTGAATCCCTGAATTTGTGGCTATAAGCGGAACATATTCGTGAAAATGGTTTCATTATACTATATAGTTTTTTTTTTGGAGCTGAATACAAATATTTTCGTCTGCCGGCCATGTGCCTTCGTAAACTTGACTTCCTACAGAGGGCAAACGCCCCTGGCAGGCGCCGACCGACACTCACATTCAGCTCCATAATATCCGTCAAATGAGACAAAGTCAAATGGACAAGTTCATTCGGTTTTTTATTTTGAGAGACAGTCATTCATTGAGTGCGTCAGGGCAAACGCCCCTGACAGACGCTCATATCCTTATTCAGCTCCAAAAAACCTACTGAGTCAAGTTACAAGACTAAGTTCTTTCGGCTAATTTGTTTTCAAAATTTAAGTAAATTGACTGGCCGAGGAGGCAAAATGCCCAAGGCAGACGCTCATATTCGTATATTCACCCCAACAAATGCTATCAAACGGAACAAGTTCCATGACTATTGTCTTCTTCCGGTTGAATGGAACTGTCGCCAGCTCTCGAACTATAGGCCTGGCTTGCTGGTAAAAGGTACTGAAATTACCGTTCTTCCCTAAAAAAACTGTCAACATGGCCACAGGAAACAGTGACGACGACACGGTATCCAACGGTATCTTGAGGGGGTGGGTGGTCCATGATTGAGGATGTGCGGTAAGATGAAAGTCAAAACAAGGAAGAAATAGATAGCGAAATAAAATAAAAATTGTAGAAGGATGATGGTAGACCGGGGAAGGTGAATACAGAAAAAGGATAACTGAACAGAATAATAAAGAGGTTGTGCACTAGGTGAATTCGGAACCTGCTGCGGAGGATGCTGTGGTGTGCTAATATTTGGGGCAAGTACGCGGTAAAAAGTTTTTAAAAAACGGTAATTGTACAATTCGTGGCTAAAATAGCGAAAAAGCGCTCATTCGAAGCCAAAAGCGGAAAAAAAAATCACTGATTCTCGGCCAAAAATAGAGAAAACGCTGTTTGTCTCAACAATAAACGGGATGGATACTGACAGGGGTCGCAGGGGATCACGAGTTTCATCAAGCTTAAGGCGCTCGGCCAAAAAAGGCCCCACAAATTTGCAATTTCTCTAAAATTGAGATTCAAAACAAGCTTGTTCGCTAGACTTAAGACCCGAAAGTCGCACTGTCGCGGATATTGAGCCATGGAACTTCCAAAATGTCCTGATGGGTATTCGTAGGTCGTAGGGTGACTAAAAATGTAAAAGCGGTTTCCGAGGACGCCTTGTTCGAAAAAGTAGGACAAAAGTCGGACGCTTGCGACGGAAAGTAGGACACAACAGTAGGACTTATTTTTTAAAAACCCGCGAAGTTAGGTTTTTAAAGTGTGAAAATACGAAAAATTTGGGTTTTGATCAGGCAAACATTCAAGAAAATGGGTTTTAAAGGAGCCAAGTCAACGAAATTGGGTTCTGTAAAAGCAAAAGTTCGTAAAGAGCGTTTATGAAAGAGCAAAACCCATGAAAAATAGGACTTTAAGAGAGAACCCCTCGAAATTCGGTTTTTGAAAGCGCGAAAATCCACGGAATTCCGGGCAGTAAATTACAGAAATCCGTGATATTTGGTTTTTAAAGTGGTTTAAGGTGGTTTTTGAAGTACGAAAATATCCAGCGATGTTAATTATTGGGGCGTGAAAAACCCAAAATCACTAGTGCCGTTTTTTCATCGTTTGTTTTTTGCAAATTTAGTCTTTGGAACCTGGAAACCGATCGAACGCTAATCGAAATTCGGTTTCATGGGAGCCAAGTCCCCGAAATTAGGCGTTGAATGAGCGAAAGTTCACAAAAATGACTTTTGAAAGAGAAAAACCCACGAAATTTGGGGTTTGAAAGGACAAATCCCACGAAATTTGGATTGAACGAGATGAATACGCAAACTAAAAGCAAAAATCGGCCAAATTGTGAGGTTTGTTAAGGCAAGATGACGAAATTTTGTGTTTGAAAGTTTCAAACGCGCGTGATTTGTTCTGAATAAGACTGAGCCAAATTGTCTGGTTTGACAGTCGATAATGTTCTTGATTGTGGGGTAAATGGTGGCTTGGCGGTGATTCAGTGGGTAAAATTCTCCGAGTGGACTGTGTGAGCTACGATCCTCACCGCTAGCGCTCGACCTGACCTGGCAAAACCTTTTTCAGGAAGGAGATCCGGCTCACCAGGCCTGACGAGAACCGTGAGGGTGAAACCTGGACTGGGGAAGTTGCAGCTTTGTTTTAACATGAACGGGGAAGATGTTCGGAGTTATAGACCCTCGAGATGTTATAAGTTCAAACCAAAAAGTAGGACAAACAGAGGAAACTTTTGAGTTTTGACCTCTCCCCCGACACCTGAAAGATGAGCCCGGACGTCCCTGGACGCTCTAAAGATTAAAACATGTCCGGGGAAGGTAGGACGCCTGGTCACCCTATAGGTGTTTGTCACCATCTGGGTTCGGTTAGGGCCGGCTAGTCTGTTGGATGGAAATTAAGGACGTGCAACTTGCAATATCGCAAATATTTAGCCAGGAAGCTTTTAATTTCACATATTTTTACCAGTGAAATGTTGCAACATTGCGGCTATTTGTCGGTCTTTGAGCGATGTCGCGGTCGAGCAAGCTTCCTGCGCCACTTAAATGAGAAAACACCTGAAACTTGCAATTTCACGGAAATTCCAAATTTCGCGAAATTTAGACGTAAAACTCGCAATATCGCGAATAATAAGCCCGGAAAATGGCAATTCCCCAATGCCAAATTTGAACGCTGGGCACTGCCGTGGTATAGCCAGGGTTCCGCTTTCCCTAAGAAGGATCCAAAATTAATCCCAGAAAGCAATGAAAAACTGGCCATTTCGCGGGAATCAATGGAAACTAGCAAATACCTCGAGATACAATTGGAGCCGCGAAACGTGGAATTCCGCGGATGTTTAGCTCTGCGTTGATACACTGAAACTTGTTTTTTTCTTTCGGGGATTGTAGTACCTCGTGGTTTTACAAGGGAAGGGAGGGAGGAAAGACCCGGGCGGAGGATTTCGCCATTTTGCCTGGCACCTTCACCATTTTGGCAGTTCACCAGCGCGGGAATCGAACCCGCGACCGCAATGCCAGGACAGTGGAACGCAATGCCCTACAGCCCCCACGGACACACCGGCCCTTGCACTGAAACTTGCAATTTCGCAGATATTTAGATCTGAATGATGTAATTTCTCTGCTATTTCTCTCAGTTTTAGCTGTGAATTAGCGCTTCTTCTCTATTTCATCATTGAATTAGCGTTATTCTCAATTTTTACCCAGAAACGACTTTCCGAAAAATACCCAATTTTTCACTGGAATCGCTCACAGGACGTTTCTCACGATTATTCCTCTGATTCAGCTCTCTGGCCGCTCCTTTTTTTTCGTCCGATGAGTAGACGAATAATCGTTTTTCGAGGGCTTTTTTAAGGGTTGTTACAATGGAAACATCACTAGTGGTGGGTGGGTCCTTTTTCCAGAGTTCGGCTACACCACTTTGAAATCATTTTATGCCAGGAAACCGTCAAGTTTTGCGTCAAATCTGAATTTGCGGGACTCGACTGGGGAACAGCCGATGATGTAAGGCTCGGAGATGGTCCTGTTCGAGCCGTGAGTAGTACAGTTTGAATTGAAGTTATACCATCATGCAGGGAGCGAATTTGCATGGTATGACTATTTTTAGAGCGTAAACTGCCAGTTATGCCCTTTTTTGGAGGCGATTTGCTCTTTTCAAGGCGGGAATCGTCAATTTAACCATTTTTTTAGGGCACACACAGTGTTGTCAATTCTAGAGCGTGAATACCCGCAGTTTGGCTAATTTTAGCGACCAAATAGTTAGTTCAGTCATTTTTCAAGACGCGTATATACCACCTGTTACCCAATTGAAGAGCGCTAGTAGTCCGTTTAACCGTTTTTAAGTTTTCAATGACCAATGAATTGATGACGATTCCCAGCTCAGCAGCTAATACGTGAATGTGCCCACCAAATAGACCAATTAGATGTTAGAACGCCAATCAAGCTTCATTCTTGTGAGGTTTGAATCAGTGACGGAACAACACCTATCGGGGCCCGGGGTGGAAATCTTTAGAAGGCCCTTCAGTCTCTAATTAAACTAGAAATACTTTTTAGTAGCGTTGAAGTACATATTTTTCTCAATTTTAGCTACGAAATTGCCTCCAAAAACCGTATACGTGCGTTTTCTCAATTGAAATTGCGAACTGTAGCTTTTTCCTCAATTTTATCCGCGAACTAGCTCATTTTATCATTTTTAGACGCGAATCGGCGCTTTTTATAAGCTCTTATCCGTGAAATTGCCTCAAGAATCTGCAAATTGGGTAGCGTTTGAGTGCTCTTTCCCAATTTTATCCACAAATTAGCAAGTTTTCTAAATTTAAGCAGCAAATTGGCGCTTTTTTTCCATTTTAAACTGTATTTGTTACCCGTGAATTAGCACTTTTTCACAGTTTTAACCTCTTGCATTAGCGCTTTTTCACAATTTTATTCCCCGAGTTGCCTCAGGAATCCGCGAGTTGGTGCTCTCTCAATTTCAGCTGCGAATTCGCCTTTTTTACCCTCAATTTTAGCAGTGAATGAGCACATTTCTTAATTTTAGCTGCGAATTACAGCCTTTTTTTCTCAATTTTATCCGTAAAATCGCAATTTTCTATAGGGAACTTAGCTGGGAATTGGAGTTTTCCTCCATTTTTAGACGCAAATTCGCGTCTTTCTCAGTTTCACGCCGTGAACCAGCGTTTATTCTCAATGTCAGTCTCAGCCCCAAGAATCCATGAGTTGGCGTTATCTCAATTTTAGGTGCGAATTTGCGCTTTTTCTCAATTTTTAATGCTGCCAAATTGTAACACTTTATCACAATTTTAGCCGTGAATAGTGTCTTCACATATTTTTAGACTCAAATTCGCGTTTTTCATTTTTTTTTTATCCGTGAATTAGCGTTTTTCTCAGTTTTAGCCGCGTGAATTAGCGCTTTTTCTCCGTGTCAGCCCCGAACTTTCCCCAAGAATCGGCGAGTTGGCGATTTCACATTTTCAAGCTGTGAATTAGCGTTTTTTCCTCAGTTTTAGCAGTGAATTAGCACATTTTTGCAATTTTAGCTGCGATTTTCAGCGCTTTTTCTCTATTTTATCCGTGAAATCGTAATTTTTGCGTACCTTAGCTACAAGAACTATCGTTTTCCTCCACTTTTAGACGCGAATTCGCGTTCTTGTCTATTTCACTCGCGAATTAGCGCATTTTCTCAATTTCAGTCTCAATGTTGCCTTCAGAATCTGTGGAGCAGTGAGAGCTGTGAATTCCCATTTTTCTCAATTTCTATAGCTGCTAAATTGTTAAGCTATGAATTACAGCTTGTTTCTTCATTTTTAAGACGTGAAGTCGCTTTTTTCTCTTTTTTTGTCCTTGAATTAGCGCTTTTCTCAGTTTTAGCAGCGTGAATAAGGGTTTTTTCTCAATTTCAGTCCCGAGTTTGCCCCAAGAATTCGTGATTTTGCGTTGTCTTAATGTCAGCAGTGAACTAGGGATATTTCTTAAGTTTTAAAGCTGCATGTTGTTGCGCTTAATCACAATTCTAGCCGAGATTTAGAGTTTTTCTCCATTTTTGGCCGAAAGAACTAGTTTTGCAAAAATTTCAGCCATTTTTCTCAATTTTAGCGTTTTTTCCCTTTAACTTCAGTAGTGATGAGCAAAAATGGTCTTGGTCTTGCGGTTTCGCGAGACTCTTGCAGCAAGACCAAGACGCAAGACCAAGACTCTCTAACGGCTGCAAGACCAAGACCAAGACTTGAAATGCAAGACCAAGACTTTCAACAAGACTTTACGAACGAGTCTTGCGCAAGACCAAGACTGTGTTGCAAGAGTCTCGCGGTTCTTGCAAAAGAAGAAGGAAAAAAAATAAAATAAAAAATTAGGGGACCACAACGATCGAAAATAGTTGGAAGAGCAAAAGAGGAACGTATGCTCATGCTTCTTTTCTGTTCATAGCAGGCGTTTTGGCGATGGACGGGGGAGCTTAAAAGTAAGAAGCAAGATCAGCGAAAATGTTCAAGTGGCCCATTCTAGAAAAAAAAGAAACAATGGAAGGACACCGAACTTGTCAAAGCATGAGTTCTCCCTCTACGCTACGGTCTCAGAATCGCTACGGCTCGCGTCTCCTGTGTGAAAAGTTTTCGGCTTGTGTTCAATTGTTCAATTTCTATCGTGGGATAATGAGTGATAGTAGTGAGGACGAAAGGAGCTCAAGCCACCCAGAGTGGAGAAGTAAATTTAAAGACTTTTTCAAAATAGTCACAAAAACAAAATGATCGTTTCGGCATATGCCTTTTGTGTGATTAGCAATTTTTCTCTATTCTAACCGTGAAGTAAAGCGTTTATATCTCAATTTTATATGCGAATAAGTGCTCTTTCTCAATTTTATCCGCGAACTAGCAATTTTTCTCAATTTCAAGCCCGAATTAGCGCTGTTTCTAAATTTAATCCACGAATCACCGCTTTTTCACAATTTTGGTCGTAAAAATGGGTGTTTTTTCTTAATTTAAGCCACGAATTATCGTTTTACTTCCATGTCCCCGTATCCTGTATTACTGTGGTTACTAATACAGTAATTCATTGTTGAACCGTCGGCAAAGCTACATTCCCATAATATTTACTAAACCCAAAAAAAAAAAAAAAAAAACACAATTGCCGCCCCCCAAAGTTGCCGCCGGGACCCGGGAGCACGTGCCCCCGGGTTTCGGCCCTGTATAAGACGCGTCCAATGTGAGTTCTATGGGTTTTTACTGCACGAGTCGGACGCTGACGCCCCCCTCCACGTCTAATCGTGGGATCAAACTCCCTGGGGTTTTATGGGCCAAAAGCGGGCCCAAAATGGGGATTTTAAAAGGATTTGGGATCATATGGGTGTGGGGTGTCGATTTTCATGTAATTTCAAGCCGGATTTAACTACATCCATGAATAATAAACCCATAAACAGTCGAAATAATAAGGCATTGTTCGATAATTCGCAGCGTTTTTTTTTTTATTTATTTTTTTATTTTTTATTTTTCAGTTATCCAAAGACCGGCGTTTTGAAACGGCGACAGTTGAATGGGTCTGCAGGAAATACCTGCCCTTTTCATTTTTCGATGACCCCGAAACTAGAGAATATTTTAACTTGATTTGTCCCGGTGTGAAGTTCCCGAGCAGATTCGCACTCCGTCGTCTCGTTAAAGAAAGGTTCACCGAATTGCAATTAAAGGTGAAGAACTTCATTAAAAGGTGTCCGTCTAAGGTATCGTTCACTGTTGACGGGTGGACATCTATTGCGGGTCGTTCGTATTACGACATTACGGTTCATTTCATTGACGTCGAGTGGAACTATCAATCGTTGGTGCTTGATTTTATCCCAGCACATGGACGTCATTCTGGAAGCGACATCGCTAATTTGTTCCACGGCTGCCTCACTGAGTTTGATTTAACCAAAAGGATTCAAGGCATCACTGTAGATAATGCTGCGGCCAATTCCAAGTTCATTGACGCACTTGCTCGACTTCTTTCTGATCCTGACTTCGACCCACATGACGCACATTTCCGGTGTCTAGCACACGTTATGAACCTCGGAGTGCAAGATTTACTTCAAGTTTTATCTTTACAAGGTAAGCGTAATCCTTCCCATACGTAACTCACATTTCCACTAATTATTTTTCAATTCCACAGAACCTGAAATGCTAGAGGAAACTGAAGCTAGTGATGAGGACAGCCATGACGTAGAAGAAAATTGGGAGGTCCATGACACTTCAACTGCTGTCACCAAAGTTCGGTTTTTTCAAAAATCAAGAGGAGCGAGGTCTTGCAGAACAAATTTCGGTCGGCGTGCGAAACAGCCGGAGTTCCCACAAACTTGGGTCCCCTACTTGACTGCCGCACGAGGTGGAATTCGACTAATGAAATGTTCGGTAGAGCACTGAAAGTTCGCCAGGGGTTAAATACTCTATGCCAAACAGTTACTGAATTGGTTGATTTCCTTCTGTCTGAGGAAGAATGGAAATTTATGGAAAAGACGTTCAAGTTCCTGTTAAACTTCAAGGCACTATCATCGAAACTTGGAGGTCACCCTGCCCAGCGTTATTGTATCTTTTAATCTTCTGCTAGACAATATTGAACGTTCAGTGCAACAGCTGGATCAGAAGTCTCCCAGAACTTCAGTTGACGAGAAACTTATCGAGGCGTTTCAAGCAGCCCGCGATAAAATGCTAAAGCATTACAGAAAGACTAACTGGATATATTGTCTAACGCTAATTTTAGACCCGCGGCATAAATTGGAGACGTTTGATTTAACTGACTGGGGTGTTGAAATGAAAACCAAAAGTTTCGACAAATTCAAGGAAATCTACGATCAGTACAAGAGCAGATTGCCGGATCCACCATCGACAGACGACGGGAGACATGAAACCCGGCTTGGTTCTGACGATGAAGGCTTAATCGATTTCGACCAGCTTTACACACAGCCGTTCCGTTTGACTCCGACCACCCTAGATCGAGAGTTGGAAGAATATTTCGCCCAGCCCAGGGCTTCAGGCCACGAAAATATATTAAATTGGTGGAAGAATCACGAATGCAAATTTCCTGTTTTGTCGCGAATGGCGCGGGACTACTTATCGATACCTGCAACCTCAGTACCATCGGAAAGGCTGTTTTCCCGGGCGTCATTGGTCATAAGAAAACATCGCAATCGTTTGAACGACGAGTCAGCCAGATGGCTTTTGTGCATAAATTCTTGGGCATCAAATGTGCAGTGATGTGTATTATTGTGATTTTGTTTTATCCCCTGTTTTATTCAATTTATTCTTCAAAATATTTGTTTCTATGTGCATAATTTGTGATTGGGATAATCATTTTAGTTTTGTATGTTCCTTTGTTGTTTTTTAATTACAATATTATGCAGTTTAGCATTTCTGATACGTTTCCACGCAACCGTAATTTTCTCTCTTATTAACACAAATCCCGTTCTATAGGGTTTCTTTGCCGACTATTTGCAAACTTACCTCCTACTTCCACCCTGCATCTATATGATCGCAAAGAAATTTAAAACCCATATTTTTTGCATTGTCAAAAGGGGCCCATAAAAGATCGGAATGATTTTTAAGAAAAGCTAGCCTGTTTGGCCGTATGCCATTCGATTTTCCTGGCGCTTTAAATTCGGTTCAAGAATTCAAGACAACAACAACAAATGCCTTCGATTATGGCGGGGGAGCTGCTCGGCTCATTCCTCGCTAATCCCGTCCAATCAACCCTCGTCTACTACACGGATTACACTTTCTCGCCTTATTTATGCACCAATCCTGGGTTTTAAAGACTCGTTTAAATCTCCTTTTAGGGGGCATCTACCCAGTTTGGTCACTTTTGGGGTACGAATTTCAAACATTTCGTTAGTCGGTTTTACCATTTTTTGGGTTTGGATAATCCAACAAGGCATTTTCTTGGAGTGAAAAGTCCATCAAACCAAACCACTTTTTCGGCGCGCATGGTCAGTTGCCATTTTTAGGACGAAAATTGTCGGTATGGCTATTTTTAGGGCGTGGAATAGTCGATGCGATTTTTTTACAGCATGAATCTTCAAATTGACATTCTAGAGTCCGATGGTGGCCAGATTGGCCATTTTGGTGCCGGAAGTGCCAAGTTTGGTCTTTTTAGGGAGAAGAATGGCCAGTTTGGTCATTTTTGAGCACGAACGGTTGGTTTTGCCATTTTTCATGGCCTGAGTTGTCTGTGTAGGCAATTATGAATACAGGGCCTGTATGGGTATTTTATTTCATGTTTTTGGCGCGAATCGTCCGGTTTAGCTTTTTTTGGCGCGTATTGTTTGGAATTGCTATTTTTAGTAGGTATTGGCTAGTTTTTAGCACACATCAATTTCTCAAGTTCCTTGGCTGAGCCCATTGCCATGAAATAATGTAAAAAGAAGGGGCAGATATATTCCGGGTCACTACTCGGCCCGCGTGGCCGGTCAATCCTGTGTATCCGCCCCTGGTTAGGAAATTGGTAGGTGAGTGGCAGGGGACGGTTGATGATGAAGGGGGTTGATGGTAAATGGATGCGTTAACAATTTATTATGTAGGAAAATTAATTTTTCTTGCTTCTGTTTTTCTTAAGATTTGAGGGGGGGGGGTCAATGTGACCTCTGGATGCGCGCTAGTCATCGTTGGCAGCGGCTAAATCCCTCGCACCAAAAAAGTTACTGATTTATTTCCCTCATTTTTAACTTCCGAGAAAGAACAAGTAAGTGCATAGTAGTGACCGTCTCCCCCCCCCCTTCTAGCGTGCAAGAGTCTTTGGAAACTCTTGCGCAAGACCAAGACCAAGAACAAGACTGAGCCTGCCAGACCAAGACCAAGAACAAGACTGGGTTGTGAATGCAAGACCAAGAAGCAAGACTCGCTAAGCAAGACCAAGACCAAGACCAAGACTGTTAAGTCTTGGTCTTGTTCTTGCTTTTCTCATCACTAAACTTCAGCTGCGAACTAGCACTTTTTGTGTATTCTTTCCACAAATTCGCGTTTCTTAAGGCTGTTGACGGTGCTTCCTCAACTTCGGTACACGATTTCTTTGTGGTGAAACCGAGATATTTCATGAAAATTGGCACATAGCTATTTCTAACCAATTAAATTGTCAGTATGGATTCACTTTTTGGAAAAAAAAATTCTGAGGGGGGGTTTCCCCTGCAACGAAAGCTTCGGTACACGTTTTCTTGGACAAAAATGCAATATACTTTTTTTTATTATTTTTTCGCGAATCTTTGAGGTTGCCAAATTGTCACTATGGATTCACTTTTTTCAAATTTCAATTTTTTTTTAAATTTTCATTTTTTAAAAATCGTGGCCTCGATAAAAATGTTTATTCTCACCGTAAATATTTGAGGAAATAGGTTGAGAATACAGTCACAATTTTTTAAAACGTATTCATCAACACTTTCGTATTGTTTTAAGAACTTATTCCTAATTAATAGCAATTTTATTTTCGTTGAAATGAGGATTCCACCTCGTGGCGCTGCGCTGCGGCTACTTTGAAAAGGTGGATTCTACACAATTATTCGTTGGACTCGAGATGCTACCAACCCCCCTCTAACTTCACTATCATAGCTACCGTACTTGTCCAACAACTCCCTCAAGGTTACAGAAAGTATGTTTTTTTTTTTTTTTCCTCTCATCTCATGTCTTTTGAGTTTTGTGGGCTGAAAAATACGTGAGGATCGTTTTCCGGGCTAGGCCGGCGAAACAATCTACCGTCTTCGGGAGTTGTTTCATTTTTTGTTTTTTGCCTAAAAAACAGAACTCGCAGAATATGAATAAAATAAGTTTAATACTGATTAACCCCCGCACGAACCAATTGATTTTTAGCGTTCGAAGAACTCGTCGCTGGGGCTGATCCAATATGGGGGGGGGGGTAATGGGGGAACTACCCCCTCCCCCAGGATTTCAGGAAAGTTGATTTTTAAAGAAAGATTAAAGAGAATATCACGACGATTATCCACCCCTGTCTAACCGGTAGGGTGGGCGGCAGAGACACTTGGGGGAGATTTTTTTCAAGTAGGTTTTCAATGTAACGACATGGTTCTAACTGCGAAAAGAAGACTTCGCCACCATCGGCCAATGAGATTGGCAGAAAACTGTGGGGTGTGGGGTGTTTTGAAAAAGAGAGAGACAGAAGATGGTAACACGTTTTCTTTACCATCGTTCATCAGGTTAGCCTGAAGTGTGAAGTCTGAAGAAAACTGAAGTCCGTCTTTCTGTTTCTTATTCATGTAACTTGTAGAGTTCTCAGTTCAGTTCATTTTCCTTCTCTATCGGAATTTGGGTTTTCACCAATTATGTCTCGGTTCATCACTTAACGCGTCGAATAATAATCATTACCTATTTCATTTCGGTTTGTATAAGGTAATATCGGCATTCAAAAGTTGGTTGTGCTAGACATTGGATAAATTTTCAATTTCTCTTGTTAATGTCAATGCATCTAATTATTGAACTTATTTACGTAAATCAAATAAATAATGCAATTATTAGAAGTTCGGAATTTTCGAGTCATTCTCTTCCCTTTATTCGTTAGAGGTTTTGTGTAAAGGTAAGGGACAAAAACTACTGAAGAATTGAGGTGAGGTAATTCCTGTTGGCGAAAGAAGAGTTTCTTTGGTGCAAATTATGCTGTTTTATTTGTTTTTGACTTAAATGAAATGGCTATGTTTACACCATTGAATCACTATTTCGCTCGGGAAGTTGAAACAAGGAACTTGCAACTTTAAAAATTATTGCTCCAATGATAAGAATTAGAGGGGATAGGTGAGGGGGGAAGCACCAACACGCAAGCGCGAATGGCTTCTGTTGTCAACTGCGAAAACGAGACATCGCTAGCTGTTCTGTCCTCGTCCCCCACTCCTCTGTTAACTCTCTTATGTTAATATATTTTATCCTCCTTGGCTGAGGACAAGCGGTGGTTAAGAAGCTTATTTGTCAATTCTCTCATAAAAGTAAGGCTACTCCTTCCCTGCAATGCCAATTTTCTAGCCTCACCTTGTCATAAAGTCGTCAAACAATGTCATACCCTCAAACCTGACGCTTTTCTGACTTCTGGGATTTTCACATCAGGCAGAATCACAGAGCGCCGTTTCTGCTTCCAAATATTAAACTCTGGGATGTCGAGTGGTGTTTTTAAAGCAAGTTGTAGTCAAGGAAGCAGGTTACCAAACGGGGTAGTTACAGGAAAAAACTCCGGGACTAAGTTTGATGACTGATTTTAATGTTTTTAGGTGTGCTGAGTCTGATTTTTAACTCTGCCCAACGTTACAACCCCGGCAACAAGGCGAAATTTGAGTGGATTTTTAACTATCGTGTTTTTGGGGCGTTTTCACCACGCCATCGCTTGTAATAGGTTTTAAAACATGGTTTCCGCTCATTTATTATGTTTTTAGAAGTCCTTAATCGGAAATTCAAACCCTCAAACCCTAACAAGAGACGCTGCAGCCTATAAATAGAAAAAACTGCAAAAACCTCCGATTTCAAGCCTTTTTTCAGTGTGGTATGCATCCAAAGTCGAAATTGATGTAGTTCTCATTAGTTTTCCATTTCATTTTCAAACGAGATTGTATACCTGTATTTCTGTCCGTCAACAATTTTATCTAAATTTTCTCTAAAAACTCTAACTACTGCCAATTAACACCATGCTAGTGATGTAGAGTAGATTCTTAACCAAAGAAAGCAGTAGCAATAGTGAAAATAAACGACATAATAGCACTCATGAAGTATAGCACTTGGGACCTGCAAGGTGCGTAACAGGTGTTGATGAGCAGCAGCTTCTAGGGGGAAAAGAGGCCATGTTGCTGCTCTCTTTGAAGGCCGATTTACCCAATTCACTTTGTCACCTCCATGTAGGGAGCAATTAGGTACGTCTCCTCTACTTCAGCAGGCACATTCGTCACAATTTTAGGGTAATTTAGGTGACAAACCCTGAAAGAGCACACTTTTTTTTTATTATGAAACGCTCGCGTCCAACGGAAGAAATTTTCATAAGCCTTATCATTGGAAGTTGCGTGAAATATTGTTCTTTATATATTCGCTAAATAATCCATAGACAATTTTGTGAGATAAGTTCATAACGCAAGGCGTCCAGTTTGGCTAAACGTTCTTCAGATGGGTGCATTTATAATCCCCCTATGCCATTTTTCAATATGTATCCTTGATTTCGATAAAACCGGTACGTCATCGAAAAATTTAGGCATACCTATTAAATTTGGCATAGTTGTTCACGTGGCTTCCGCTACTCCATGCGATCGAAGAAAAACGCGAATGGGAACTTGTGGCTTTTTTCGTGGTCATCAAACTAAGCCTAAAAGAACAAAAGAACGATTAGTCTCAGGGGCGTAGCCAGCCCGTGATCAAGGGGTGGGCAGCCAGCTAGACACGGGTCCCCAGTTGGCCGCGGGGGAGGGGACGTCTTGAGAAAAAATGTTAGCGGATGAAATCCAGAAAAGGACATTTTGCGGCTACGACTGAGGAAAAACACCCATTCACGGCTAAAATTGAGTAATAGCGCTGATTCACATTAAACGTGAGAAATAAATGTCATTATTCGCGGTTGAAATTGAGAAAACATACCAATTTGCAGTTTCCACGATGCAAAGTCCGCGACGAAATTAAGAAAATGCGCTAATTCACGGGTTATAGAGCTCTTTACACAGCTAAAATTGACGAAATAAATTGCCCGTTCAATGTAGAATTGAGAAAAATCACTCACTTGCGGCTAAAATTGGGGAAAAACGCCCATTTACGGCTAAAATTGAGAAATGGTGCTTATTCACGCAGGTAAAATTGAGAGAAAGCGCCAGATCGTGGTTTCTCAAACAAACATCTCGGTAAACATTGCGAAAAAGTGCTAAATTACCATTTTTATACAAATATGTGGCAAGTTTGCGGGTACAATTGAGAAAGAGCGCGTACATTTTTGAAAAAAGTGCTTATATTCACGGCTAAAATTAAGGAAAATTGTTCGTTCGCAGGTGGAATTGAGAAAAATACCCATTTCAAGGTTTCGCGATGCAACGTCCAAGTCAAAATTAATGAAATTCGCTCACATGCGGGTTATGTGGACCTTTTCACTGCTACAATTTGAAGGGGGAAAAAATTGCTCAAGGCAGAATTGAGGAAAATCACTAGTTTGCTGCTAAAATCGAGGGAAAACGAATTGGCGAAATTGTAACCGTTTGTTGTTGATTGATGGAATTGTCGTGGCTAAAATTGAGAAATTGCGTTCATCCACAGGTTAAATTGAGGAAAAACTGTTCGAAATCAGTGATGCTGGTTGCTTAGTGAGGCAGAGATTGTAATGTGCGAAATTTGGTTTTCATCACAAAAAACAAAACAAAAACGGCGAAATTGGTGTAGGTATTAGTAGGCGAAATTCGAGTAATCGGTTCTGTTGCTGAGCAATTCCTGCGAAAGTTTTAATCATTAAAAAAGTGTTGAATTTAAACTTTTTGATGGAATTTGGGGGTGGGCACCTGCCCCACAAAATCTGCGCTTTTGATTCTAGGGGAGGGCAACTGCGCACTCCTGCCCCCAGCTGGCTACGCCCATGATTAGTCTACACCGATGGTCTCAGAGATATTTCACCAAATCGAACAAAAGGGCCCTCAAATCCAAATTTGAAATCGCGCAGCGCCAACACCCAACGTGGAATCTTCAGGATTTTTTTAGGAAATTGAAGGATGTGTACCTGAAAGAGATTGCCAAGCGTTTATCAGTTTTTCCAGCTTCAGGCTCCAGCCAATTTTCCGTCAGCGGCAGAAAATGGTCAATTTTTGATGGGCCATATCTCAGGAACCATTAGTCGTACGGAGATACAATTGGGCTTAAACAGTCGCAAACTTAGTCTTTTTCAAAAATGCAAAGGAGCGCAATCATCGAAAAGTACTTAGTTCCAGAGATACAACCGATTGAGTATAAAAAGTAATAAAATTTCCGTTTTTTTTTGTTTTTTTTGCGATTTTCGACGTGCAGCCGACTGATTTTTTGTTGGCAAAGTTCAGATTCGGATTCAGCAACCCAAGGAACATAAGATCCGTTGAGAAAACTACTTCTATACGTTTGTCCCGGCCAATTCCCCTTTTGACTGGACTAAATCTAGTCAATTTAATACTCTTCTCATCTAAAGATGATACAAAGAATGAGTCACACAACGAACTCCTTACGCCTGTGAAACATAGGCACTACCGGGCCGCTTCGTTCAATGGCTCGTCCAGATTCGATTCAATCTTGTTCAAGTGTCGCTAGAGAACCTTTAAAACACAGGTACTGCAACACGGATTTCAGCGCCATATTTGGTCCCTCAGTTGTTAGGGTAAACAAAATATCATATGAATGAAAAAATTGTCATCGTAACAGCAAACAAACGTGGAACGCGATCGAAATAAATCAAAAAATATTACTTGTCAATGAGATCAGGTGATAATCATAATCATGTGAGGGACCAAGCATGGCGCCGATTTCCGTGTTGCAATACTCGTGTTTTATAGTGCCTTAGTGTCGCTAGACACGGATGGTATCTCCATAACGCTGGGAAAAACCACCGCCAATGGATAGTGTGCCCATAACAGCTACTGTGTTTGTTGTGCGCGAAGTTTGATTGTTTTCTGAGGTCACATTTCTTTTGAGTACACACGTTGAGCACTCCAAGAGAGAAGTGGAATGATATCCATTGCGAGTTCCTTTCACAATTAACGCATCGCTGGTTTTCCTCAACCAAACTGCCATAACTCCAACAATTTTCGTCGCACGTAATAATGAAGCACACCACTGAAATGGCATAAAATTGTCTTTTTATTATGTCTACGTGGTTTTGGAATCAGCTTGAGTTAAAGGCCCTTAATATTGGGCTGAATTTCCAAGTAGTCCTCTTTTTCCACCAAACAAGGGTTTTCTAACAGCTTTAATTTCGCACACAGCATTATCAAGATGAGTCGCTCTGCGGAAAAAACTTTCCAATGACCTGCGATGAAATGGACATTGCCACTGTAACAGCCAAGATATTTGGACAAAGGTTTGAAATTGTCAAGTGTAATCGCCAAAATCGGTCTCAGAAAATTATAAAAATACGAATGCAGTGAATTCTTCACTCATACACCCCCCCCCCCCCTAATAGGGCCCACACAAAACACAATAGGTATTTCGATTTATTTATTTTATTTTATTTTTTTTTTGTATCATTCGTGTTTCATAACGAATGCTCGATGTGCTGTGAGTGAAATTAAAGCTGTTAGAAAACACGTGTTTGATGGTAAAATAGGACAACTTGGGAATTCAGCTCAGCATTAACGGCCTTCAACTCAAGCTGATTCCAAAACCATTTAGACATAATAAAAAGACAATTTTGTGTCCTTTTCAGTGGCGTGCTACAATATTACGTGCGACGAAAATTGTGAGAGTTATTGCAGTTTGTTTGAGGAAAACCAGCGATGCGTTGAAAACGCGGAAAAGTGCGTTTTTCTCGGAAACGGTTGATATTCGGACCATGGTATATTTGGTCATTTTTTGACGTAAATATGGTCTAGAATCACCTGCTTTATTTGTGCCACGTGGACCAAGTACACCCGGTATAGGTCTCACATCAATCAAATCATGTGTTTTTTTAGAGTGCAGCAAAGAGACAGACCTCTTTTCTCACGACTTGGCGTGAAAGTCGTAGTTTTCTGCGCATACATATTCTTCTGCCGATAAATCACCAATGGGGAACTTGCACATTTTTCAATCACTGGTTTCTTGAAGAGGGCGCTTCAACAAGACAATTGCCCACATTAAACATTGAAATCAATCAAGGGTTTTTTTAGGCGAATTTTTAAAATGTTGAGTGGGGTTTGATTGCGTCAAAGGGCAGTTAATGAAATGGATGGTGTTGAGAAGAGAGGGGAATACGCGTTTTCTGGGGATTAATTTTTCTTGTTATTTGTAAACAAAACATTTTAGAGTTTCCTCAAATGCTTCAAAACTGCACATTGACGTCATTTTTCCCTCGTACCATCCATCCCCTCGTGAGGAACTTTGAAATTTATTCAAAATCACCAGAAGCACCAATCGGCCAGGAACTACTGTTAATATCCTTGTCCGCATGTGTCAATTCACCGGTATACTTTTCCCCCAAATCGGGCATTCATGCAAGTTTTACATTCACAGTCGAGAAATAATGAATCGTAATCGTAGTTTCGAGGGATAGTTTTGATCAATAGTCATTTTTACAGTCATTATCCAAAGCACTAACAGTGCTAGCTAATTCGACGTATACTGCCCAAATTTTGAATTTATCGGTAGAAACAGTACAATTGTCGAATAGTCAATAATTATTATCTACCGTAAAAATTACCAGGTTTGGTATGACAGTCTAATTTTCCGACGTGTCAAAGAAAAGTCAATTCAGTCAAAGAAAAATAATTCTTTCTGACGGCAACTTGATCGTTTCCTTGGGCTTGTTTTCCAGGCGTTATGCTTTCGCCTAAAATCTATATCTCGGGAAAATGACTGACACAATAATAATGCCATCTTATTTATTGCACTCCTACGTATACACTACATCTTGAAGAGAAATTGGTACGTTTCTGATTTCAATTAGAATTAGAGCATCACTAGACACTGGCTGGGGCATTATCGTTAACAGATCACACTTCACTTGTAATAAACTCGCGGGGTCAAGGGCACTTCTTCTGACAGTCTGACTTCTGACTCAAAAGATACCTAGATGCGAAAATGTTCCAATATCAGGGCTTCAAGTAAGAAGTTAGGAAAACGAATTCTGGTGTATAGTTTTTGTACTAAAATTTCCCATTTTAATTTTTTCCCCGCGATGTACAGCGCCATCTCTTGTCTCAGGGTGATTTTCGAAGCTTCACCGTCAACAGCCTTAACTTATTTTTCTCTATTATTCTACCCAACGAATTACCGTTTGTATCATTGCAATGCGAAGTTACTGTAGTCGAAGAAAGTAGTCGGCAAATGGACTAAAAATTTTTAAAAAATACGCGTCTTCTCAGATTCAACTGTGAATTAGCACTTTTTCTCAATATCAACAACCACTTTTATAGAATTTTTTCTCAATTTCAGCCGCTAATCAGCGTTTTTCTCAATTGTACAAGCGATTTTAGCCAGTCTTTCTACTTAAAAATCCGCCCCCCTCGCCCCTGCCTTGGTACGCTAGAGGGTATAAAGAGCCAAAATAGGTCAACAAATCTATTACTTTTTATTTTGAAAAAAATCGTGTCGATGGCAACTTGTGGAATTACATTTCTGATAAGGATCGCTTTGAAGCAAAATCAACTCTGAATTAATGTCTCTGATACAAACGACCATACCTACTAAGGTAGTGATAGCCTTTTAAATGACCATCCTGCCCTATTTTCAATCAATTTTATAAAAAAAAGAAGGTTTATAGCAATAACCTTATAAAATTTGTATGTATAACTGTTTTTATTCAAGTTTTAAATTACGCTTATTTATTGAATAAACATGAATGTCAAAATGATAAACAACTGTGATTGACAGCACCAGAAAGAAAGGTATGCCCCTTGGCAGGTATCGAAGGGCCCTCAGTCTTTGTGTTTAATGTTCACAATAAATTATCATTGCTGTTGATCGGGTTGGTTGGTTGGGGGGAGAGGGGAACTCTCGTGGATTGGCAGGCTTCCATTTCTAGATAAAACCCTCGAAGTAAATGTCTGTCTGCTGTTATTCAAAAAGAGTCAATTTACGCCTAGGATTCCATTGTAATAATGAGAACAATTCAATCGGTTTTAAACACGAAAGAAGCATTCATTGATGGTCGTGAGGAGGGGCGGGGGGGAGGGTAACTTGAGGACCTGTTGATCGCTCTACCTCACGTTCATATAATGCTCCCTCGAGGCCTTTCAAGATTTTTTTTTTACATTCATATAAACCTCGCACAGCAGCCTTTTTTCTTTTTAGCCACTGCACTCAGGTTGAATATCAAGTTACGTTTGATGAAGAGCCTCTCCTTAAAGAACCGTTAAAAAAAACCATTACATAACGACGATGAAACAACTCACAACTAAACAATTTATTAACGAGTCGCGTCAGGTGGATGATCATCAAACAACAAGATTGTAGTTGTGAGCCTTTTCTATAACATGAAACGGTTCAATTCAAAGTGTGAGCCTCTTTTTTTTTTATAATGTACGCACTCCACCAATTATTTTCTGGTTCGACGATTTTCTTGTAATGGTACCCTCTTTTTTTCTCTCTCTTTATTTACGTTTTCTTCAAGGGTCAGAGCGTAGAGATTCTTTTGCCCCTTCCCCCCCCTGCCCAATCACCAATTCCTAACATGTGAAGATCCAAACAAGAAGGGTTTTTCACTTTCCCTTACGCATTAAATCGTTTCGTTTCCTATTTCGTTGGGAACCACCACCTGAGACCTTTGAGTGGTGGCAAATTTAGTTGTCAAGGGAGAGAACTTTTTTTTTTTTATTTCCAGCCAAAGTGAAGGGTGGCTTGATATAATACAAATAAAACATTTTGATTACATCATAAAATTCTACATGGAATTCGTTGAAAAGAAAAGGAAAGGTGTTAAGTCCAGGCGAAGTTTTCTTAGTTTTAATTGAAAAAAGGATAGGGCTTAACACTAATTATGAATTCAAACAATGAAAAAGTCATTATTTTTTAGAAGTGCCGGTTTTAATTCGTTTTACGATTTTAAATTGCTAACTGTTGCTCTGGCCAATTCTTGGAGAGTGGAAGTTCCCGAACTTTCATTTTTTAGATACCATTATATAGATACTACTTGCAATCTTGTGTATGAGAGCTCAAAATTGAGAAACAAAGTCGTTAAAAGACGCACAACATACTTTTTTTTCTCTTAAACGCATTGTTTTACTTACAGGATGAAGCCCGGCGTGACGCAAGAGTGTTACAGAGTCCAAAGTGGAGTGGAGTGCGAGCGGTTGTGCAAGGGAACACACAACTCCATTCACAGCTAGATATATAAAGTTGGGGTAAAATTAGCAGAGTGAGTCAGTTTACTCAGTTCGTTCAGAAGATGAAGTGCTCAGTACTTGTATTAGTGCTAACAGTGGGTCTGGTGGTAGCCGAGGAGGAGGCTAAAAAGGACAAGCGAGGTCTTGAAAGCTTCGGAGATGGTTTCGGCGAGGAGTACTCATCGCACGGCGGTGGTTTCGAAGGATTTGACGGCGATCACGGTCACCACGAGGAACATCACAAAGTGAAAACTATTACCATCACGAAAGAAGTCAAAGTTCCGTATCCGGTGACGGTGGAAAAGAAAGTTCCGTTTCCAGTCCACGTAAAGGTTCCACGACCAGTTCCCGTTCACGTTCCCAAGCCCTACCCCGTTCACGTTGAGAAAAAGGTACCGTACCCAGTCAAAGTACACGTTCCTCAACCCTACCCCGTTGAAAAAAAGATCCCCTACCCAGTCAAAGTGCCCTATGACGTTCCCAGGCCGGTCCACGTCCCCAAACCAGTGCCCTATATCGTCGAAAAGAAAGTTCCCTATCCAGTCGTCAAACACATTCCAGTTCCAGTCAAAGTGCCCTACGATGTGCCCAAACCCTATCACGTTCCAGTCACCGTTGAAAAGAAAGTGCCCTACTACGTTGAAAAGCCAGTGCCCTACGAAGTCAAAGTGCCAGTCGACAGGCCCTACAAAGTGGAAGTGCCCAAGCCGTACCCTGTCACCGTCGAGAAACCATACCCAGTGACCGTTGAGAAAAAGGTTCCCGTACCAGTCAAGGTTCCAGAGTACTACAAGGTTCCAGTTCCAGTTTACGTACACAAAGAGGAGCATGTTCACGTTCCCTACCACGATGAGAAACACTACGGCGATGACGAACATCACCATTCTTTTTAGTCTCTGCAAATTGCTCAAATTCTGTGATAATTTTTTGTAAAATAAACATTTTTTTTTTAAATTCTCGCTATTTCCCACCTTCCCCTCGACATATCGGTCGAAATAACAACCTCAGCTCAAAATAGCTTGATCTTTAACGCCCAAAGTAATTAGTTTGACCCGCCAATTCTCCCTTTCCGAACAACCAAAGGACCCAAACAAAAAACTCCCAATTAGGGACAGTTAAAAAAGTCCTAGAATAGGATGACAGATTGTCTGGTGGAGCTTAGTCGAAGTAAAATGTTTATTTTAGGCCAGAACCGTGGAACGAAGTATTTATAAAATGCTTTTAAGAGTTTCACGTAAAAAGGTTTTCTATATAGTCTCCTTCTCCGTTTTAAGGGTATAAATTACGGCAAGGGTTCTCTTCGAACTGATTCATTTCCCAGAGTACTGAGAGCAACCCGATATCTTTCGCTTCTGTTTAATAAATATTATTAAGGGGCGGCTTGTTATTATTTTTAGATGGTCCGTAGGAATAGGGGGAGGGGGAGGAAGGTTATACCTCAAAAAGTCGTACTCTCTTTAGGATTAATACAGAATTCCTATAAACTAAAATGTAGAACGGCGATGCTTCATAAATTTGGCATAATATGAGCCTGGACAATAAAATCTGTCGTGAGTGGGGGGGGGGGGACAGAGGTCGACATGGTGAGCGATCATTATTACACAATAAAGGAATGAGTTAGCAGGAAGAAGCTTATCTTTTCACACACGCACTACCCTCCCCCCCCCCCAACCATCACTCCCGACCAGATTGCTATCTAGAAAACGTATCTCACCTGAAAATTAAACCTATTCACCACTCCGTCCATGAGTGAACCAAGTTTATTGCATCCCTAGCGTTTTTTTTTCTTTTCTCTCTCTCTCTCCTTTCTTGATGAGGGCTCAGTGAGTAAGGGTTTCCACGAGAATTTCACCATTTATTACACCAGCGGTCGGGTCTTGTTAAAAATCTCGATTTTTGAAATGGGTTGCGTGCTCCGAAACAACCAACCCCGGCCGCGCGCCGAGATATTTATTGTAAAACGTCTAAGAAACCCAATAACAAAAATCGTAAATTAAATCTACAACGTGCCGACTTTGGACGCGTTTTACCTTTGCTTGAAATTAAATTTTAAAACACAAATAAAACGCTTATCATCGGAGATCATTAGCCACTATAGGAACTTTCTTCACGAAACAGTAATAGTTGTATTTTATGGCGAATGTTTTGTGAATTACAAGCCCTGAAGTCGTTGAAGTCTCCCCCTACCCCCTAACCAGAAAAAAATAAACCAGTCATAACGCTGCTCCTTCACCACTGTGTGTTGCCACTTCGCGTGAGAAGTGATACACGCCTCATTTTAATGAATCAGTTCCTTAAATGATTATAAAATAGTGGACGATTTTTCATTTGGCGTAGAGTCGCTCAGGTGAAGTTGAAACCACAACGTGAATGAGAGGGAAAGAAAGGTTAAAATTATTTTTGAGCAAGCGAATAATGCCAGGGGATGATGATGAGCAGACGGGAATTAAAAAATTCAAAGAGCCTCACACTGAACTCGCTTCGTATATTTTGGGGGTGGGGGGGGGGTTTTCCCACCTCGAAATCCACTTCAGCAAGAAAAATAACACCCTCGGGCAGCAATAAAACTTTCCCCCCACAACAAAGAACGGTGGGGCTGCGACGCGCAAAAATTTGACGACCGAAACAACGGGATGATGATGCGATTCATAAAGAGGAAAGTGTCATTTTTTTTTATCGAGAAGTGTTTGCTTAATGACGCCTCAGGGTCTACATTCATTCGTCAGACGTGGATATATGAGTCAAAAGGGGAAGGAGTGGGGGTGATATCGATGGATTTTATTAGAGCAAAAAATGAAAACCTTTTCAGCCTCGTGATGGTGAAGTCTGTGAAGGGTTAGGGTGAACAGTGGAGGGCACAAATTCTAAAAACTGATTTATTAAGGGAAGAAGTGAGGAAACTCGCCCGCCCTGAAAATGGTAGAACTGCCGACTCGCGCCTCGAAAATAGCCAAACTGAGTACTTGTGTACTAAAAATAGCCAAATAGGCATTCTCCGCTCTAAAGGAGTTCAAACTGCTGGAACTTTGAGAGCCCTAAAAATGGACTAACTGAAAATGTGTAGCCTGAAAATGCCTGACCAGCTGTGATTCCTGTTTCCAGCTCCAAAAATTACAAAATCAACCATTCTCGGCTAAACTGACAGTTCTCTCCATTGACTTGACGTACATACTATTCACGTTCCATAAATGAGCCCTACTAAATCGCCAAACTGCGGGTATTCCACCCATAAAATCTGCAAAGCTGACGTTATTTACCCTAGAACTAGTCTAAACTGGCAATTTGCGCCTTGAAAATTGCGTAACGACGATTCCTGTCTGAAAATGGCCAAACTGATCATTCACACATAGTAAATGGTAAAATTGACAATCTCGCTCTAAAAATGGCAAACATTATCGTTCGGATCCTATAGAATGACAAAACTGACGATTCATGTCTGAAAATATCACTGGCTAGTGACTAGTGACTGTTCAAACCCTGGAATTGGCCATACTGACAGATTTAGCACCGTAAAAATGGCCAAACTGGCTGTTCACGTCCTAAAATTGAAAAGACCTTGACAGGTAATTCTTGCCCTGAAAATGTCCAAATGGCCAAATGTGATGAAGTGTCAACAATTCGCGCGTCCAAAATCGCCAAAATGGGCCTTCACGCCTTGAAAATGTTCAAATTGACAATTCGTGCCCTAAAAATAGCAAAATTGATTATTCATGCCCTAAAAATGGCATACTCGTACTGGCAATTCTCGCTTCAAGCTCTAAAAATGACCAAACTGATCATTTTCGCCCTACAGAGGCTGCCAGTGCCGGCATTTTAAGGGGGGGGGGGTTGGATAGCCGGGCGACCGCCGGGGGCGGGCGCCAGGTCCTAAGAAGCGCGTTTGATATGAATTCAAAAACTATAAAAATCGAAATAAATTAGCCTTAAAAATGCGTTGTCACTGTGTTGGGGCCTTCTGGAGGCAATTTCGCAGAAAACGTAGAGAAAATACGCTGATCCTCATTGTCTGGAGGTCCTAAATGCGGCTAAAACTGAGAAAGCGTCCCATTTTTGTTGTTCTTGGGGCAAGTACGTGGCTAAAATGTTGAAAAGTGCTAATATTCGTGGCCAAAATAGTGAAAAGTGCTAATTCGAGGATAATAGGCTAATTCTGGAGGCAATTTCGCAGAAAACGTAGAGAAAATACGATGATCATCATTGTCTGGAGGTCCTAAGTCGGATAAAACTGAGAAAGCGTCCCTTTTTGTTGTTCTTGGGGCAAGTACGTGGCTAAAATGTTGAAAAGTGCTAATATTCGTGGCCAAAATAGTTGAAAAGTGCTAATTCGAGGATAATAGGCTAATTCTGGAGGCAATTCGCAGAAAACGTAGAGAAAACACGCTGATCCTCATTGTCTGGAGGCCCTAAGGCGGCTAAAACTAAGAAAGCGTCCCATTTTTGTTGTTCTTGGGGCAAGTACGTGGCTAAAATGTTGAAAAGTGCTAATATTCGTGGCCAAAATACTTGAAAAGAGCTAATTCGAGGATAATAGGCTAATTCTGGAGGCAATTTCGCAGAAAACGTAGAGAAAATACGCTGATCCTCATTGTCTGGAGGTCCTAAGGCGGCTAAAACTAAGAAAGCGTCCCATTTTTGTTGTTCTTGGGGCAAGTACGTGGCTAAAATGTTGAAAAGTGCTAATATTCGAGGCCAAAATAGTTGAAAAGTGCTAATTCGAGGATACTAGGCTAATGCCGGAGGCAATTACACAGAAAACGTAGAGAAAACACGCTGATCCTCATTTTCTGGAGGTCCTAAAGGCGGCTTGTTGTTCTTGGGGCAAGTACGTGGCTAGAATGTAGAAAAGTGCTAATATTCGTGGCCAAAATAGTTAAAAAGTGGTAATTTGAGGAAAATAGGCTAATTCTGAAGGCAATTTCGTGAAAAACGTGGAGAAAACGCGCTGATTCTCATTTGTTGGAGGCCCTAAGGCGGCTAAAACTAAGAAAGCGTCCCATTGTTGTTGTTCTTGGGGCAAGTACGTGGCTAAAATGTTGAAAAGTGCTAATATTCGTGGCCAAAATAGTTGAAAGTGCTAATTCTAAAATAATAGGCTAATTCTGAAGGCAATTTCGCAGAAAACGTAGAGAAAATACGCTGATCATCATTGTCTGGAGGTCCTAAAGGTGGCTAAAACTGAGAAAGCTTCCCATTTTTGTTGTTCTTGGGGCAAGTACGTGGCTAAAATGTTGAAAAGTGCTAATATTCGTGGCCAAAATAGTTATTAAGTGGTAATTCGAGGATAATAAGCTAGTTCTGGAGGCAATTTCGCAGAAAATATAGAGAAAATACGCTGATCGTCATTGTCTGGAGGTCCTAAGGCGGCTAAAATTGAGAAAGCGTCCCATTGTGTTCCCAATGTTGAAAAGTGCTAATGTTCGTTGCCAAAATTGTTGACAAGTGCTTATTCGAGGCTAAAATAATAGTGATTAACGGATAGAATTGATAAAAAGCGCTAAATCACGGCTAAGCCAGTTCACGTCACGTCGTAAAAAGATACATCGCGGCTGGAATTAAGGGAAATATCGCTAAAATAGACTATAATGGAGCAAAATCGCTAATGCACACATAAAATTAGAAGAAGCACTATAAAGTGTGGAAAAAACGTTTTCGGTTAAAATGGTGAAAACTCCAATTTGTGGCTTCTCATAGCAACTTCGTGGTTTAAATTCAAAAAAATTCGCTAATTCGCGGATAAAATTCAGGAAAAGCGCTGATTGCAGTGAACATTTAAAATGAAACTGTGAAGGAATGTGGGAAAACCGTTAATTAGTGACTAGAATGAAGGAAAAACGCTGATTTGTGGCTAAAATGAAGAAAAAGATTGATAATGAGATAAATTAATGTGGTGGGGGGGGGTGGCTGAAAGACTCACCCGGGGAGGCACAAAATGTCCAAGGCCGGCACTGGATGCTGCAGATAGTTTTAATGACGATTCATGCCATCAAAATGGCTATCTACACCAAAAAAAAAAGGCCAAACGTGGTTATATTCGCTTCCCTTTTACCACTTCCTCAAGTTTGGTTGCAGATGAGCGTTTTTTGTCAATTTCATCCGTGAATTAGCTACATGTTTCTCAATATTAGCCTTGAATTACCAATTTTCTTTCGAATTTAGCCGTGATACAGCGTTTTTCCTCTTTTTACATGCTACTAGCGATTTTTCTACATTCCATCCACGAACTGTGTTTTTTGTCAATTTTTGCTGCCAGTTAGCGTTTTTTCTCAATTTTAGCCGCGAATTGATGCTTTTTTCACACTTTAACCGCGGAATAAGCGTTTTGGTGGTGATTTTAGTAACGTCTTAGCGTTTTACCTTATTTTAGCCGCTTATTAGTATTTTTTCTTAATTTCAGCGGATCACTGATTTCTATCAATTTTAGCCACGAAGTACCTATATCGTTTTCATCCGTGACTTAGTCATTTTTCTCGATTTTAGCTGAGATTTTTAGCGGTTGTTTTCCCTTTTACTCGTATACGCGAATTCAGGTAGCGATTTCATTTTTCGGATGACCGCAGGCGCTCGACTGAGCCGGCAGTTTATGGTGTGAAATTAATTACGAGTTTTGGAAATTTCGCGATTTTCTCCTTTTCTGGAGCCAACCCGAGACTCTAAACCCATTGAGGACTGGCTGGGCCCCTTTCTGGATCCACGCTTGCGCCTATGACGATGGCTTTTCTCCTGTTTCGCAGCTAAAATTGAGAAAACAAGTTGATTTGAAGCAAATCTTGAGTCCGACCACGAATAATTCAACGTCAATTTTATATTTTTGTTCTACGGTTCTATATGGTGCATATTTCAAAAGTAAACAATGCCAGGCAATTCAAAACCGCACGCAACGAAACCAATACACCTGTTTTTTAAGGGCCTGACAAGATTGGACAGCTCACCGTATAATTTTCATTCTTCTGCTAACCTCAGAAAATATAAAAAATGATAAATCGCGTTTTAATCTTCCCGGGATGAGCAATAATTTCCCCGTGTCATCTGAGAGTAATCGCCTGTCTAATGATACCCAAACTTTTCAGAAAAAAGGTTCAAGAAAAAACCCAGGCTATATATTTTATTGAAGATTAAATAGAACAGATTGAATACATAGTTTATGGCAATGGTTGTACACAAAATGAAATACTTTCTTTAGCGTTTCGATAATAACTCTGTCATTACGTTACTATTCCTCTAATTACTATTGGGGTGTCGTTTGGTTGATATACAACTCGCTTACTATCAAATTAAAGGCTGCTCGAACAGAAATACGGGAACAACTGTAATTATGTCGACACCGAAATTCAGTTCCTGCAGTCCCTTCCCCCTCCTTCTACCATCAAACCACACCGCCTTCCATTTCAACCCCCTTTTGACATCAGGAAAGCGATGCGGGTCAAAACAATGAAAAATTGAACCAAGTGTTGGCGACTGAAAGTTTGTATAGCAGCACCTAACCCTTTTATACATATATTCCTTCCTCCACTCCCCCACGCCCACCATACACCCAATCACCCACTGAGAAATCAAGCAATTAAACAATAATGCAACAACTAATTGCTGGGAGTCATAGAAATGGGCTGGGTAGCTTAATGATATAGTTGTCCCATATGGGAACGGGGTGTTATCGAGACATCTATTCAGTTGCTAAAGCTTCTCCCCTTCACCTTCCCATTATAGAGTTGCGCTCTGTTTAAGCCACTTTATAATAATACGTTTGAAGGCATAACGACAAGCACTAGTAATTTTGTTTTTCTAATAGACACAATATTGAAATCAGGAAGGTGTCATCATTTAAAAAAAAAAAAAAAAATGTTTCGCCTCGAGCGTGTTTCAAAACGCATTATAAGCAAGCAGTCATTTTTCCTCACTGACTTCCGCCATTCATACATTCACGAATAGCAGAATGCATTTGCTATGAGACTTAAGGAAGTTATCAATACTAACGTTACGTATTACTCCCTGGATGTGAAGGAATCAATTTTACGGGAATTACTTAAGCATATAGTATTCAAGCGTTTCGTACTAAAATATGAGAATTTGCATTAGTGGCCCATACACGGGCAGATAATTCTGACAGATTTGATCGGTCGATATATTTTCAACAGATATATCGTTAACGATCTAGAGCAAACGATGAGATAGGTCGTCGCCCCTTAACGTACAAAAGTTATCTGCGACCGATATCTGTTACCCGATCAAATCTGCCCGTTAGTGGGGGCACATCTGGCAGATTGAGATCTGTTGCGGAAAAAAATCTGACCGATTTCATTTATCGGTCGGGTTCGAAAGATATTTGAGATTTTTTTTTTTTTTTGGCATTAGCCCGAAAGCCAGAGCCACACATTAGTTTTATTGATCATTATACACCTTATAGTATAAAGATAAGTATACTATTAGATTATAAATTACACCACGTGATCTACCTTAAGTAAAAATTGGTGTAGGTGTTTGTACACATTTAAGTCTTTGGAAGCCAATAGGGTTATGTAGTTAAATGGGTTTTCCAATAATGGCGCTAAGTGGCGGAACAGCTCAAGTCTTTCTGAGGTAAATTTTTTGCAATGCATGACTACGTGTTCCAGATCCCCTACCATATGGCACGATTCGCATTGATCAGACGTCTGCACATTGATTTTTTTAAGATATGCCGGACAAATTCCATGATTGGTCCTGAGACGACACACAGCTGAGCACAAGTTTTTGGACACCTTCTGGTTGTGGAACCAAGGGGGATCATTTATTGTTGGGTTGTGCCCTACGTAGAATAGGCCAGTTTCACTTGTATTGTACCTGTGGTACCATGTTTGATATAATATTGACTTGCTTAGCCCAAAAAACTCAGTGTAATTCATTTTAATTTTTAACTGATCTCCCGCAGAGCACGCTTGTTTCGCAAGACGGTCGGCTTGCTCGTTACCAAAAATACCTGAATGACTTGGTACCCAGAAAAAAAGTGATTTTCTTGTTTTTCTTTCTAATTTGGCATACCATATCTAACGCTTGTAACATTAGTTTGGGGCTTCCGTAATATCCTAGGGGATTGTCCATTGCTTTTAGAATGCTCTTGCTATCGGTAATGATAACAAGATCATTAGTCGTGTTAAGGCCGTTGAAATATTTCAAGGCCTCTCGCACCGCCACCATCTCGCAAGTGTAGCTCGATGTATTATCCGGAAGTCTAAATTTGCTTCTTATGTCGTACGTAGTGATGGGTTTACACCGGGAAAATAAAATTTCGGGTTTTTTCCCAGGGAAAAAACACAATTTGGGAAAATACTGGGTTTTTATACGTTTTTCACGCAATGTTACAACAGACTCAGCAAATGAATAATAAACAAACGACTGTAGGTATTTATGGCACCCATAGAATCATACGAACTCACTGTTTGCACAAAAATTGTTAAAATTCTAACCGTTACGGAAGACAAAGCTGAAGCCGAGCCTTGCCACCAAATGTCCATTAATTTCTCTATTGGAATTCATCGCCAGAGGTTTCATCGTTTGATGAAGATGATGATGATTCAGATGATGTTACATCAGTTTCGTTGGTCCTTTGAAAAATGAAGTGTGAATTTGCCTGCCGAACGTGCTTTCTGTATCCCAGCGTCCAAGAAGGTGCGAGGAGTCACTGCTTTCTGTATTACTACTTCGACGATTTTGAATTTTCCAATTGTGGGACAGATAGGTCAGTTTTTCGGCTTGATCCGTCGTTAAACGGTTTCTTTTTTTGATGTTCATTCAAGAAAACGTTCTAAAGGATCTTTCTGTCGCAGCTGATAAAATTCTAACCGCAATGGAAGACGAAGTTGAAGTCGAACAAAGTCCTTTCCATCCACCAAACACTTGGCGTGACCGCCGAGGCACTTTCCCACAAAAATGTCTTCCCCCAGAGTCCATCCTTGGAACGATAGTTGGCCAAATCCACCATCGCTTCGTCGACATTAACCTTCATCTGTGTGGCAACCTTATGAATTTTTCAATTCCCTCTATTTGCTCGTCTTACTCAGCAGCGCCCCCTTTGATGATGGGCCCAGGAGTGTCGCAGCCTAATGAATACTTTTAATGCTGGAGTCTATTCTATCTTTCAGTTTTCGTAGAATAAGGGACTAATCATTCCTGGAAAGTGGCGAGGTAAATTTTCAGCGAGCTTTAGCTCAATGTGGCGTAATGCGAGATGAATTTATCTCTATGGAGCAAATAGAGACTTCTCAGAGTTGAGGGAAAGGTTACAAGAGGCTGCGCGAGGAAAAAGACTCAAGCTTCGAGGCTGAATTCTCTAATTTCTGCTTTGATAAGTTTTATTTAAATTGAACGAATAAAAACCCAATTCGGGTGGGAAAATACTTTCTTGGGAAAAAACCGGGTTTTTCCCAAAAATCGGGAATATTCCCGTTGGGTTTTTTCCCTTGACCCATCACTAGTCGTACGTTTGGTCATAGAACGAACATCCAGACCCATATTGTGACTTTGACCCGTCCGTGAAGATGTGATGAGTGTTGGCCATCAGCTTTAACTCTGACTCCACCACCTTGTTAGGGAGAACCAGTGGGGTTCTTAAGAAAAACGTTTGACTAAAAAGGCAACTTTCCCTATACAAACTTTTATGTACATCTTTAGTCAAACTGAATAGTGGTATTGAGTAATTTGTACACTGGATCTGAAGTAATATCGAATGTAGTCGTCGGAAGCTGCGTACAAGCATTGGAGAGGCTTTTTTCTGCCAAAATTTATGGGTGAGATCGAGCGTATTCAGGTGAGAAATCTTGTTTGCCAAGTCAGGGAAAAAACTCTGAATTTTTAAAAGAAGACGGTCTGACAAAATCTCCCGTCTGATTTTAAGAGGGGCTTCGCCAGCTTCGTTCAGAAGATTGTTAATAGGGGTAGAGCGAAGCATTCCCAGGCATAAACGGATGCATTTATATTGTATTACGTCTAGCCTTCTGAGGATAGATTCACACGCCGATCCATATAACATACACCCATAATCGAAGATAGAGCGAACCGTTCCTTTGTAAAACAAAAGGCTGACATCTGGATCTGCTCAGTATTGTGATATCATTCGCAATACATTAACAAATTTTTCGGCTTTAAATACCATTTTTTCTACGTGGTTCCTTCAGGTAAGTTTCCGATCGAAATGTAAACCCAGAAATTTCACTTCATTCTTAACGGGAAAATTGAAGATGTCTAATTTCAAGTAACCACTCAACACACTAGATCTACGTCTAGAAAAGGTGCAAACTACTGATTTATTCTCTGAGATCGTCAGTACTTTGTTACGAAGCCATTCATTGAACCTGCGCATGCCCCGCTGAAGTAACTCAACACAGCGCTCTAAGCTTGACTCTGTTGCGTACAAACAGACGTCGTCCGCGTACTGCAGTATATTCACAGTATCTGAAAGAGCGTCCTCCAAATCCGCCAAGTATATCGCATACAACAAGGGACTCAAGACTCCCCCCCTGAGGCAAACCTATATTGGCAAGCCTGGGGCCAAGTCGAGAGTCACCAACTTGCAAGAAAAGTTTGCGGTTCGAGATCAGCGAAATGATTCTGTGTGCAAACATTTGGGAAACCCCGATTTTAATCATCATGTCGTACAGGATGCGATGATTGACGCTATCGTATGCGCCTGAAATATCTAAAAAGATAGCCAATGTGATTTTTCCTTCAGTGAATCCTAGTTGGATGTCGGTGGTTAACTTAGAAAGACTGTGAATAGTGCTTCGGCCTCTGCGGAATCCATATTGGCTGTGGCGGGGAAGGACATTTTTGTTTTCCACCCAAAATTCTAGACGGTTCTTCAGAATCCTTTCGAATGTCTTGAGCACACAGGAAGACAGAGAGATCGGACGGTAAGAGTCGGAGTGGTTAGAAGGTTTATTTGGTTTCTTAAGGGGATAAATTAAATATTCTTTCCAACTGCCTGGGAAAATTCCACTTTGCCAAGTATTATTGAGGAGGTTCGTTAGTAGTTTTTTTGTTGACTTAGGACAGTTTTTTAGTATAGGGTATGTTATTTGATCTTTGCCAGGGAATGTATTTTTTGAATTTTTAATGGCAGGTCCACCTCCTTAACCGTAAACTCACCGGTAAGAAAGCACGCCGGGTTGGATATTGTCGAAAAAACCAGGCTAGGCTCAGGCACGAAGTCAGGAGTTAATTTACGTAGAAATTCGCCACACCACTCTCCTTGACTAGTTGGGAGGATGATATCAGAAGCTGGTTTTTTTAAATGCTTTAATCTCTTCCATACATCCGCTAAGCTGCCCACAAAATGTTCTCCAAGATTGACTTTTTGCCTGCTTCACGACACGTTTTGCAGCAGCAGCTGCTTTTTTGAGCTCCAAGTATGTAATCATTGATGGGCTATTTTTGTATGCACAGAATGCCGCAGACCTGTGCCTTTTCGCAGCTGAGCAGTCATTATTCCACCAAAATGTATGTTTCTTATTTCGACTGGAAGAACATTTAGGTATGGCTTTGTCACAGGCCAGCTTAAGATATTGTTGAACGTTTTCGTATGTGTCAAGGCTTGTGTAATCATAGTTAGCCATATAGCTTCTGAAATCATCCCAATTTGATTTGCTTTCATTCCATCTTCGCAGGGGTTTGGTTCGGGCACAATTCTTAATTTTAAATGATGAAGAAATGATGATAGGGAGATGGTCGGATCCCAAGGTATCGTCAATCGTGGCCCAAGTAAAATGTGAGGCTACGCTGGGGGTGCAGAATGATAGATCAAGTACAGAAACGCTGATGTTTTTGAAGTGATTTATAAATGTGGGGGAACCATCATTAAGAAAGATTAAGTCGGCTTCATGAGCCGCATCCAATAGTTTTCTACCCTTAGGCTGCGAAAAACTAGAACCAAAAGCCCAATTATTACAGTTGTAATCTCCCAGAAATAAAGCGGGACCTGAGCTCGTACTGAAAAAAACTTCCCATTGACGTTGGGATAGTTGGTTAGTGGGACTGTTGTAGGTTGAGAAAATATCGAGCATTGTACCTGAGGTGAGTTCTACGGAAATACCCACAGCCATCAGTCCTTCTATAATAGGCAAGTTCTGAATAATTTTAAATTGGATATTGTCCTTCACTAAAATTGCCACTCCGGCTTTGCCGTCCTGTCTATCTTGTCTAACAATGTTGTAATTTTTTATAATATAAGATTTATTAGGCTTGAACCAAGTTTCAGAAATGGCCGCGATCTGGATATTATTTTCAGCGAGAAAATTGTCAGTTTCAGCTATTTTTGATGCTAAAGAGCGAGCATTCCACTGAAAAATTCCAAGTCCACCCAAGGGAAGAGCGGTAGCTTACTATAAATTACTATGTTTGTCTGTGATGTACTGGATAGTTTGAGATAAAAATAACTTGGTATCTTCGTGAGTAATTTGGTTATCTTTTATGCCAACTTTTTTAAGCAATTTTTTTATAGTTTCTTCCAACTCAGATTTGAAGGATTCGTTTTGTATTAGGGATCTAGTTTTCTGTTCTGAATGTTCACTTCTGTGGGGATTAGATTGGATTAAACCGCCGGTAGTATTTTTCGGTGTAACGTTATTTTGCGCAACAACATGAGGAGGAGAGGGAAGGTCGCGAATACGTTTAAAGGACCGTGGAAAAGAGCTTGTTGAAGTTATTATTCTGTAAGGATTAGAATTGCCGTGAAAAAGGGGTGGAAAAGAAGAAATATTATTGAGGGATGGGGGTCTTAATTTGTTAGCAAATGATTGCCCATTTACAGCGGACCTTGCCTCGTGATACGAAACGTTGCTTTCGCTCATTACTTTTTTAATGTTTTTTTTCTGTTGAAAACTGAGGACATTGATTCCTGTCCGTTGCAAGATGTGCACCATTGCAATGAACGCATTTTTTTTCTCCTGCCGTACACTCGCTCAGTTCATGAGCATCTCCGCATTTACTACAGCGTACCGCACCTTTACACTGATCTTGGAAGTGACCATAACGTAAGCATTTATTGCATTGTACTACCCTCGGAATGAATGGCTCCACTTCACAAGCGACGTAATGAATCAACACGTACGGGGCAAAGTCTGTCCTCGAATATTAAATGCGGGACATCCTAATTTACTGACGCACATAAAAATCACCCGGCACCCCTCAAAAATTGGAATTTTCCCATTTTTTATGACCCATAATGATGCAATTACATCATCGGCAGGCTAAACTATAAAACAGAACAAGAAAAATCCTAGTATTTATGGTACCTCCCCCCGCACCTAAGTAAAAAAAAACGCCCGGCACCCCGCAAAAAAAAGAATTTTTCGGTATTTTCCTACACACGCAGAATCCATTACCCAATAGGCAGGAACGTACTGAGAAATAAGTCAAAAAATCCTAGTACTTATGGTACCTCCCCCCGTACCGAAGTCGGAAAATGTCAAACAAAACGCCCGGCACCCCGAAAAAAACCATATTTTTCGGTATTTTCCTACACACGCAGAATCTATTACCCAATAGGCAGGAACGTACTGAGAAATAAGTCAGAAAATCCTAGTACTTATGGTACCTCCCCCCGCACCCAAGTCGGAAAATGTCAAACAAAACGCCCGGCACCCCGAAAAAAAACATATTTTTCGGTATTTTCCTACACACGCGGAATCCATTACCCAATAGGCAGGAACGTACTGAGAAATAAGTCAGAAAATCCTAGTACTTATGGTACCTCCCCCCGTACCTAAGTCGGAAAATTTCAAACAAAACGCCCGGCACCCCGAAAAAAACCATATTTTTCGGTATTTTCCTATACACGCAGAATCCATTACCCAATAGGCAGGAACATACTGAGAAATAAGTCAGAAAATTCTAGTACTTATGGTACCTCCCCCCGCACCCAAGTCGGAAAATGTCAAACAAAACGCCCGGCACCCCGAAAAAAAACATATTTTTCGGAATTTTCCTACACACGCAGAATCCATTACCCAATAGGCAGGAACGTACTGAGAAATAAGTCAGAAAATCCTAGTACTTATGGTACCTCCCCCCGCACCCAAGTCGGAAAATGTCAAACAAAACGCCCGGCACCCCGAAAAAACTTGGGTACTTTCCGACTTGGGTACGGGGGGAGGTACGATAAGTACTAGGATTTTCTGACTTATTTCTTAGTACGTTCCTGCCTATTGGGTAATGGATTCTGCGAGTGTAGGAAAATACCGAAAAATATGTTTTTTTTCGGGGTGCCGGGCGTTTTGTTTGACATTTTCCGACTTGGGTGCGGGGGGAGGTACGATAAGTACTAGGATTTTCTGACTTATTTCTCAGTACGTTCCTGCCTATTGGGTGATGGATTCTGCGTGTGTAGGAAAATACCGAAAAATATGTTTTTTTTCGGGGTGCCGGGTGTTTTGTTTGACATTTTCCGACTTGGGTGCGGTGGGAGGTACCATAAGTACTAGGATTTTCTGACTTATTTCTAAGTACGTTCCTTCCTATTGGGTAATGGATTCTGCGTGTGTAGGAAAATACCGAAAAATTCTTTTTTTTGCGGGGTGCCGGGCGTTTTTTTTTACTCAGGTGCGGGGGGAGGTACCATAAATACTAGGGTTTTTTTTGTTCTGTTTATAGGTTAGCCTGCCGATGAGATAATTGCATCATTATGGGTTATAAAAAATGGGAAAATTCCAATTTTTGAGGGGTGCCGGCTGATTTTTATGTGCGTCAGTAAATTAGGATGTCCCAATGCGGCAGAGAAGGTCGGTGTGAATTCGTTTTTTCCTGATGAATCCGTGGTGCGACGATTCAGTCTTTTAACTGAAAATATGTCCAAACTTTCACCATTCGGCCCTTGAATTACATTTTTTATTTCTTCCTCGCTAAGGGATTTTTCGACACCTCTAATTATTCCACGCCGCTTGATTAAGAACCCTGGAATATATGTTTTAAAACCTTTCTTTTGAAATACTTCATTTGATACTAGTTTATTAGCCGAAGCGTAATTGTTAACTTCGATGACAATCCGATTTCGCCCTTGAGTTTTTATTGAAATAACAGTCTTTGAAATTTCTGGTAAAGATTCAAATATCATTTTCCCGACAGACATCGGATGAACTCGCCCCACGCCTTCTTTCACCAGATTCATACTTTCTACATAAATTTTATAAGGCCCTGTATCCTCCTTACGAAATAAAAATTCGATTCTTTCGCTAATGCCTTCTTGCGGGCAATTCGATTCTACCACGTCCATTCCCTGAGAACTAGAGTTCTCACCATCCGTCTCCTCCCCCATTACGGAGGAAAAATAAAAGGAAAAACTTTATGCTGTGCCTTCTCCAAGCACAGAAAAAATAAAATAAAATAAAATAATTAGGACTTACCAATTAATCTGCGTATTAAGAAAAAAAAAAATGAAATAAAGATAACTATACTTAGACGTTGTCACCGATCGAAAAAGAAGATCCTTACACGTCCAAGGTCTAACTCTGAATGTGAATTAGCAGAATTTAGCGAATTAGCAATAAAAAATCGTTATTTTCTATGCCCACTAAAACGTCATCTGATTGACTGATCATCAGTGCGTGATGATGATAAGTCGGCTGGCAAGGTCAGCCCGTCCCTCACAACCACTACTTGTACATGCTTTTCGACGTCGTTTGCATTATTTTTATTCGGATATTTTTGTTTAACGCACAATAATGTTAATGTTTCACAAGCCATTGTCACAATGCTGCTATTTATGAGATTACTTTATGAGGCAAGTACGCCTTGGAGTTTATTGTCTAGCCATACTATTTGTACGATCGGGAAGTGGCTCGACACGTGCAATCTCTGTTAGCCCGTACTTCAACTCCCCGTCAGCCACACCCACCGGCCAAAATGGGCACTTCACGGTTGAGACCGAGTGGCGGTGGAGAGCCATGCAGGTGAAAGTGCCATGAAGTACGGGGTGCATCCGCTTGGCTGCGGGGATTTACCAGCATCATCAACCCGGTCGGACATTGAGTGACCAGTCGGGAAATTGGCAGTGAACTGGAGCAGTCAGTTGTGTAGGGGATTGGGACGGATGTACCGGGGAGGTCAGAAGGATATCAGTGGGGTCAGAGGGATCAAAGATTGCTCGTGGTTTACCCGCAACATCAATCCAACTCGGCACAGAATGCCGAATCAGGAAGTTGATGCAAGTGGGATATTTGTGTGGGCCATGGTTGCTCCGAGACCTCTTCGATGGTACCATCCCCTAGCAAATCCGTTCAACCGCTGAACAGCTGTTCGAGAGATAATTGAATGGTGTGGTAACCGAGGCTGATTCCAGAAGACGCGGAGATCCGTGTAATTTGGACAGCTCCGGAGGACATGGGCTGCGGTCTCCTCTCGTTGGCCACATGTGCAATCCGGCGAGCCTATTCTCCGATAGAAGTGGAGTTTGCCGTTAAAGCTACCGTGTTCAGTGAGGAGCTGGATCGCAGGGTAGGATAGTAGGCGTATGTTATGTAGATGACGCTTGGTGTTGTTTTGGTTCCATCGTTGTTGCCACTGTGCAATCAAGGCACGCCTTACAGCCCGACGGTACGAGGAAAAATCCTCCTCATCAGGAACTGCCATAATCCAGTCTGGCCGTGGAAGATCCGATCGTGGAAGGATCGTGGATTGCAAGGCTCTCATCGAGAACAAGGTCTATTGGGGGGGACGCCAGCCAGAGCATGGCATTTTGAGTGCGCTGTGGTAGCGTATGCTTGGAGCACCTGTATTAGTATCAGACGCTGAATCGTGAGAATCTTGTTTCTAGCACGCCTGCTAGCATGGGGCCACCATGCAATACACCCATAAAGGATGCGTGGAACCAGTACCTGCTGGTAATATACGAGTCTTGAGGATAGAGATGCCCCCCACCCAGGGCCGGAAAGTCCACGAAGGGAACGATGAAGAGGTAGAACTCGCTCCCGCAACAGTTGGAGATGTGGCAACGGTGTGAAACGGCGGTCTAAAATTACGCCAAGGTAAACTGGATTTTTGGTCAAGGGGGAGAGTTCTCCCGTCTCCAAGTAATATGTGGTTGGTGCGTGTTCAGCCCCGAGCGACGAATGTTTGTGTTTTGAAGATTGCGAGACGCAGCCGCGTTGAAACACACCATTCTTCTACGCACTTCAAAGGCTTCAAAGACACAGTCACAGAGGTGATCATTATCAGTGGCTGTAATGATGATGGCCAAGTCATCAACATACGCGATTGTTTGGAAGTTAAGATTCGTGAGGCGTCACAGTAGTTCACTGAAAGTTGAAGAGCAACAGGCGCAGGTGAGGACCGCTCCTTGGAGACATCCTGCGTTCATAGAGTGGGTTACGCCACTGCAGTATGCAGTTCTGCCAGAGAAGTAGCTACAAAGGAGGCGATCCAAGTTGGATGGGATTCTCGTTTCGCGCAGGGCAGTTAGTATCAAAGTAGCAATTTTTAAAACAAATGAAAATAAAACTTACTCACGTTTAAGGTGGTTTCCCGCAAACAGTGGAGTTTCGATAAGATATGACATACTGAAGAAACCGCGCCTAGCTGCGGTTTTTTGCCGCACCGTGGTATTTTTTCTCCCGCGACATGTCAGCGGGTTTTTTCTTCCCGCGGCGGTCGAGCGGTGCTTTTTTTTTTAGAGAAGAGCAAGGGCCCGTCTATGAGCAATGACATACTGGGACGGTTTCTCGCTCGCGCTTTTAGTGTCTGGGTTCTTTTTTCTGTTAATTGTTCGAGTAAAATTTGTGATTTTTATTTAACATTTATTTATTTATTTTTGCTTTAATTGGCGAATTTCAAGAGTTCATTAATGCCAAGGAACGTTCTTGATCTCAATCTCGGTCTTGGTCTCGCTCCAGAAACTTCGATCTCGGTCTCGGGACCGAGGCTTTGATCGGTCTCGGTACATCACTATACATAAATATGCTCTTTGAAATGAGCCAACTTCACAAATAAATTACTTTTTGAATGGGCCAAAAGGCGAAATTTGTTTTTGAGGCAGCGAGACCCATACGAAATTGTTTTTTAGTGCGAGCCACAGCCCGGCGAGATTATAGTTTTGTTTGAGTCAGTTCCGTGAAATAGCGTTTTGAATGGGGCGGCCCTGCGAAATTTTGTTGTTAGAAGAACCTCCCCTTGAAATTGCTCTTTAAAATGAATCAAAACGCTGGAAATTTCAAACTTTGGAATAAAAAAAAATTGTGAAATCCAGTGAATATTGTATTTTTAAGGTGGAAAACTCGCGTGATTTCCGACGGGCCGCAGGAACTAGCAACAGCTTTCCGATTGTCGTCAGCGAAAGCAATGGGTGCGAGTGTGAGGCTAAAACAATAAGCGTAAAAGTCAAATATGGAGTTCCAGCGTTAGCCACACATATGAGTTTCCATTGGTGTGGCTAATGACTTTATGTGCCTTACAAATAGCTAAACTGTCTATTCACGCCATGAAAATGTTTGAACTGCCTATAACCATGCATTCGCGCTCTAAAAATGGCCAAAAAGACCCTTCCACATCCTGGGGACTTGTTAGGGACATGCTTGGAGCCCCAAATCCCCAATTAACGATTAAAAGCAAAATAACTCAATGTTCAGCTCACCTAGCCTACAACACGCGAGTTTTCCGATTGAATCGTCGCTCCGCCTCCGTGGCGAAAATTGCCAAGCAGTTAGAGATCTAACTGCTGTTTGACAATGTTTTGTCAAGTGCAGCGAGATCCTGGGCATTCTCAGGCGTCAGGTGAGGTGTTTCTTCCTTTTCTGCAGACCAAACGTTGAGGGCGAGTTTCACGCAGATAGTACACCTCACCCCCTCCAAACAGCCTTCGTCAAGTACATGGCATGTTTTTTCACGACTTATTTCACCAACTTGGCATCACCAACTTCCGTCTTCCGTCCAATCCATTCTCGCCATCAGTTCCGAACCTTTACCAATTCTCACAAAATTAGCCGACAAAGTTTTCGAAGCTGCTGACCGTGGACGACATCACTTCCTTCCTCCAGAGTCAACACCTTCCCCTTCCGAACCCACAACTTCCGCACCTTCTTCTTCCACCCTTCTCGACGCGATCCAACGGCTCACTCAACGCCTTACCGACCTCGAACAACGTTCAACCCCCTCGCTGATACGCCGTCGCTTATGATCACCTTGTCCCAAACCAGAACTACACACTTCACCCCAAAAACATGTTTCTGTTATTATCACGAAAGGTTCGGTAACAAAGATCAAAACTGTCGTTCCCCCTGTTCCTTTTCTTCAAAAAACTAATGTTCCGATCGCAAGTGGCGGCAAGCGATCGCCGTAACTCGACACGCCACCTATTTGTCACCGACAAAACAACCAAAGTTCGTTTCCTCATCGACTAAGGAGCCGACATAAGCGTCATTCCCTACACGCGCCGCGATAAAACTAATGGCCCACAGAAGTTCACCTTGTCTACTGCTGATGGTTCTGCGATCCCTACGTATGTTTCCCGCTTTCTCTCACTCGATTTCGGTCTTCACCGTTCGTTTCGATGGCCCTTCGTCCTCACAGAGGTAACATACCCCATTATCGGTGCCGACTTCTTGGCACACTTCGATCTTCTCATCGACCTCCGTCGTCATCGTCTGTTGGATGGCACTCCTCAACTTTCTGTCGCTGGTGTTCATCCTTCAACCTGCACCGTCGAATAACCCAGCACGCCTGAACCTCTGTGACACGACGAACAAGTTTGCCGCGTTGCTCACGCAATTCAACCTCCCTCTTTTCCACGCCCATCTCTACCACACAATACCCAGCACGCAATCGAAACCACCGGACCACCTGTTCGTTCCCGCTTTCGACGTCTTCACCCCGGCAAGTTGAAAGCTGCCAAAGCAGAATTCCAAACAATGCTAGACCTCGGCATCTGTCGTCCCTCTAAATCTTGTTGGTCTAGTCCGCTCCACCTCGTTCCTAAAAAAGACGGCACCTGGCGACCTTGTGGTGATTTCCGACGCCTAAACGCTGTCACCAAACCTGACCTCTACCCTCTCCCTCATATTCACGATTTCACGTCCAATCTTCACGGAACGACAATTTACTCGAAGCTAGATCTCCTTCGAGCATACAACCAAATACCAGTCACACCTTCCGACATCGAAAAAACCTCCATCATCACACCTTTCGGCCTTTTTGAGTTTCCGATGATGTGTTTTGGCTTACGCAACGCCGGTCAATCATTTCAGCGATTCATGGATGAAATACTTCGTGACCTTCACTTCATCTTCATTTACCTCAACGATGCGCTTATCGCTTCCAAATCTGCCGCAGAACATCTGGAGCATCTCACTTTCGTTTTCCAGCGTTTCAGGAGCTACGGACTCCATCTTAACGTGAAAAAATGTGTTTTCGGCGTAACCGAAGTAGACTTCTTAGGTTTCCGAGTCACACCGTCCTCAACGTGATCGTGCCCTCACCGAAGCTCCTCGACCTACAACCTTTCAATCCTTGCGTCGTTTCCTCGGAACCATAAATTTCTACCGCCGCTTCATTCGCCGCGCGGCCTGGGCCCAAATCACGCTTCATGACGCCTTAAAAACTAGCAAAAGCGAAACATCTCCCATTCAATGGACTGATCAGTTGATTGAGGCCTACGACCATTGCACGCAAGATCTCGCTGACGCTACCCTTCTCGTCCACCCCAAGCCTGACTCACCCTTGACCTTTTTCGTCGACGCTTCAGATACTGCCATTGGCTCTGCTCTTCATCAACAAACCGACGGTACCTGCCAACCGCTAGCGTTTTTCTCTCGGAAGCTCAGTGAAACAGTGCCTATGACAAAGAGCTTCTAGCAATTTACGCTTCAGTCAAGCACTATCGGGACTTCGTCGAGGGTCAACAACTCACAATTTTCACAGACCACAAGCCCCTCATTTTCGCTTTCAAGCAAAAACCAGAAAAGGCGTCCCCTCGTCAATTAGATTTTGTAGCGTAGTTCACGACCGATATTCGACACATCAAAGGAAGTGACAACGTCGTAGCAGATTATTTTTCCCGAGTCGACTCGATCCATATTTTCGATTTCACAGTCGTCGCTAAACTTCAAGAAGCAGACGACGAGCTAAAAAAGCTCTGCCTCAATTCGTCACTCAATCTTCGTCGAGAATGCATACCTGGCCTCAGCATATCGTTATTTTGCGACGATAGACACCGCGTTTTTATTCCCTTGTCCCTTGGTCGTCAAGCGTTCGCTCTAATTCACAACAGCGCACACCCATCTCCGAAGCATACGTCACAACTAATTCGTGAACGATTTGTTTGGCCCGGAATTGAGCGAGACTCCAGATCTTGGGCAAGAAACTTCCTTCAATGTCAGAAATAAAAAAATTGGACGTCATACCCGTAGTCCTCTCGGTGTTTTCCCACCCGTCGACGCATGTTTTCAATGCGTCCACTTGGACATCATTGGTCCACTTCCCCCATCACACGGTATGCACTACATCCTCACCTTGATCGACCGTTTTTCTTCCTGGCCCGAAGCCATACCCATTCAATCAATCTCCACCGAAACAGTGGCTGACGCTCTTTTCAAGGAATGGATCGCCCGTTACGGCGTTCCCGCTAAGATCATCACCGACAGAGGTCGACAATTCGAGTCCAATCTTTTCCGAATTCTCAACTACCGCCTCGGGATTCTTCATTTTCGTACGACAGCGTACCATCCGCAGTCCAATGGTAAACTTGAAAGATGGCACCGCTCTCTTAAAAACGCTCTCAAAATGCCATAACTCTACCGATAGGTGTTCACTTCTACCAATCGTTCTGCTCGGTTTGCGAAACGTGCCAAACCAATCTGGCCATTCAGCTGCAGAACTTCATTTTGGCTCTACACTACGATAACCCGGTGAATTCTTCGATCCACCTGACCCGTCCACCGTCGATCCGTCACAATTCCTTCAGCGACTTCAAGCGTTTTTTCGTCATGTCCGGCCAGCCACCGACATCCACAACTCCTCACAAAAAACATTCGTTCACCCTCACCTCTCTTCGGCTGAGCAAACCGCTTCAACAACCTTATGATGGACCTTACCCTGTCCTCGAAAGAAACGACACAAATATTTCACACTGGACATACACGGTAAGAAAACTTTTGTTTCGATCGGCCGTCTAAAACCTGCATTTCATCCACCAACTCAACCCCTTCGGGACGTCCGCTAACTCGACTACGTGGCCTATCCCATCTTTCTGCGCGACACTCTCGTCTTCCTCGCGTTCACTGGGAGTGGGGTTAATGTGGCGTCCCTTCACATTTTTACATAAAAACATCAGTTGTTCGGTTTTTCTCTGTTAGAAAAATATAGACTTTCGTTCTCTGACTTACGCGGTCTCGTTTTTCTTGTCCACGCTTACAAGTGGAAGAAATTGGGTTCTATACAACTTTGGTTGTAAGTTTCAGCCCGATAATTTCAGCTTGTGGCGAACAAATTCTCACCTTTCCCAATTCACCGAAAGTCAAACTCAAAAAATTAAAAGATTGCTCGGTGGTATAGACTTCAACGATAAAAAGCCATCAGACGCTCTCCGCGAAATGCGCGATTTAGCAGGCCAAAATGTGAATGAGAGCTTTCTCAAATCTTTGTGGATGAACAACCTACCACACAACGTTCAGACCATTCTTTCGGTTAGCGATGAAAATTTGTCAAAATTAGCGGAGATGGCGGATAAAATTGTTCAAGTTACCATGTCAGAAGTCTTACTTATTTCAGGCTATACTTCAGACAAGCCCCCCACCACCGTCGACCAACTAGAAGCAAAAATAGACGATTTGTCCCATGAATTAACAGAATTTAAAGTAGAAAACGAACTTCTTCGGTCAGAAGTTCTCGCAATCCGTTCGAAGCCTCGAACACCACTCAACTCTTCTGATGATCGTAGTCATCCTCGCTCAAAATCCCGTCGGTTTAACCGGCCTTACCACAAATATTGCTGGTACCACATTAATTTCGGTTCACAAGCACGAAAATGTGAACAACCCTGCACGTACTCAAAAAACGAATGAGCTCGTCCACATCTGAGACGCATGTGGACCAGTTAAATTTTACCAACCGTCTCTTTCTTTATGATTTCTCGACAAAATTGAAATTCCTGATCGACACTGGAGCCGATGTATCTGTATGCCCCCCAACCCATCAGGACCGCAAAAATAAACAAAAAATTGCGTTGTACGCTGCCAACGGCACCAAAATCAACACTCACGGCTACAAAATGCTAACATTGGCTCTAAGACTACGCCGACAATTCAACTGGTCTTTCGTTATAGCTGATGTTGATAAGCCTATCATCGGAGCTGACTTCATCAGACATTTCAATCTCATAATCGACCTCCACCACAAAAAAACTAGTAGACCCAGTCACAAAGAGTAAAACAACAGCCGAAATCCTCAAGTCCAGCCACGAAACCATTACTACGGTAGCCAGGAACGACGTTTTCACAGAACTTCTCACGCGCTACCCCAGTATTACGAATCCATCACTCACCGATAAACGAGCAAATATTAAAAAAAACCTCCACCTCGGTATTTCTCATTCGATCGAAACCACGGCCCACCTATTTATTCCCATCCGCGATGCCTCCCTCCAAACAAACTCAAATCTGCGAAAGAACATTTCCAAATCATGATCAATGAAGGTATATGCAGACCCTCCAAAAGCAGTTGAGCCAATCCTTTGCATATGGTACCCAAAAAGTCAGGTGATTGGAGGCCATGCGGAGACTACCGTCGCCTCAACGCTGCAACCAAACCAGACAAACGTCACCAGCAGTCCTTTGCTCCCGATTGCTCACCCCAGAGCAAGTTAATTTTGAAATTGAAGTTTATGAATTCTCAAAAATCACAGACCAGTAACAATTAATAATGTACTGGGTCCAGCGCAGTGGCGGTTGGGACTGCTCGTGACGTAGGTGAAGGACAGTGATCTGCGGCACCTATAGAAAATTTATTCACCTTGCCCTATTCCTCATTTTCATGAATTTAATCACATGCTTCACAACAAGACTATTTTTTCCAAACTCGATCTCGTAAAGGCTTACTACCACATTCCAATGGATCCAAAAGATGTTGAAAAAACAGCAATTACGACTCCATTCGGCTTATTTGAATTTTTGGTCATGCCGTTTGGTCTCTGCAATGCAGCACAAACTTTTCAGAGGTTCATCAATAAAGTCCTCCAGCAATTCGAGTTTTGTTTTACGTACTTGGATGACATTCTCGTCGCATCTTCAAATAAAGAAGAACAACTTCATCACTTGGACTTGATTTTTCGAAAACTAGACGAATTTAACATCTGTCTCAACGTCGAAAAATGTCAATTCGCCAAAACACAGATTTCCTGCCTGGGCCATCACGCATCTCTCCGGCTGGAATTTCCCCTCTACCCGAAAAAGTCGAAGCTATTCTCAACTACGAGAAACCCAAGATCATCAAATCTCTTCGTCGTTTTCTCGGAATGATCAATTTTTACCGGCGCTTCATCCCTCGTGCCGCCGAAATCCAAGCTACATTACACGATCTCACAAAAGGAGACAAAAAACAAGACTCCCCCATCATCTGGTCAGCCGAAACCGAACACGCGTTCGAGACAAGCAAAACCTCCATAGCACAAGCAGCATTACTCGCTCACCCGGCGTCGTTACCGCTAGTTTTGATGGTCGACGCATCGGATGTCGCTGTTTGGAGCCGTAATGCATCAAGTCAGGAATGGAAATCCGGAGCCCCTCGGTTTTTTCTCAAAAAAAACTCTCTAACGCTCAAAAGAAGTACAGCACGTATGATCGCGAACTGTTGGCCATATACGAGGCAATAAAATATTTCCGGTTCATGATTGAAGGCAGTCCTTTCGTCATTTATACTGACCACAAGCCTCTAGTTTATGCTTTTCGTCAAAATCCTGATAAAGCAACTCCTCGTCAATTCCGATACTTCGATTTCATATCCCAATTCTCCGCGGAAAAGACAATGTCGTTGCTGATTTTTTATCGAGAATTGAAGCGATCAACCTCATCGACTTTAAAGAATTTCAACAGTTACAAGAAGAGGATAACGAATTGAAGAGGGCCCTTCAAGGAAAATACCCGTCTCTACAACTTAAGAAAGTTACCGGGGTAGGCGGAGTGGACATTTACTGCGACACAAGAAACAGACCTTTCGTCCCCCTTACCCCTAGAAAAATAAAAGTTCGACAAATTTCATGGCCTAGCGCATCCAGGAATCCGGAGAACCCAAAAATTGATCCTGGAAAAATTCGTCTGGCCCAGTATCAACAAAGATTGTCGACATTGGGCCCGAACTTGTCTACCATGTCAGCAAAATAAAGTCACGCGACATGTCAAAAGTCCATTTCAACACACTACCCGAAAATCGTTTTCAGCACATCAACGTCGATTTAATCGGTCCCATGCCAAACGTTCGAGGATACTCCTATTGTTTAACTATCATCGATAGATACTCGCAATGGCCTGAGGCTATTCCTTTACGAGACATCTCGGACAAAACGGTCGCAACATCTTTGCTAGAGCATTGGATAGCCCGATTCGGCGTTCCAACTCAAATAACAACGGATAGAGGACGCCAATTTGAATCCAAGCTTTTCCGTGCATTGAACGAAATGCTCGGCATCAAACACCTCTCGTCTACATCTTACCACCCACAATCAAATGGGAAAATCGAAAGGTGGCACCGTTGTTTGAAAACATCTATCAAATGTTTAACTTCAACTGACTGGGTCGAAAAACTACCTCTCATTCTCTTAGGACTCCGAACTGTTGTCAACGACGCGACCGGTTTCACTTCGGCTGAAATGGTTTACGGCACATCTCTCAAAATACCCGGTGAATTCTTCACTCCTTCTCAAACCCAATTCGACCATTCCGCACACGTTTAAAAAATTAAATCATTTTTTCACAACATTCATCCTGTTCCCCAAAAATTTCGCCAAAAACAAAAGATTTTCTTCCATCAAGATTCGAACAAATGTTCCCATGTCTTCATTCGAAACGACGATGTTAAGAAACCGCTGCAAAAAACCTACGAAGGCCCATTCGAAGTGATCCAAAGGCATCAAAAGTATTTCGTCGTCAGAAAGGATAAGAAAGAAGACTCCGTATCGATTGATCGTCTCAAACCAGCTCACCTCCTCAACATCCCAAGTAGCACAGTAATATTTTCTCAATATTTATTCAATATTGTTACGTTGTAGCAATATTGGTAATGTAAATTAAATATTGAAAAAATGTTTTTTGTTAATGGAATCTTAATGTTTCGACACAAATATTTCTCCAATGTTCAATTTATATTTATAATATAACATTTTTTCACCCCTTCACAATAATCATTTATCCAATATTTTTTGGTTATGGTTAATCCAACATTAGTTTTACATTATTTTTACAACATGAAATTCATATTGGTCGAGTAATGCTTGAAATGAGTAGAAGTACGAGCATTTTTTAAATGTTGCTTTCAAATTTAGCACAAAATATTCGGTTTAAAACCAATTCCAAAACCAACTGGTTATGAAATCAACGATGTCTCGTGAAGACGAGAATCTTTAGGTCTTTAACCGTTATGGGAAATTAAATTAGGTGATTTTTTTTGTGACTGTTCAGTGCATTTTCTAGAATTATTGTGTTAACCTTTTATTGGTGATTTTCAGGTGGCAAGTGGGAGAAGTAGGGCCTGTCTCTCTTTTTCTTTTTTCTGTAACTACGCTTTAAAGAGAACTTAAATTTAAAAAATGCGCCTTGGGTCCCATTTCGATGGTGGAAAATAATAATTATGATATGTGCGACTACGACTCATTCTCAGTACGTAAAATTAATCGCGAAGAAAAAAAAACAGCAAAATGAAATGGGCAGTGGTTTTGTTTTTACTCGGGCCAACCACAAGCTGACACGATAGAGGGAAGGGGAACAACGAAGGTCAAAGTTGTGCCCACGCCGCGCCATGCGCGTTCGTACAAGTTGTGGCGTGTTTAGAACGAGAAAAGACCTTGAGTCCGTATTATTTGCTTGCTACTGGCAGTGTCAGTGCTGCTGGCATTCGCGTGAGCGTAAGCGATTTTCATAACAGTTATGGGTGGAATTTCCCTACAACAAGGGGTGTGTACTAATAATTCGCATAATTCTTATACTGCCTTCCTGAGCTATTAATAGTAAAATGTCGTTCGTTTTCAACAGCGGGACCGTGTTGTGACGGGAAGGAAAAATTTGCCTCCGAACGAAGTAGAGACTTCAACTTCTAGAGGAGAACAGCTCGCTTAAATCGCTTCAAACGCATCATATAAAGAGTTAGCGGCCAAATAATGACGACTCGAGTAAGCAGCAACGAGATAACGTCATATAACGTCAATTATTTTCGTGTTTGAAATTTTGGTAATTAATTTTGTCTGATTCCGTCACGCGATTTTATAAAATTGTCATAACATATTCTTAGGTTTTATATTGATTTTAAGAATATACCCGAAATGTTTGAAAAATTACACCAGTAATCGATTTCATATTAGGCCAGTTTCATCAAGGTGTTTGGAAATTGTTTGGAGCAGAGTTTCCCTGAAACCAGCCAATAAAATGTAAAATGATTACATTTTTTTGCCTCGTCCCATGGCAACTCTGATCCGAACATGTTTCACACACCTTGCACACAGACTATAATTGCCTCCTAAATATTTATTTCACGTGTTTGAACCAATATTTTTGATATACCAAACCACTATATCTATTCAATATTGTGCCACAATATTTTTTGTATACTTTTCTTGGCATATTTTATCAGTGTGACGGTCCAGCGTATCCTAAGTCCTCAATTCGTCCAAAGTACCAAAATTAATGAATTAATAACCCTCCCCTTCGTCCCATCCAAATTCCCAATACAAAGAAACCCCCCAATTCCCCGCCATCCCCAGCTGTGCGAATTGAGGGCAAAGGAAATTCGGCGGCGTGAGAACCTGCAGCGGTCAGCAGACCCAAAAATATATAAGCGGGTGCAGCTCTGGACTCGCTCTCTCTGTCGCTCGCTCGTCAACTCGTCACCACACGCTCGTCGCTCGGTCCAAGTCACCCACGCTGCTGCCCCCCCCCCCAGTCATCCTCCAAGTTACCCCATCCCGTGCCTAGTCTCCCGCGGTCCAGGTATTTTTGAATAGGTGTACAAATATTAAGTAGAGTCGTAGTGCGTAAAATAAACCTAGTTAAGTCTTCGCGTCCGTCATTCATTCGTGCCCCTTCCCAGTCGCCCCTTTCAGTGTTTGTGGCGCAATATTTTCTATACATGAGGAATTAATCTTGATAAAACATTATTAATGTTCATTGAAATAATGTTATTTAAATGGGACATTCAACATATTTTTTCAATATTCTAGAAAAACGTTTAAGAAATATTATTTCATTGAATTTTGCTACTTGGGATGCCTGACCGAATAGACAACCTCGAGCCGCCCACGTACCGTTGCTACCAGTCAGTCCGTTTCAAAGACATATTTCCGTCGTTGTCACTAGAGAGGGAGTAATGTGGCGAACAAATTCTCACCTTTCCATTTTACCTTTTCAAACATGTTGTCATAAACAAAAAACAAAAAAATTAAATAAAGTTGTATTGTAAACGTTTGCTGATAAAAGAAAAGTTTCTTTGAAATCTTAGCTTGCGGGATACCCTTAACTATCGCCGCGACAAGCTGAAGAAATGACGTTTTCACAGAAGGGGCCAAATTTTAATTATTAAGCAAAATGGGGAACTTGCACATTTTTCAAAAGTTGGTGTTTCTTAAAGAGGGCTCTTCCACAAGCCTATTGCTCACGTTCAACTTTGAAATCAATCAACGATGCTTTTTAAGCGAATTTTTAAAAATTTTGAGTGGGAGTTCGATTACGTCAAACCTTATTTATTGAAATGGTTGATGCGAGGAAGAGGGGATTAGACGAGGAGGGAAATTTTTCATGTTGTTTGTAAACAAACAATTCTAGAGTTCACTCAAATGCTTCACAAGTAAGGATTTACGTCATTTCCCCTTGCACCATCCATCCCCTCCTGAAGAACTTTGAACCTTTTTTAAAACTTCCGTTGTTATCCTTCAGTTCACGGGTCAAATCACCGGTATGCTTTTCTTCCCAATCTGAGATTCATGGAAGTTCCCCATTGTCGGTTTTTAGGGCTACTTTTTGATCGAACGTCTGTCAATGAGGTGATACGCGGTTTGTACGATCGAAAAGGAGCATTTCATTGGCTGAGGAACCGTTCTGGGCGAGTCCACCTGACCACCTGGCAGAGAGGATCGGTTTCGTGGTTGCGTCAAGAAAAGGGGGGCCCTTCTCAATCCGCTGCCTATAGGGGCCTCTTATTCCTTTAAATCCGGCCCTGTGACCACCGCTTTCCCATCACTGCTGTTTCCACCGCGGCGACCAGCCGACTCGTGACCACCGGTGGAATGAAGAGATTGTGTGAAATTTAAATGTTGGAAGAGCGTCGTAAATTGGTTTTCCTTGAACAGGATAGTTCTCCCCACAGGAAAGGCATTGGAGCAACGGGGTTCGAGAAAACGGTGAACGGGTTTAAATTGATTAAAAGCGGTCATCTGAAAAGGGTAAAGGAAGCAAGTGAAATAAAGGATAGATGATGCTGAAGGGCTTGAAAAGATGTCTGTCGGGATCCAGTAATGGTTTGGTGTGAGGGGTTCAAAGACGCTTCTGAGGTGGGCGACCAATGCCCTTTGCCCCCCCCCACCTTCTCCCACCATCACGTCATTGCCTTTCCCTCTCCGGAAGTGAATAATTACTTCCGTTTCTCCCTTGCATTCAGAGGAGAGAAGCCCAACTATAAGGGATGCTTGCTCTTTTTGAGTGAGTAGCTCGTTAGAGCGACGAGGACAAACGTTTTTTAAGCCGAGCGAGATAACTGCGCTGCATTTCTTTTTCCTCATTTTTTTTTTTCCTTCCAACCTTAAAAAAGATGGATTTTCTCGCGACGATTTGTCGCCGTGGAGAATATACGTAATTCAACCAATTAAACAAGTTGATTTTTTTGCGTGTGCGACGTCGTGCCGCTTAATTGCAAAGCCTATCTCTCCTCATTAAGATGTTTGAAATGCTTTAATGTTGCGTAATGCTCGTTAGGGCTCACAACTGAGACAAATAATCTCCGAAAGAAATGCACGTCATATTGACAGTCTCCGTGCTCCAGTTAAAGATAAAACCTATATCAGAAGGGAATGAATTCCACTCAGCCAAAAAGGTATTTCTGTCAGCATTGCGCATAATTATTAATGGATGAGCTGTAAACCGTACCCAGCCGGTGGTTGGGGAGGTGGGGAATGGACACGAATGTGTAGCAAATTCCAAAAATGAATCCTGGTGTACCAAGGCAAATAAGGGTGAAATGTTTTACAATGTGCATGCCCGGGAGGCGCCTCCCCCCCCTCACCATTACTCCTCTTGGAATTAAAATAAAATTTATGATTCACGGGCTTTGGAATTCATACTTTAATGGGACTTTCTTCTTCGTGGAGACGAGCTTTATGGAACATCGTATATTTCAGCTTAATGTTGCACATAGGGAACGGGGCAAAATATGAGAAATAACTCTGGCCTTGTTATTAATTTATTGCTTCAAAAGAACTTTGGAAAAAAATGGAGAAAAAAAAACAACTTTTTTGCCCCTTTTCTTCCCCTCCAGCCCTTATAAAATAGACTCGCCCACTACGACACACACGACACAGAAATACAACTCCCTAAAATTTAAAAATTTAACTCACAGTCTAGAGAGCTAACATTAAAGCAAGACCGTTAAATTACTCGTCTATAGACCAGCCAAAGACTAAAGAAATCGACGGTAGCGCTACTGGCGCCGATTAGGATGTACTTCACCCCCCACCAGTTTTTTTTGCACTCGATATTTTTCAAAGTTTCTATCGGTGATATGAATAGGTCTATTCGTTTGTCGTCCGGAGCTGCACTATTAGCGTAGTGTACAGAAGTTCTTTTATTTGAAATCAAGTTTGAAAGGGGATGCGGCTCAGATAATTCACTCATTAGAGGTATCGTCAGATAATTACACGATTGCTTGGGACTTGTTGAAGCAGAGATTACAAAACACACGGTTAATCATTCACAATCACATGAAGGCGTTATTCGAGATGCCAGCGATCAACAAAGAAGGCCTGATCAACAACGACGCGGACATTTTTATCAAAAACTTCGGAGTCATAAACCTGCCCTATCTGCAAGGAACATCACCCAATCTACAGCTGTCAAAAATTTTTGGAACTTTGTGCGGAATCGCGGAAAATGGAAGTCAGCAAACTGAACCTTTGTTGGAATTGTTTGAGATCAAATCATAGAGTAGGGGAGTGCAATTCAAGCGGTTGCAGAAAATGCGGGCGGAAACACAACACTTTGCTTTATTTCGAGCGACGGGACTCATCACAGCAAGCGGATCCAAATTCAAGCAATCAGTCGGAAAATTTCCATCAAAGCGGGGGCAATGCAACCAGCAGTAGAAACACGCGGAATAATCAGATATCAGGGGGAGGCTCAAAAACTCATTGCACATTTAACAGCGGTTTGGATCTGTCAACGGCGTTTATCTTGGTCAAGGGCAAATCTGGGAACTTCAAAGAAGCTAGAGCCTTACTAGACTCCGGCAGCGAATCTAATTTCATGACGGCGGAATTCTGCAACATTTTAGGCCTCGAAAAGACAAAAATTAACGTGCCCGTTTCGGGTGTAAATTCAACTTCTACAAACGCCACCCGACTGGCAAAAACAATCATAAAATCTCGGTTTAACGCATTTAACGTCGAAGCAACTTTCATGGTGGTTGGGAGCATTTCGGAGCGAGTTCCAGTAAACACAGTCAACATTGAGAGTCTGTGCATTCCCGGTGAGCTCACGTTGGCGGACGACGATTTTAACGTTAGCGGCAAAATAGATTTGCTTATTGGCGCAAGTATCTTTTGGGATCTTTTGTGTGTTGGTCAGATAAAATTAGGGAAAAAGGCCCCTCTTCTACAAAAAACAAAGCTTGGATGGATATAGTCTCGGGCTCTGTTCCGTGTTCTCGGGATCCTTGCCGGAATTCAGTAGTTTGCAACTTTACCGTGAACGATAAACTCAGTCAACAACTCGAAAAATTTTGGGAGGTCGAAGAGGGCCCTGAATTCAAACTTATGTCAAAAGAGGAAGCAGAAAGTGAGGAAAAATTCCTGAGCAGCACAGAACGCGACGATACTGGAAGATTTATCGTTCATTTACCGACTCGCGACAACTTCAACTCTCTCGGAAATTCATTAGACACTGCATTGAGGCGCTTTCGCAGTTTGGAAAGAAAACTACAACAAAATGAATCGGTCTACTCACAATACAAGGCTTTCATGGAAGAGTACGAATCTTTAGGTCACATGTCGGAAATCATTGAGCCTTCGGATCACTGTGGAATAGTTTATTATCTACCTCATCATGCGGTTATAAAGGAGTCAAGCTCCACGACCAAGTTGAGATGCGTATTCGACGCGTCTTGTAAAAGCGACAGCGGTTTGTCACTCAATGATGTACTCATGGTCGGTCCGAAACTGCAGGATGATCTATTTTCAATTTTAAGTCGATTTCGTCTTCACAATGTCGTATTGTCGGCAGACATCGAAAAGATGTACCGCCAAGTGTTAGTCCACGAGTCTCAAAGAAACCATCAGAGGATCGTTTGGCGCTCCGAAGAAACCGAGCCAATTCATCGTTTTCGACTTAACACCGTCACTTATGGCACTGCTTCGGCTTCATACTTAGCCATCCGTTGTTTACAGGAGGTAGGGCTAGGTTGTGCGCTAGATACTCCAGAAATCAGCAAGATCATTTTACACGACTTTTATGTTGATGATTTATTGACTGGGGCAGGCACCGCAGAAGATGCTATTCGCATTAAACAAGGCATCGAAACAGTTTTATCGAAAGCGGGATTCAACGCTAGAAAGTGGAGATCTAATGACACCAATTTGATTGACGGAGTTACTGATGAATTAATGCATCTACCGGTCAGCGATAGTGCTACTAAGATTTTGGGTCTCACGTGGGATCAAGTAAACGACAACTTGAAATATTCAGTTCATCAAATTCACCAAACTCAAGTCACAAAAAGAACAATTTTAAGCATAGTCTCGCAGATCTTCGACCTAGGGTTAGTTGGGCCTGTTATCATAGTGGCAAAAATCATAATTAAAAAAATTATGGCAATTGAAAATCAAATGGGATGAATCACTTCCATTGAACCTTCACACCTCGTGGATTCGTTACAGCGAGCAGATTCAGTCATTGAATAACATTATTGTGCCTCGTCAAGCCATCTGTCATGACATGGAGGAGATTCAAGTGCACTGTTTTTGTGACGCTTCGGAAAATGCCTACGGAGCATGTGTCTATTTGAGGTCAACTGACAAAAGCGGTAAACATCATTCGTTCCTGGTCTGCGCTAAATCAAGAGTCGCCCCACTAAAGAAAATCTCTCTTCCGCGACTTGAGTTGTGCGGAGCAGTAGTTGCTGTTCAGCTAGTGGAAAAGTTCATCAATGCAGTGGGGATGAAAATACATCAAGTCCAATTTTGGACAGACTCGGAGATAGTACTTGCCTGGCTTCGATCGGACAGCGGGTGTTGGAAAACGTTCGTAGCCAACCGGGTTAGCGAGATTCATCGATTGTCATGTATAGAGAACTGGAAGAAAATCCCGCGGACATAATATCGCGCTGAGCTAGCCCCATGCAGCTACAAACCAACGATCTGTGGTTTCACGGCCCCGAGTGGTTAGTACTCGACCAAGAACTTTGGCCCAGGCCCATCGACATTCAAACAACGGCGGAGTTACCCGAAAGGCGAGCGGTAACGTCATCATTTTTCACCAAGTTTGCTGATCAAAAAATCTTCGAATTGTACTCGACGCTTCATAAACTGCAGAGGGTAACCGCATACTGTCTTAGATTTTTCCACAATTCTAAGGGAGGCGTACGTAAATCAGGAACGTTGACAGCGGACGAATTGGAGGCGGCGCTCCTTGTTCTCATTAAAACTGCCCAGTCACGTGCGTTTGAAGAGGACTTAAGACGTCTCTAAAAGGGCAAGTCGGTGAAGACATCCAGTCGCTTGGTTTCTTTGAATCCATTCATCGATAGCACCGGAATCCTTCGAGTTGGAGGGCGGATCGCTAAATCAAATTATTCCGAAGACCAAAAACACCCGATGGTCTTTCCAAGAAATCATAAATTGACGACTCTTATAATTAAAGACGAACATCTTAAGCAACTCCACGCAGGAGTAAGTGCTCTAACGGCCGCCATTCGGCTTCGATTTTGGCCCCTGTCAGCCAGAGCAACTATTCGAAACATCCTTCGAAAGTGCGTCACTTGCTTTCGAGTACGTCCGTCATTTGTTATGCCCATTATGGGTGAATTACCTTCCGCTAGAGTCACCCCTGCTAGGCCTTTTAGTAATTGTGGGCTAGATTTCTTAGGGCCCATAGAAACCAAGACAAGCTCTCTCCGAAATTCAAAAATTGTAAAGTCGTACGTATTTGTATTTGTATGCTTCGCCACAAAGGCTGTTCATTTAGAAGTAGTGACTAGTTTAAGTACAGATTCGTTCATAAATTCCTTTAAAGATTTATATCTCGTAGGGGCCGACCTAACAATATTTATTCAGATAACGCTACGAATTTTGTAGGAGCTAACAATTCGATTAAAAATCGTATTCAATTATTTAACGAAAGAACGTGCCAAGACAAGTTTGCGGACTATTTTTCTAATTTATCAATTACATGGCATTTCATTCCTCCCCAATCCCCGCACAATGGTGGCTTGTGGGAAGCGGCCGTAAAATCTGCCAAATTCCACATGAAAAGGGTTATAGGAAACACAATTCTTTCGTATGAAGAGCTAGAAACGGTCATCACTCAAATCGAATCGGTCCTTAACTCCCGACCTCTCTCTCCTATGTCCAACGATCCCAACGATCTTTGTCCATTAACCCCCGGACACTTCCTTATTGGGTCTCCGTTAACCTAGTTACCTCAGAAAAATCTCTTGGACATCAATTCTGGCCGACTGCATCGCTTTCATCTACTGTCTCAAATGATACAACATTTTTGGCGTCGGTGGTCGACAGAGTATATATCTAATCTACAACAGAGGACAAAGTGGCAGCGGAATGGGGAAAACAAGAAAAGCGTCGCCATCGGCGCTTTGGTCTTGCTACGTGATGACAACGCTCCGCCACTGTCGTGGAGCATGGGCCGAGTGATCAAAATTCATCCTGGCAACGACGGCCAAGTGCGGGTCGTTTCCGTTAAGACGTCGAAGGGAGTCTTCAAGCGAGCGATCAGTGGCGTCTGCGTGATGCCTACGGAGGAAATCTAAATCTTTTATATTAACTAGACAATCCAACGTGATGACCCAAATTTGTTGAAATTATATATTTCAAGGAGGGCGGTATGTTCAGTTGTTTGAATTGTTATCAATTTCCCTCCATTCGTCTTGTGTTGATAATAGATTGGCGGCTGGTTTTTTTTTTATCTTATCAAGAAAGAAGAATGAGTTCAAGAGAATAAAAGAACATGTGCGTTTTTATTGGCTTTATTTAATCAACGAGAAAACACGCGGTGTTTTGGTAAAGTCATATTTTGTTTTCAGGAATCTAAAAACCAGTAAAAATTGAATTTAAAACATTTACCTATAGCGTTAACGCGCCAAACACTTTTTTTCTTTCCGGGGTGCGGCTGACAAATTCTTTCATAATTTCGTTGATAGAAATCATTTTTGTCTTGCTTTCATGTACATGAAGAAAGAGTAAGTGCGTAAGCCTTTTTTGTGACATTGTTGACCTCAGTTTCGTCTTCAAACGGCTCAAGGCGCTAAACGACCTTTCTGCAGTGGCTGTTGTTGCCGGCACAGTCTTCCAGCAGCGTGATCAATTTTTCCACTTGATCCAACATAGCTCGAGTAGTAATTCTCGTTCGAGAATTCGAGAAACGCTAGCATCGGGATCGTTGACACTTTCAATGGCAGAGGGCAGCAGAGTCAGTTGAGCGCATAAACGATTCACGTCGAAGTCTTCCTTGAACACTCCTAGGGCAGTTTCTACTTCCTCCTGGGAATACTTGGACGCATTGATGACAATTTTCTCCAAACTGATGAGGATGTCCATACTCTCCTGATTGAAGTGCCTTACTATTTCGGCTTTGATCAAATCAAGAACTTCAATAAACGCCTTGCGAAGCCCTGATTTCTCATCAAGTACGACATATGGTGAACCGTCACCGTGTTCGAACTTTTTTGGAAGCACTCTTTTTCGAGATTCTGGTGCAAATTCCAGCTGAAGTTCCGCTTGTTTTGCAAGTGCCACATCCCACAAAGAATTGAATGTGTTCTCTCCCATGCCGTTTAATTTGTCCAACAGAGCCGTGTAATCTGGGCTTTGAAGAGCTCTTGCTAAATCTTCGCATGGGGCGAAAATAGCTATGCATAATTTTAGCACAAAGAACGTGTTGAATTTGCACATATTTCGGCGAAATCCACGGATTTTTGACTTTACCTCACCAGTCAATGAAGACGCGTCTTCTAGAATTTGATCCAACGTGTTTCTGACGCGTTCATAGTTATTAACATCGAGAAAGAGCTTTCACCCTCACTGTCCATCTTTAGGGCACAGTGGGATTAAGTTGGAAACTATTTGCGGCGCGTTTGGCTCTTGAACGCCAGGCTCCATGACCATGTCCTTGAATATGGCTTTGCGTTTGGCAGATTCTAAAATCATATTTGATACTTGACGAACTAGAACTAATGAGTCTGATATGAGATCACAATGTTTCGCTGATTCTTGTAGAACGAGGTCCAGAGAATGATTTGAACAGTGTACGAACAACGACTTCGGTTGCCGGTCTCGTAAACGCTTTTGTACCCCGCTCAAACGGCCCGACGTTGCAGCGGCTCCGTCAAAGCAGTGACCTCGCAAATTTTGGATGCTGAGGTTCATCGCTATAAGCATTGTTTCTATGGATTTGAATATTGTCTCAGCCGTTGAGTCAGGTGCACTAAACATGGCGATGAAAATCTCATATACTTTCAAATTTCCCGAAGTCACATGTCGAATGCTCAGACAAAGCTGCTCCATCCCAGCAGCGTCCGTGGTACCGTCAGCCATAAGGGCATAAAATGGACTCTCGGAGATCTGTGATAATAGTCCACGTTGCACACCGTGAGCCATAATTTGAAATAATTCATTTTGGATATCATGACTTAACCAATTGTTCCGTTTCTTTAGCCATTCACCAAGCACGGGCACATCAATGGCTCGTTCCTCCAGCAACTGAATAAAGTTTCCGCCGGTCTCCTCATGCCCACGAATTGCCTGGCCAGATCGGGCTAAATATCTCAGAGAGCTTATTACACATCTCATAGCAGCTTGGGCATCCCTTTGCTAAGAAGACCGACAATATTAACGGTTGACTTGCTCCGGGAGAGGAATTCACTAGCGTCCTTGTGCTGATCACCGGATTCATGAATTCGAAACTTGGAAGTCGCTTTTGTCCAATTATCGAATCCTCGTAAGACGAAAGCGTCTTCATACCCACGGCCACCCTTGTCTCTCCCCAAATACCTGGCTCGGTGACAAGGGAAGCAGAAAACACGGTCTTTCTTCAAGTCATAGTGTAGCCACGAAAACTCCTGGAACAATTTGTGTTGGCAGGTTCTTTTGTGGCCGTTCGTAGGAGATTTGAAGGTCGCAGGAGGGGAAAAACGCTCTTCGAGAGGCAGCTTCGTGGTTTCTGTTCTGACAGGGAAAGCCTTTCTGTGGTACTTGCGATATAAAGATGAGTTACATTCAATAAAAGAGTTCCAGGAACAGTTTAAGAAAGCTTTCGCGTCTGAAGAATACGAACTTTACTTACAACAAATGTTACACGCGTGGTCCTTTGCCAAGAGTAATACACGGTCGCCTGAAGTATATATAATGAATATAGTGAGTCGAATTCGACAATCCCCTTTAAACATTCCGGATCAGACACTGATTCGTACTCTCGCTCGTCATTTTTCACATAATATTCTTGAAATGGTTGAACTTTTGAATATAGCCGATCTCCAAACGTTCGTGAGTTACGTGGCTAGGCACATGTCACTACCACCACAGAACACACATTTTTTCAGTCAAATAGTAGGCAACCGAATAATTGGGGAAATAGTTCGAGGTATCAAGCCAACAGAACTGGCCGTGGCAGCCAGGGGCAGGCGTCAGAGACGGCGACGACGCGTAGGACCGGATATGCGACGAGCACGCCGACGGACCGGCGGCAGGTGAGCGCTCTCAGCGGTATGGAGCGATCAATGCCAGGGGAGTCGGAGATACAACCAGGTTGTGAACAAAAAAACTAGTGGCGAGGGGTTTGCGGTCGGAGTAAGCGCCAGTGGAGCCTGACCACAAATCCCAAGTTGAAGCTCTTCTAAGTACAATGCCCAGAAAATCACAGCTGGAAGTTACTCAAAATACAACAGGGTTAAGGAACATCTTCATACCTTCAAAACTACTCCCGGAATTCTTATCACTCGTCAAGCCTCAGTCATGTCAAAAGATCGAAGCCGTAGCATTCCTGTTAGGAAAACTATATAAAAACCATTTCGTGGTAACATGTTTATACTTACCTCCTCAAACCGGGACGGCAAACATGTGCGAAACGGCGGGTGAGGTTGATCTCGCTGATCATATTCAGCAACACGGACTCGTGACGGTGGCTTGGGTACACACCCATCCAATACAAGATACATTCCTGTCAAGTATAGACACCTTCATACAGCGTCATGTTTGCAGTCAGCTCTGAAAGAGGCGGTGTCTATCGTCTGTTCACCTCATAGGAATAAAGTAGGAATATATGCCCTTACCGAGCCTCACGGAGTACAGGTCATACGATCATGTCCTGTTAGAGGTTTTCATCCTCACGATGGTCCACAATCGCTGTACGAGGAGGCGAAACATGTCGAATTTACCGATTCTCTCGCGTTAAACGTTGTCGATCGGCGGCACAGGGCAGAGGCACTAGAGGAGTTGGATGTCGCAAACATCTTTAAAGAAAGCCAATGGCTACTTGAAGGTCTGGGCGACGACGAGGAAGTGGCGGTCAAAAAGCCCGCAAGTTGTCCGGTAGTCAAGTGTCTCATAGGCGAAAGATGCGACATTGACGCCCTGGTGGATACGGGGTCACAGATAACAGCGATCCAAGAAAGGTACTTCATGGAAAAAATTAAGCCGGTAGCAAAATACGAACTTTTACCTGTACAGGGGGCGAGAGTACGTACCGCACTGACCTCGAGAGCTTTTCGTATCAAGTTTCAACTTGAAATAATCGTACAAATTGGGGCTTTAAATACTTTCTGTCGTTTTCTAGTCATTCCTAAACTAAACTATCCCGTTATCATTGGTATGGACATTTTACGCGAGTGGGGGGCGCACATAAATATACCGGAAAACAAATTGGTGGTAACGACGGCGTCGACGACTACTATAGAAATCCCGTTAACAACGTTCAACATAATACCTCCTGGTTTGACTGCAATCGCCATGGATAAGAGGGACCAGGCGAAAAAGAAAGACTCTCGTGGGGATCACGCAGTTTTCACTAAGAATTTAAGCGAAATTTCGTCGGATTTGTCAGTGGAGGCTCATGTGAGTCAGCAACTGAAGGACCTCATAACTACAAACCGAAATATACTCAGTGATAAACCAGGGTGCATCAAAGGATATCGTCACAAACTTATTTTGTACGAAAACGTACCATTCAAGGCAAAACAATACCCGATAAGAGCCGCAGACGAGGAGGAGGTAGGGGCGGAGATCAACAAACTCCTTGATACCGGGGTCATCAGTAAGTCTGAGAGCGCATTTTTAAACCCGATTCATGTAGTGCGAAAACGAAATGGGTCAGCAAGGATCGTTCTGGATGCTAGATTGTTAAACAGGTGTTTAGTAGAGGCGCACGACATACCACAGACGTTCGACGACATCATTAAAGATGCTACCAATGTAGCATTTATATCCTCCTTGGATTTGACCTCTTACTTTCACCAAGTCGAATTGGACCCAGAGAGTCGACAGTATACCGCGTTTCGTTTTAAAGGCCTCGTTTTCCATCATAATCGTGTCGCTTTTGGCCTCAAGACCGCATCAGCGGCATTAGAAAGGGCTTTACGTCCGTTAATCCCCAGGAATTTAACAAAAAACATAAAAACATTTGTTGACGACATCATAATATTTTCTTCTTCCGCCGACGAGCATCTATATCATCTACAATCTTTTTTTAAAATCTGTTTAGACCACAACATTACATTAAACTTGAGAAAATGTCAGTTTTTTCGTCGCGGAATACCAGTTCTGGGCTACATCTTGACAACAGAGGGAATACAAAAGGACCCGTCGAAGATTACCGCTATAAAAGAGTTCCCAACGCCGCGAAACGTTAAGGCTCTGCAGTCGTTTTTGGGCCTGGTGAATTTTTACACACGATTTATGCCGTCATTTTCTAAAACAGCAGCCCCACTATTCACGTTAACAAAAAAGGGCGAGAAATGGAGGTGGACCGAGGAAGCGCAGGATGCTTTCGATGACATAAAAATTGCCATGGCCGAACATGTTGAATTAAACTACCCCGACTATAATAACGCATTTTACATAGACACCGACGCCAGTGATGTCGCGACAGCCGCTGTGTTATACCAACTGGATAAAACGAACGGGGAGCGTCGCACCTTAGCCTTTACCAGTCGTCTACTGACAGACATTCAACGAAGGTATACTACTACGGAAAAGGAGATACTGGCCGTAGTGGAAGGTTGTCGGAAATTCCAGTCTTTTATAGGGGGTTTTCCGTGTGCAATCCGGACTGACCATAGGGCAATACCCTTTATGAAGTCATGTACCTATCCGTCCCCACGTTTAAATAGGTGGCTTCTCTATCTTCAGAATTTCAATATAACGTTTGAATATATAAAAGGGAGGGACAACTTTATCGCAGATACTCTAAGTCGTTATCCTCCACAATTAGAGAACGCGCCGCCACTGTCACACTCGGCACAGATAATGAACATCAAACTGGAACTTAACAAGTATTTCTTCACGAAGCTGATTAAAGATGTATACAGTCTGCAAATTAAAGATAGTCAATACATCAAAATCAATGCCAAGAGACCCGAACTATTTACAAAGAAAAAGGGAATTCTTTACCAAAAATGCAATGACCAATATCGCGTATTTTTGCCCGCCACGATGGTTCAAACGGTAATTGCGAAGGTCCATAACGATCTATTACACTCGGGGGCCGACAAGTGCTTCCAGTTCCTAAGAGATATTTTTATTACAAAAGCTTTCCGCCGAAAAGTAAAACAGTACATAAAGCATTGTCATACCTGTCAAATCAGCAAGTTCGGGAATCTTAATATCGCGCATCCAAAGGGATCAATCGTTGCCAAGCGTAAATTGGATTTAATCTCCATTGATCATTACGGACCGCTCCCACGTAGTAAATTCGGTTACACCTATATTTTGACCGTAATAGACAATTTAACAAAGTTTGTAAAATTATACCCGCTAAAAACGACCAAAACCACTGAGACAACAGCGAAGCTTCAAAGTTACTTCAAAATGCAGGGGATGCCACAGCGAATATTAACCGATCATGGGAGCTGCTTTACCTCGAAACGGTGGCTGAAGTTTATAGACGGTATTCCTGCCCAACATGTCATGATTCCTTTAAAACGCCCTAATGCAAACCTAGCAGAACGGGTACACAAAGACCTCACCACATACCTGCGGATAACAGTGACAAGTAAACAATCGAAGTGGTTCGATGTACATATCGAGCGCTCGATTTTGAGTTACATATATTTTTTTACCATAGTTTACACATATTTTTCTACTCCTTTTTTCGATTTTTTAAATATGTCAAAATAAAATAAATGTCATATTGACCAGCAGTAGTCAGTGCAAGTCGCCTTGATAGAGGACAGACGTGCATCCATTCAGTTTCAGTTTGGCGTAAAATTGATGGGGTTTTTCTTCTGTGATATGCTTGGTAGATGTTGATAGATATATATAGATTTTTTACCACAGATTATACATATTTTTCTACTTTTTTTTACCTTTTCTTCATGTTGATAATGTAGGTCTGGCGTTCGTGAGTATTGGGCATAGATTTTTTTTCTTTTTCAGTTTCTTTTTGTGGAGAGGAGTGTATTGTAATGGGATATCCCCTGGCGTGGCTGGCGCCGCGGTTTGGGGTTTGCGTTCCGGTGGTGGTGGCTCTGAACCATAACCATAAAAGCTCCTAAATAACTGTCAATAACAGGATTGAGAAGAGGGCAGGGATATTTTAAGAGAACACGTTTATACTATAGTTTTATGAACAACAATATTGAAAATCAGAAATGTGTATCAATAACGGCTGATTATAATCTTTAACGCCCCACCAAAACTCGGTAGTGAGGGTATCGTGACTCACGGGTGCGCGCGTGCATGCGCGAGTGTAAATCGTTCATTTTATCTTGTGGATCGCATCGCTGAGAGACGCGACTTCGTCAGACAGAGGAAGCATTTGGTCGCAAATCTTCACTGTAAAGAAAAAGGCGCAAGCCTTTCTTTTATACGCCGCGCCAAGCCAAGAAGGAAGTTGTCCTACTTTTCCTCAACGGACCCGTTGGGCTTCGTCCGAAGGTCTCTCTGTGTGCGTCCCATCTTTAAAGCCAGCCACAGGTACTCTTCGTGGTGTGGGATCGGAGAGTGTGGCAATAAGCGAGCCTCTCATAACCTCATAGCGCGAAGCGAGTTCAAGCGCGATAACTTTAAACTCGTATGGTCACGTACACGCGGATTAGAACCGTGAAAAGCCTTCGCGTAAAAAACTTTAAAATAAACCCTCCGTCAAGTATATAACCGATAAAGTCATCGTCGTTTTAATTTATCTAAACTTTAGTCTCGTTATACTGGTAAATTAATAGACAATAGTAGAAGGAAGCTTCCACCCGGTCAGGCGCCTGCGTGCGCTTTCTAACATTATTATAATAATATCGTTAATAATATACATTGTGTTAACGTTTTCAGTGACTTAATATTTGTTTACCCTTCCTAAAATCCAGATACCGGAGAGAATCATTAACAACTTACACAACAGTAAATAAACTCAGCAGACAATTCGAACACGCCGTCGTCGTGCCTTCTCAAAAAGCATCATTCTATTCATCTAACACCCTCACTCCCGCTTTGCGGTTGTCGGGTCGGGTAGAACAACGGAGTCAGCAGTTTTTACGGTATTCTGTCTTCGACAATTTCTCATTCCCTCTGCACTGTCCAGCCTAGCCATCGCGCTCTCTCTATCACTTCTCCGCAATGAAATCCGCCGGAAATAAGTGGAAACAAGTTTTCAATAATATAACTTTTATTGTTCAGTGCGATTGCGAACGATAATGTTTCTAATGTAAGACCAGAACCTGATCATGTTATTTAGTTGGCCCATTTGCCCCCCGCCACACCATTTTTCTAATATACAATTTTTTCCCTCAGTATCGTGATTGGGGGAGCATTCGCTCCCCCGGAACCCCACTTCCGCCGCCACTGAGCCCGTAGGGTATCCTACCTGATGGAGATAAAACAGCACCGAGAGCCCAATACGAACATAGTCTTGAACGTACATGCAAGAGTCCCATAACGTTATATTCTGTTGGCAGTCGGACAAGGCGCATTAATGGCTATACTCATAAATTAGGTAAGCAGGTGGTTCTCATAATTTCTTCAGCACCAAAACAGTTTCACATGACTTTATATTTTAGGCAAAGGAAATCGACTTATTGCTGCTCATTGAGATGGTGAGCAAGCCTTCGTATTAGGGACGATCTCCTGACTTTCAAGTCCTGAAGTATTTCAGGGGACTCTCCGTCCTTGAATGCTAAGAATTTCTCAAATGGCTTAGCACGTGCTTCCTACCCAACATGCCGATACACCGTGAGTTATCATTGCATCGAGAAAAACAATACCCCGAATTCCGGTAGCCTTTTCGACGTTGTTCTGTGTCATATAAATACATCGTATTCAATAACATGAAAACTAATGGTAGTTTGATTACCCCGTTGGAAAACGTAACTGTTGCTTTGTGCTTTGTTTAATTTCACTGAGGTCTTCGCCGCTGGTTCGGGAACGTCTTTTTTACCCTGCGGAGAACCGGGGAGCCTGGCTCCTTTACTAATTGTGCTACCTCCGGTACTATAGTGGGACGTAGATTGCACTTTCCCCTAAAATAGGCCAGTATATTCCCGGTTTATGACTTCTGAGGTCGAAAAGCACGTTGAAACTTAGGGTTCTTACTCACTCAAAACGGGAGCTTAGCTCCCTAAAGATTATTGCTCCGTTTATTTATGAAGATACGTTCTTCCAAACGTGCCTCCACGCGTTTGTCCCCCACCCCCCCTAAAGCCAAGGTTTTGTAACCGTAGTGTGATGGTAACCGTAGTGTGATGGTAACCGTAGTTAAAGCAGCCTGGACCTTATGGGCTTCACGGAGGGTTAGTATTGGGTCCATTTCGAACTCATTTCTTTTCAGGCATCTGGGCTTTAAAACAAAAAAAAAGGAGCCACAAAAACCCAGGGGTCACATTTTGTTTCGTCAAGATGTCCTGCTGGCCTGGCTCAGAGCAGTGAACCACTTTCTCGTATTTCACTCCCTAAAACACCAATATCGAGGCATTTTTGAAATGAAAACTAAGTTCGTTGGTTTTTGTCGCGATCAAAGCAATTTCGCGCGGGGTGAGCCCAAATCCAGAGACTGTTTTCGCTTATTTGTTTTGCCTGTAAAAAACGTTTTCCCGGATGTGGCTCACTCAGGCGCGGATCCAGGGGGGGCACATGGATGATTGATCCAATACAACAAATGTTTTCGACGTTGGTCTTTGAAGGCTCTAGCCGGGTAAGGGAGGCAAAAATGCCTTTTGTGTTTTTTAGGATGAAACTCCTCAAACTCCTTTTGTTGTAGGCAGCTAGAACGGGGTGGGAGTTTTAGCGGATTTTTTGGTACTTTTTAGGCCTCCTTCCTCAGATAAATGGTTTTATCTCCGGTTTAAATGACCGGATCTGGACCAAAAAATTACATGATTTTCTTGATCACGTAACAAAAGTCTCCCGAGAATTTCAAGCCGCTAGCATTGTTAGTGTGGCAACGAAAAATTGATCTATATGACGCGAGCATATTTTCAATGATTGGCGATTTCTGTCCTTTAAAAATGAGATCAGGGCATGAAACTCTGGTGATAGACTATTCTCGTGGGAAGTAACTTACAGACGGTATTCCTGCCCAACATGTCATGATTCCTTTAAAACGCCCTAATGCAAACCTAGCAGAACGGGTACACACAAGACCTCACCACATACCTGCGGATAACAGTGACAAGTAAACAATCGAAGTGGTTCGATGTACATATCGAGCGCTCGATTTTGAGTTACATATATTTTTTACCATAGTTTACACATATTTTCTAATCCTTTTTTCGATTTTTTAAATATGTCAAAATAAAATAAATGTCATATTGACCAGCAGTAGTCAGTGCAAGTCGCCTTGATAGAGGACAGACGTGCATCCATTCAGTTTCAGTTTGGCGTAAAATTGATGGGGTTTTTCTTCTGTGATATGCTTGGTAGATGTTGATAGATATATATAGATTTTTACCACAGATTATACATATTTTTCTACTTTTTTTACCTTTTCTTCATGTTGATAATGTAGGTCTGGCGTTCGTGAGTATTGGGCATAGATTTTTTTTCTTTTTCAGTTTCTTTTTGTGGAGAGGAGAGTATTGTAATGGGATATCCCCTGGCGTGGCTGGCGCCGCGGTTTGGGGTTTGCGTTCCGGTGGTGGTGGCTCTGAACCATAACCATAAAAGCTCCTAAATAACTGTCAATAACAGGATTGAGAAGAGGGCAGGGATATTTTAAGAGAACACGTTATACTATAGTTTATGAACAACATATTGAAAATCAGAAATGTGTATCAATAACGGCTGATTATAATCTTTAACGCCCCACCAAAACTCGGTAGTGAGGGTATCGTGACTCACGGGTGCGCGCGTGCATGCGCGAGTGTAAATCGTTCATTTTATCTGTGGATCGCATCGCTGAGAGACGCGACTTCGTCAGACAGAGGAAGCATTTGGTCGCAAATCTTCACTGTAAAGAAAAAGGCGCAAGCCTTTCTTTATACGCCGCGCCAAGCCAAGAAGGAAGTTGTCCTACTTTTCCTCAACGGACCCGTTGGCTTCGTCCGAAGGTCTCTCTGTGTGCGTCCCATCTTTAAAGCCAGCCACAGGTACTCTTCGTGGTGTGGGATCGGAGAGTGTGGCAATAAGCGAGCCTCTCATAACCTCATAGCGCGAAGCGAGTTCAAGCGCGATAACTTTAAACTCGTATGGTCACGTACACGCGGATTAGAACCGTGAAAAGCCTTCGCGTAAAAAACTTTAAAATAAACCCTCCGTCAAGTATATAACCGATAAAGTCATCGTCGTTTTAATTTATCTAAACTTTAGTCTCGTTATACTGGTAAATTAATAGACAATAGTAGAAGGAAGCTTCCACCCGGTCAGGCGCCTGCGTGCGCTTTCTACATTATTATAATAATACCGTTAATAATATACATTGTGTTCACGTTTTCAGTGACTTAATATTTGTTTACCCTTCCTAAAATCCAGATACCGGAGAGAATCATTAACAACTTACACAACAGTAAATAAACTCAGCAGACAATTCGAACACGCCGTCGTCGTGCCTTCTCAAAAAGCATCATTCTATTCATCTAACACCCTCACTCCCGCTTTGCGGTTGTCGGGTCGGGTAGAACAACGGAGTCAGCAGTTTTTACGGTATTCTGTCTTCGACAATTTCTCATTCCCTCTGCACTGTCCAGCCTAGCCATCGCGCTCTCTCTATCACTTCTCCGCAATGAAATCCGCCGGAAATAGTGGAAACAAGTTTTCAATAATATAACTTTTATTGTTCAGTGCGATTGCGAACGATAATGTTTCTAATGTAAGACCAGAACCTGATCATGTTATTTAGCTAAATATCATGTTATTTAGCTGTTGCTTGGGGCTTCGAGGAACCTGTATTGAAACTGTAAGCTGTTGTAGGTTGTTGAGAGTGTTTGAAGAACGGGGTTTATGGAGAGATCAGTGCGAAGAGTTTCATTTCTCACGTATCATGATGCACCAGTGAGCAAACGCAGCGCTCGTGATTGTACGGTTTCAATGCGTTTGATCTGAGTGTTGCAGGCTGAGCTCCAGATGTCGCTCCCGTACAGCCAAATCGGTCTAATCAGCGTCAGATATAAGAGTCGTTTGACATCAAGAGGGATGTTGGCACTTGTCAGTATAGGAAGTAGAGTTGTCGAATTCTATAACGCACTTTGCCAACGGTTTCACTTATATGGGGTTTCCAGGTTAAACGGCTGTCTAGTGTAAGACCTAGGTACCTGACTGAGTCAGCTGTCTCTATTTGTTGTCCTTGGAGGATTAGATTGGGCATGACTACAGCTCTTTTATACGTGAAGCAAACCAAGCGTGTTTTATTTGTGCTAATGCTTATTTTCCAACGGTTGGTCCAAGCGCTCAAGAGATTTACATACTCCTGAAGTGTTGCAAGTGCCTGCTCTCCGGAAACGTGCCTGATTAGAATGGCCTGGTCATCTGCGTAGTGTGCAATGGTTGCATCCTGGCACCTGGGGAAGTCGTGTGTAAAGAGGTTGTAGGGACTCCAGCTCGAACAGCGTGTGATTTGGAGATAGAGTTTTTGTGTTTAACGGCATAAGTCCGGTTGAGTAGGTAGGACTGAAGAATTCGGTAGTAAGTGTCTGGTAGGTGAATTTTAAGCTTGACTAGCAGCCCTTTATGCCAGACTCGGTCAAAAGCCTTCTCAACATCGAGGAATAGACCAAGGCAGACCTGCTTGTTCTCATAGGCTGGGAGGATTTCGTCTACCACTCTATGGAGCTGTTGCGGGCAGGAGTGTAAGGGCCGGAAACCAAATTGCTCTTGAGGAATCAAGGGTTCCAAGTGGAGGACAAGTTCTGGAAGAAGGAGCCGTTCGAAAATTTTTGCCAAGAGGGAGAGAAGGCTGATTGGCCTATATTTTCTGAGGTCATGGGATGGCTTACCTTTTTTCTTTATCATTATAACTTGCGCGAATTTCCATTTGGCTGGGAAATAAGCTAGCCTGAGCATGGCATTGTAAATCTGCGTCAACTGCACAAGTGCTTTGCGAGGAAGGTTTACCAATAGGGGCCTTGTTATTCCATCTAAACCAGGGGTCTTCTTGGAAGGAGACTTCACAATGGCTGCTTTGACTTGAGTAGGCTTGAAGAATTTCTTGAAGATGGAGAGTTGTAGGGGGCTTTCTAATGTAGTTTCTATGCATTCATCGAAGTACTGATCTCCGAGTTGATTTGGTGCAAACTGCTCAGTAAGAGCCTCGGCAAATGCTTCCGCCTTTTCTGTTGGTGTACATAGCCAGGTGGAGCCCTTTTTGAGTGGAGGGATTGCATTCTTTTCTTTGGTAATCGTCTTGGTCTTCTGCCAAAGTGATCCATTTGTTGTTTCGAGTTGGGACAGCTCTGCGTTCCTTTGTCCAGTCCTCTCCCTGATTAGTGCATTCTTTAGTTCCTCTGTGGCTTTGTTGTAGGCCCGCTTGTGTTCTGGAAAGGCTGTGGCACGCCTGGCAATTGGTGCGATGTAGAGCAGCTATGTGGGGTTGAGTAATGAATCCAGTAGGTCGGGTGGATACTGATTTGTGTGAGCTAGCAAGATTAGCAGCAAACTGTACGTTGCGTGTAAATATTGAAGTTGCCTTGTCAACGTCTGATGGTGTTTTTAAGGGTAGTTGTAGGCTTGAGGCTGTGTTAATTTCTTCCTGATATATAGTCCAGTTGAATGGGTGTTTCATTAAATTGTTTCTTGGAGCAGAAGCTTCGTGATGAGTGCCAAGCATAGTTATGGTCGAAAAGTGATCAGAACTAAGGTCAGGTATCACCGTAGGTTGGGTGCATAGATTGTTTGTGCCCTTACCAAGAAAGAAGTCAAGTACGTCTGGAACAACGTTTCTTTTGTCTGGGTGATATGTTGGTTCAATTGGATGATGAACGTCCAAATGAAAACGATGAACTATGCGGCGAAGGATGTCCCCTCGGGGGTTTGAGACATTTGATCCAAATCGAGGGTGCTTTGAGTTGAAATCACCTCCTAGCATAAACCTGGGGCCAAGTTCGTGGATAAGACCGATGAAGTCGGCTGGGCATACTTGGTTACTTGGCGCGGAATGGAAGGAGGCTACCTGGTATCGTTTGCTTTTGTCCGTCATTGTTTTTCTTGGATTTCACTCCCTAAAACACCAATTTCGAGGCATTTTTGAGATGAAAACCAAGTTCGCTGTTTTTTTTCGCGATCAAAGCAATTTCGCGCGGGGTGCGCCCATATCCAGAGACTGTTTTCGCTTATTTGTTTTGCCTGTAAAAAACGTTTTCCCGGATCTGGCTCACTTAGAAATAAATTCCTCGTATTTCACTCCCTAAAAACCAATTTTGCGGACTTTTCTTGCTAAAAACCCATTTTTGCTTGCTTGACTCGAAAAAGTCAATTTACCAGATTTCGCGAACTAAAAAACCTATTTCGGGGATTTTTATTGCTGAAAAAAACAATCTCGTGGAGTTACCTCATTCAAAAACCAATTTCGCGGATTATTCACTATAAGAAGTACATTTCCGCGCGTCCGACTCACTAGAAGATCACTTTAGTGGACTGTTACGAATCGATTGACACCGGTGAGGTCGTTGGAAAAGAGAAAAGACTGACCGGTAAAGCGCTTGGTCAGATAGTGTTTGACGTCTGTGAAAAATTTGGCTTGGACTTAGAATCTAAATGTGTCGGCATTGGTACTGATAACTGTTCTGTAATGGCCTCTGTGTTGAAAGGCGCCGTGAAAGTAATCAGGGAAGAGGCGATATTGGCGGTAAGGTGTCCGTGCTTCAATCACATTCTCAATAACTCACTGAAGGCTACAAACCAGAATTTGTCTTGCAAAAACACTATCAGCAAAATGAAGGAATTGATTTCGTTCACAAAGTCATCAGCAAAATTAAACGCTGTTTTTAAGAAACACCTTCGAGGCGCCTTCTCCGGTCTGTGCGAGACCCGCTGGCAAGAAAAACACGACGGGGTCTTACAATTCACCCTCAACCTTCGCCTTCTGTGTGCGGCACTTGAAGAGATTAGTAACTGGGTACCGTCAGAATCATCTTCAAAGGCTTATTCTCTTTTAAAATCGGTGTGTGACAGCGAGTTCATAATCGTGACGTTCGCCTTGAGCGATATATTGTCAACCACACGGCCTCTTAGCTTAACATTGCAAAAGCCGTCTCTGGATGCCATTGCAGCTTGCAATTCAGTGAGAGACACTATCGCCGTGTTGGAAAGACACAGAAGTAACGCTGAAAATTACTTCAGTCGTATTTTCAAGCAGGCTTCTGAATCGGCGGCTGAAATCAATGTGCAAATCGAAGTCCCTCGATTAACGAAAGGGCAGACAATAAGGTCTAATCACCCATTCGGAAGTGCTGAAGAGTATTACATAAAGGCCATTTTTATTCCTCTTCTGGATGCAGTTGTGAACGACCTTCAAGATCGGTTTCCAGCTGAAGTGCTCGATTCTTTTGACCTGAGGATGGTGCTCCCTTTCACCATGAATTTCGGAAACGATTCGGACGAAAACGACAAAAAAATACGCGCCATCGCAAATAAATACAAGGCCGCTCTAGGCAAAAATGCAGTGGCACTAAAAGCTGAGTACGAGATGTGGGTGGAGAGACAAAAGTTGATGAAAAGAGAACAAGCCAAGATCCCGGAAAATGTCTTGGACACGCTCGACGATTGTGATGAAGATATTTTCCCAGGAATTTATACTTTGATAACAATCCTGGCCACACTTCCTATTAGTGTGGCTACGGCAGAACGATCTTTCTCGACTTTGCGCCGCCTTAAAACTTGGCTTAGGTCGAGAATGGGCGAAGAACGTCTGAACGGATTGGCCTTGCTGCATATTCATAGAGACGTAATAAGCTCAGTTGAGAACATCATCGATCGGTACGCCGCAGGAGGCAGTAGGAGGCGTGAATTCCTACTGTAGTGCATTTAATGTTAGTTTATTTTTGAACTTTTTGTTTTTTATATGAACGAGCTCCTCATATTTTTTCGTTTTTTTGAAGTTTAACACAAAAAATATTTACTTTAAAAAACTTACCGCCTGATCCAGAAACCAGTCCAGTTAACAAAATAAGTTACTTATTCTGCACACTCCATTCATAGTCTTTGACAATCTTATATCCCAGTCTTTGACAATTGATGGGACACTTTTCGTATCACTCTATACCAGAGCGTATCCATTGAAAGAACGAGTGGTGATGGTGGGGCTGGGGGCGAGGGGGGGTAAAATTATTGGTGTGGCCCCCCCTTGCGGAAATCCTGGATCCGCGCCAGGGCTCACTTAGAAATAAATTCCTCATATTTCACTCCCTAAAAACCAATTTTGCGGACTTTTCTTGCTAAAAACCCATTTTCGCACGCTTGACTCGAAAAAGTCAATTTACCAGATTTCGCTAACTAAAAAACCTATTTCGGGGATTTTTATTGCTGAAAAAAACAATCTCGTGGAGTTACCTCATTCAAAAACCAATTTCGCGGATTATTCACAATAAGAAGCACATTTCCGCGCGTCCGACTCACTAGAAGATCACTTTAGTGGATTCCAAAAAATAAAATTCGCGGATTTTGTTCACCATTGTTCATTTTGTTGAGGGTTGGTCAGACGTGTTTGCCACCTGCAACAGAGACTTATGGTGCGATGGCAATGCCAGCTCCGGGGGGGAACAGTCACCGTCCAAGCCACGGACCAAAACTAAAGCCCTGTTCACACGATGCAATGTTTGAAGCTACATTGCATGCTGGTTTTTTTAAAAACATAAGTTCCTTCGTAGTGACCGGATGTCTTTGAAAATCAAGCATGCAATATAGCTTCAAACATTGCATCGTGTGAACAGGGCTTAAACCCCGTTCACACCTATCATGCACGCTTCCGATCCGACACCTATCATGCATTTTATGATAGGTTTGGGGACCGTAATAGGCGTTAATACCGAATAATTGACGGCTAAATTACGCTTCTCAGCCCTCTCAGATTGCCTTTCCAACCCAAATATAGTCTAACCGTTACGAGGGTTTCCACAGTCTCCGGTCCGACATGCATGATCGGTGTCGGATCGGAAGCGTGCATGATAGGTGTGAACCGGGCTTTAAGAGTATATTTCCAAAAGTAACACTTTTCTGGGGGGGGGGGGAGTTGTCTATCAGTTTGTGGACTGAAAATTCGGAATAGAAGGATACAAACGACAGGTTTCCAGCTGAGATCTAGTTTTTGACTGATAGTGACAGTTTCTGTGCAAATGCAGTTTCCGTTGACGGATTTCTGGCTTCGGATCCCCGAATGTACGTAGTACAATAAGGCAATATGTTGCATCTGACATTCACGCCAGCGAAGCTGCCCACCCCTTGATCAAGGGATGGATACGACCCTGCGCCACAGCCCTGGATCTGGTAATCAACGAGGAGTTCAGTTAGCCAGGAGGTCGGTCAGTATGTCCTGCAGACCAAGAACTGACAATTCTATCTCACAAATCCCTGGGCAAAAAAACAAATTAAAGGATGGGTGGACATAAGCATCAGTTTTTGACGGAACAGGATATAGAGTGGTATAAATGCTTTTGCATTCAGCAGGTGAAACCATCATTTTTTGGTCAAATGAATTAACTTTATCAACTCAATGGACAATTTTATGTTTCAACTTGTACGTACTTTCTTGGGGAGTATACTCAGGACATTTATTTATACCCAAGTGTGATTCATGAACCACAGACAACATGGCTGACCTCAAACTCCGAGGAACAACTATTTTAAAGCCATTAAACAGAAGACCGTCAACAAAGGATAAAGAGCTTTTAATATTCCAGTACTTGCGAACTATCTCAGGAACAGAGGATTTGGAGGCAGGCCAGCCAACAGACACGAGGCGCGCCACAGCAGACAATTCAGGGTCGTGGGACGTAGCCTCACGAAATTCTTCTATTTTCTTTTCGAACGTAGGTAAATTTTGGACAAGAGAATGAACAGAAAAGTCTAAATCATTATGACAATCCTCGTTTGCCAAAAACGCCCTGGATAGCGCATCAGCAATAAACATTTTTGCACCTGGACGGTGTACTACCGTAAAAGAATACCTCAAAAGTTTCAGCCGAATATTCGGAATTCGAGGGGTCAAGGCGCTGATATCTTTCTTAATTATGCCTTCCAAGGGCTTGTGGTCACTACATACAATTATGTGGCGACCGTAAGTGAATTCATGAAACCTTTCACATGCAAATTTGACAGCAAAAAATTATTTTTATATTTGAGCCCACTTCATTTCGGATTTCGCGAGACTTCGGGACGCGAAGGCAAGAGGTTTCCCTTTTTGCAAAATACAACATCCTAGCCCTTGAGAAGAAGTTTCAATGGATAGTTCGAGTTTGGGGTCATAAACACCAAGCACTGGGGCACTAGCAATTAGATTTTTCAACTGGCTGAAAGCGCTGTTTACCTCGTCAGACCATCTCCATTCTGCATCGTTCTCGGTTAATTTTCGAAGAGGGGCGGATATTTTTGATAAATTAGGTATGAACTTTCCCAAATATTTTATAAGCCCTAAAAAACGTAAAACTTCATGCTTATCCTTCGGAGTAGGCATTTTAAGGACTGTCGTGGTGTGCTTGGGGTCAGGCTCCACGCCTTGCTCAGATACTATGTTGCCCACATAAGTTACCTTTGGCACTTGATACTGAAACTTGGACAAGTTTAATTTTACGCTGCATTCCCGAGCTCTAGCAAGTACTTGGCGTACAATTGATTGTAACTCTTTCGCTGAATTGGCGAACATGATGATGTCATCAAAAGAAATTTGCACCCCCAGGATACCACAAAAAATTTCATTTGTTTTTCTTTGGAAAATTTCTGGCGCACAGTTCAAGCCAAACGGAAGTCTATTAAATCTATAGCGGCCAAACGGAGTCACAAAACAGCAAATATCAGCACAACTCTCATCAAGGGGAATTTGGAGGAATCCATTTGAGAGGTCACAAGCGGCATAGACTTTGTAACCGGATATTTTTGAAACGAGATCCTCGGGAACAGGAATTGGGTGTAATTCTCTTTGAATCGCTCTGTTAAGATGCTTGGGGTCCAGACATAAACGCAACTGACCATTCGCCTTCTCTACGACAGCAAAGTTACTGACCCAAGGCGTTGGTTTTGTAACCCTGGAAATAACCCCAATTTTTTTAAGTTCATCAAGAATAGATTTGACACGGTCGTACAAGCTTCTGGGTATTCGACGGCATGCATTTGCGACAGGAGTATACTCAGGATTAACATGAATTTTTCAGGGCTTACCCGGAAATTTCCCAAGTCCAGAAAAAACGTCTGCGAATTCTTCGATGAAATCACTCTTGGACGCGACTGATGATTGACTTTGATGCGGAGGGGGAAGAGCGAGCGTAGCTTCCACTCTCTCGATAAGACGAAGTTTTTGGCACGTCTCCAGCACCCAAAAGAGGAGCAGCTCGAGGAATGTCGACAATTTCAAACGTGAGGTTCACTCGTTGATTCTTGACAAAGCAGGGCAATACGATCTGACCAAGATGAGGGATCATGAAGTCGCCATAGGTCGGATTGACGAAGGCGAATTAACGACGAAATTAGTCCTTTTTAAGGACTGAAGAACGCTAGCTGGGAGGGTGTTGACATGGGCTGCAGAATCCAACTTGAAATAAACTGTACGCCCTTCTATAGAAACAGGTTCCCACCATGACCTGCTGTCAAGAGTAGATTGGCCGACTACTGACTCGATGTATAGGCATTTCACTGCATCCCCCACCTCTGAAGGCTCGCTCATTTCATTGTTATCGCCTTGGAGGGAAACTGCATTGGTTTGACCAACACTGGCATGTTGTCTCACTTTTCGAGGCATCCGCTGACCGACGTCAGGTCGAAGTACTTCTATGTTTCGACAGACTGCTGCGAAGTGGTTACGTTTTGGGCATTTTGCGCATGTCTTATTAAGAGCCGGGCAAGGCCTTGAATGACAGTGATTGTACCCACATTGAGAACACTGCGAAGAGAGTTGAAGGGGACGCTTCCCTTCTGACAAGAAAAGGTACTCTAGCGAACTGATTATCTTGCACCCTTGTAACCTTCGACGGAGGTTACGTTATCTACAACATATTCAGAAGTAAAAAAAGTCAGACGTTGATACCAAATTGATAAATTCATCCAAAAAACAACGGATAACTATGTGAAAGTGGAGATTTCTGGCTATTTTCCTTCGTTCGTCCCTGGAACGTTTCAATTGAACGTAGCAGGCTTCAACAGATTTGTCGAGCAAGCGGGTTCTCGTTTTCCTGGTTGAAGACGCGTTTTGAGAAAGGACGGCCTCCCGGTCCTAAAGTCAAAAATAGGAATCATACCAAGGTTAACGATGCGTGGATTGTAGAATAAATAGGAAAATATTATCATGTTGGCTTACTCACTTCGGCAACTCAGCCGCATATCTTAACTTCGGAAGGAATTACACAAACAATAAAATCCATTGTACGTTTGAATATGACGCATCCGCCAAAGGACCGAACGAAAAGTGAAAAATTTTAGTATTTGAGCACGAAAAATAAGGATTCCTGGCAAAATTATCAGTTTTAATCAGAAAAGATCAGTGAACCGCGATCCCCGAGTGATAAGAAGTTTCAAAAGTTTAGGAGGTAAACGGCTGTACAATGGAAGGGGTAAGGGGAAGCTCTCAGTGAGAACCTAGGTGGAGATTCGATGTTCTTCAATCTTTGGCTGGGCTATAGCGCTACACATGTCACAGAAAAAAGAACTGAATTAACGTCGCAAGGGAAAAGGGACTAAAGGGAATGAAATGTAATGGTTGCTAAGAAAGTTCGTGGGACACAATCAAGATTTCCTTTTTTTTCCCCTTCTTCTTCTTGTCTGAAAAGAAAGAAATATTAATTGTCAAAAGGAACATTTGTCTTTGTCTGGACAACAATGACTTCCGGAGAAAACGTGCCGACTCTTTGTCAAGGAAGATCATTTCGTTAATTGAGTTATGCCCTCCTTGCCGGGGATAGAATTGGAACTAATCAATAGTGAGAAGGACTTTGGTAGACAATTGACTTGAACGCACATTGAAAGAAAAAAATTTCTGCATGATTTTTTTTACACATTAATACTATAATAAATTATTCAATTCGATGAGTAAATGGCAATGCGCATGGTTTAATTTTTTTTATAAATTCAACTTATTCCTAATTGGATCGATTTTTCAAAGAATCCTCTAATTGCATCTCGAATGACAAGTCATTTTCTAAGGAATTGTATTAGGTAAAGGGCATCCATCCTAACGTTTTAAGATGGTGCGATTTTCAATGGGGGATGCAATGGACGGACATCAATCTTTACCAGACCTAAGACCTCCCACTCACTCGTCCATATAAGATGATAAATACAGTGAATAAGAGAGCCGTTACTGATGGGAACGAATTTGGAGGAGTTAAGAAGAAGGGAGGGATGGGTTGTGGGGAAGGGAATGTTGTTGTCACTTGCAAACAAAATCAGATTTATTTGCGAGCGTCACATTTACAGATGGCGTGAGGGGAAGGGGGAAACAGAGTTCCTTAAACCTCAGCCCTTCGCTACAAAACCGATGACTAGTCCGACTATAATTTAATAAGGATGACCCCCGGAAAAGGAAGGGGTCGGATCAAAGACAAGGGGTGTAACTACTTTTCCGTTATTTGGTGATTTCAAGTGAATAGAAGAATCCCCCCCACCACCACCACACCCTACTTGAACGCTACATCAGTCCCTATTGCCCCCTTGTACTGACATTCTCCAGCTATTCGCATCATCTCATCAGTGAAATTCAGTGATCGAATTGAATTGCAATCATTATAATCTTCTTTTCCCCTTCTGATTGAGTCATGAATAGATAACCATATTTACTTGAGATTCGTTACAGAAAGCAGACCTTTTTAGCCTTTTAAAATCAATTAAAACCAGTTTTTATTGATAGCAGTAATTACTTTCCTAATAGCCTGGGAGACCAACAGACCCCTTTTATAGGTTTCCGCCTCCCAGGACCCCTTTTTTTTAATATCCAAGATTTTTAAAGTGCCTTAAATTAATTTTTATTATACAGATATTATTTCAAAGTGTACAAAGTATCCAAGTTATCCTTCATTCCTAAAGAAATAATTTCATTCGGTCCGAGTCATCTTTTTTAAATGTTTCTCATCCACCACCTCCTTCTCTCTTCCACTACATAGAGACGTAAAAAAACATCAGGGCAGACTAACTTCCATTAAGTTGATATTTTTTTTTCCTTGTTCTTCTTCCTCTATACAATAAAAGAATTGGATTAACCCGAGGAGGAGGGCGAAAGGGAAATGACTATTAATTTTACTTTCTTCTGATGTCTTCACTTAACCAAATGGTTCATATTTAAACGACGTCTTACAGCTAAATAGCCGTGAAATTTTGTAGAATTACTCGCTTGTTCGACCGAGCCAAGTTCCATTGTTATTTTTATTAATCGGATGCCCCCCTCCCCACCCACAGTGATTTAAGTTAACGCCGAAGGAGCAGCCTAGAACAGCGGGCGATCACCAGTGGCGGCGGAAGTAGGGTTCAGGTTAAGCGAATGCTCCCCCCACCCAAGTAACATGGTATTATTTTAATAATATTTTTAAAGCATTAAAATTTATTACGACAAGAAGTCTGAGAAAAGCGGCATTTCATCAATATTGTACTTATATTGCAAAACAATATAATTTTTTCAATATTTTAAAAACATAGACAAATTATTTTATGTGGAGGATGACTATCAAAATGCATTATTTACATGTTTAATTTTATGTTATGCGTAATCCTTATTCGAGGTATTTATTCATTATAAAAAGCCCAGACATTTTCTGCTTTTAAGGGCTTAAAAAAATAAACAAAGGATAAAAAATTATTTTTCCCTGATTTAAATGCGCTAAAAAATTTACACAGAAAGAGCCGTTCTAGTGGCTGATGAGCAAGATCAGCATGCATGTCTTTTGAGAACAGAGTTTTCAGCAAGGAAGGGCTTCCCTGCTGCCCGCGATAATCACGCTCACGAGCATATCTTAGATAGGTAGGACAATAAAGCTGAAGTTTAAAAGTGTTCCCTGTCATGTATAAAAATATAAGTAATTTAATATTTTAGTATTAATGGTGTCCTTCGACCAGAATCCCGGCCTCGAACCTAGCCGTATTCAATCACTGTCGACATTGAGGAATTTGTTTGCCTCATCTGGAGCCTCAGTACAAACTCGTGCGAAAATGCCGCTAGACGTGATTACTATGGCGGAATAATGTTATTTCTTATTTGGCGTCCTTGGATCCCGCGTGCGGCTTTTTCCCCGACCGTTCATACTAGGGCCCCTGGCCGCACACCCAGGATGGAATAGGGCGATTCACACCCTCACCGTACGAGCTATTGGTCGATGTGCGTTTTGTTGTACAAATACCGCCGAGAACCCTTAATACGAAGCCAAGTGTTTCGGAGCGCTTATATTTATTATTGTTAATTGGAACGGTGGCGAGGTCTCTACGTTGATGAGTGGAACGAAAAAATTGCTGAACTTATAGCTCTATCTTAAAAGAATTTCTAAAAGTTTCCCAACTGAGATGTTACCCTGCACCTGCAGCAGTTTTCTTTGCTCCAACCATTACACGTAGGGGCCCTGCAATCACTTGTTTCAAAGGAACATTGTCCTGCAGGCAATAATGCGTAGCTCTCCCGATTTAAAAAGTGGCCCCAGAAATGTTGATAATTTTGTTTTATTGAAAAAAGTCCCACCTGTTAATTTTTTTAAAATTTGTCATCCCATGACGTCATGGCACAAACAATAATAATTGGTTGAAAATTAAGAGCATACCTCTTTATGGCGTTTTCTGTTTGCCAAGGCGGAATTGCTCTGGAGCGGAGCAAGTGACGTCATTGCTCGGGCATGGAGCAGCTCCAGAGCAGCAGAAGCTCCGGTTGAGAGCGGGTACAAATGGAATGACATTTTCGAGAGAAGGAGCAATTTTAACATGTCTCACGGTTATCCTAGAAAAATTATTATGTTTATTTTATAAGAATAGAAGCTGTATCGCTGAAATACAAAAAATTGTGATGGACCTCCAATGCTGTGTGATTGCTGCCCTTGCCTTGTGTCGTACACGGCTGGCCGTCATTGAGGAGCTGGTTGACTCAACTTCATCTCTTGGAAAAAAAAGTGGAGAATAAAACTCAACAAGGAGAAATCTGTTCATGTAAACTTTATACAAATCGATGGACCAGCCCAATCCCCGGGCAACTCAATGAGAAAATAATACCATTTGCAAATACGGCGAAGGACCTAGGCTTGACGCTGGATGCTAAACTCCGGTAAAAGCCCCACGTCAAAAAGAAAAAAGAGGAGAAAGGTACTGGCTGCTCGGGAAGCATTCTGAGCTCTCGATGGCCAACAAGCTCCTGCTACACCAGCAAGTTCTGAAGCCTTTTCTGGGCCTCCGGGTGTCAGCTTTGGGGCTGCACCAAGAAAAGCAATGTCAAAGTCATACAAACTTTTCAAAACAAAGTTTTGAGAATGATAACAAATGCGCCCTGGTGTGTACGAGGTCTTGACGTGCATCGTGACGAGCAGCGGAGTACGAAAAGAGGTTCCACAAACACTCTAATGTTGAGGCACTCGCCCTGCTGGATACTGCAGGAGACCTTCGACAGCTAAAAAGGACCAAACCCCCTCGACTTGGTATGCTACATTATAAGTGTAGTGGAGCCACAAACTGCGTAAAGTGAAAGTGAAGTTGCTAGATGTTATTTATTTCTCATTTGTATATGTATTATGTAGCAGTTGCAACATGTAATAAATGGAAAATAATAATAATTTAATTCAATCTACGTGCCATTAAAAAGACAATGAACAAATCGAAGGAGAAAGGAAATAACTAGAGAAATAAGCTCCCGAGGAACTCCTGTCCAACAAGAAGAGAAAGAAACACGAATGGGAAAAAACTGAAAATTCATCCAACCCCATTATTTGTTTGAATTTCGACTCTGCAAGGCTTATTGCCTACAAGTAACACGAGGCATAGCACATCAACATTCGAATGTATTCAAAATGAAATTCGTCACTCCTACCGAAAGTGAAGCGGATATTCTGACGAAATCTCTGGTATAGACTGGCCAAGGATCACTTCTGAAAGCTAAGGAATCATGTCGGGGCAAACTGATTTTACGCGATTTTGCTATTATTCACAGGGTCTGATTATTGGAAACATGTTTGTGATTATTTTTTTCAAGTACAATAAATAATAAAATTGTCTTCTTGGCGTGTTTACAAAAAGAAGTAATTTCATAAAACTTTTTTTTTGCGTTGGTATTCCCATATTTTGAACCACACACGTAATTAACGGCAGCTAGACAAGGAATAAGCAAAACTTTCATATCATAATAATAGTATTACCTTCCATGCTGTTCATAGCTCCCTCAAATTTCTGGGAGCAAGAAACGTTGCTCTGGCACTGCTCTGCAGCGATACTATGTGGCAAATAGAACTCACTAAAAAGTGCTCCACGGTGGCTTTAATGGCAAATGGATCGCCTAAAAGCTTATCAGAGCAACTCCAGAGCACTTTTTGTGGAAAAGGAAAGCGCCAGAGGATCGTGCGACTTCAAAAACAGTCATTGCATCGTAGTGTGTGCTATTTTATTCCAGATTCGGGAGGATGTTAGGACTTTACCAAAGCGGAATTTGGAAAATATCGAAACGTTGGACAAAAATAACGCTATTCATATTGCAAAAAAATAGTAAAATAATGTACACTAATAAGAATGGGACGTTCGAATAATGTTCCAACGGGCATGAAATAAAACAGGCGGTTTGTCGTTGACGGGCTACGACACAGTTTTCTTATTCCGTGCCCTATACGCGTGAGTTGGGACACGGACGGGAAGTGGGTTTTAGCGTTTGTCGCGGGTGCGCGATCGTCATCGAAATTACATGGATAAAACACTAGGAAACCCTTGAAAACGCTAAAAAAGCTTAAATGCCCCTTCCCCCCTGATCACACTCACGTAGGACGGGAGTCTGTCGGTTGGCGTTATTTCCGAAAATTACAGTAAAAATCGTGAGTGGAGCTAACCATCTCGACGCCTGATTTAAGAAAGGGTAATTTATAAGCTTAACATTTTCAGAGTGCCAATCAAGCATATTAATCTGATACAATACCTACCTGATCTATCTGATACAATTGCCAACAAAACCTAAAATTCGCGGTATCGGCGCATGAGAAATAATAGAATACGTCTCAAACTATGGAATTGCCGTTTATCCTGGAAAATCTCGATTGCATTTAAAGAAAATGACAAGGGCTCATCACAGGAGGGCTAACTTTAACTTGACGGGCTAACGTTTTGGCCGAGTAACGTCTATGCGATCCTCCCAAGACCATCACAACCATCGTTTGACGAACAACGCGTGAAATTCAACCTGCGCTGCGTAATGTAAAGAAGACATTGAATAAATCGAGACAGAAAAGAAAGAGTAAAGAAAGAAATTCTATAAGGAGCAGAAACAAGGTGAAGTCGATTAACAGTGGTTAAACCCAAATTATTCAACTGAATTTTGGCTCTACTCAGCTACGAGTAGTGATGGGTCAAGGGAAAAAACCCATTGGGAATATTCCCGTTTTTTGGGAAAAACCCGGTTTTTTCCCAAGAAAGTATTTTCCCACCCGAATTGGGTTTTTATTCGCTCAATTTGAATAGAACTTATCACTGCAGAAATGAGAGAATTTAGCCTCGAAGCGTGAGTTTTTTTCCTCGCGCAGCCTCTTGTAACCTTTCCCTCCACTCTGAGAAGTCTCTATCTGCTCCGTAGAGATAATTCATCTCGCATTACGCCACATTGAGCTAAAACTCACTGAAAATTTACCTCGGTCGGTACTTTCCAAGAATGAACAGTCCCTGATTCTACGAAAACTGAAAGACAGAACAGACTCCAGCGTTGAAAGTAGTATTCATTACGCTGCGACACTCCTGATGGGTCCATCATCATAGGGGACGCTGCTGAGCTAGACGAGCAAATAGAAGGCATTAAAAATTCATAAGGTTGCCACACAGATGAAGGTTAATGTCGACAAAGCGAAGTTGGATTTGGCCAACTATCATTCCAATGATGGACTCTGGGGGAAGATATTTTTGTGGCAAAGTGCCTCGGTGGTCACGCCACCGAGTTTGCCGCCGGTTTGGTGGCAAGGATTTTGTTCGACTTCAACTTTGTCTTCCGTTGCGGTTAGAATTTTATCAGCTGTGACAGAAAGATCCTTTAGCGCGTTTTCTTGAATGAACAGCAAAAAAAGAAACCGTTTAACGACTAATCAAGCCGGAAAACTGACCTATCTGTCCCACAATTGGAAAATTCAAAATCGTCGAAGAAGTAATACAGAAAGCAGTGACTCCTCAAACCTTCTTGGACGCTGGGATACCGAAAACAGGTTCGGTAGGCAAATTCACACTTCATTTTTCAAAGGCCCAACGAAACTGATGAAACGGCATCCGAATCATCGTCATCAAACGAGGAAACCTCTGGAGATGAATTCCAATAGGGCCATGAGGCCCTAGCCTACAAGAACACAAAGCTGTACAAGTAAACAAGACTCGTGGCAATTATTGCGAAAAACAACGCTAATTCGAGTTTAAACTGGACCAAAATGGCAAATTCACAACTCAAATGGCGAAAAATCGCCTATCAATAAAAAAAAAAGAGAATAGATAATGTGCTAATTCGCTGCAAAATTATCAGAAAACGCTATTTCACAGCTGAAATGAAGAAAAATCAATAATTCGCGGCTGAAATTGAGAAAACGAAAATCTGTATAGCTTCTGATAGAATCGAGGCTCAAACTGAGAAACAGCGCTAATCCGTAGACAAAAATTGCTCACGCGGGCTAAAACCTAAAAAAACTACGCGGCTAAAATTGACGAAAATATTAATTAGCGGGGCCAACTTTAACAAAAACGCTAATTTTCAACTCAAACTGAGAAAAAAGTGCTAATTGACTGCTAAAAAATGGCTAAACTGCAGCTGAAAATGAGGAAAACGCCAAATCGTGGCTAAAATGGAGGAAAATCGCCAAACAAACGAAAGAATCCCTACTGCACTGCTAAAATTGATTAAAAGCGCTAACCCGTGGCCAAAATTGTTTAAAGTTGTAGCGTGCCAACAGCTAACAAACCTCAATTTTTATTTTTAACCCTGCAATGCTAACCTAGCTATTTCGACGTGGTTGCTACCCGTCGTCTATGTGACGAAACAAATAGTAACGCTGTGCTATCCTATATTTACTGTACCTTAGACCTTCTTTCTTGAGAATGGTTTCTCAGTAATGGTATTGGATTTCATCGATGATGATGAGTAGGAAGGGGAGAATTGAAAACAAAACAAAATTCGTAACAAAACGAATTTTTTTTTTCCACAAAAAAGTTAAAAAAGAAATTGAGTCACAACCTTGAATTGACTAAATCAGTCTTGACTTTCTCATTTTAAAAATGACGTATCATAATAACATAAACATTATTCACCAAATACAAACGTCAAAAAATATTTAGGAAAAGAATATTATACATGTATTCAAATAGGAACAACAATCACAAATTAGAAAAAATAAAACTAAAAGGTAACATCAGGTCCAACGGGTTTATTGGCTGAAACAGTCGGTACAAATCTGCCGCTTGTGATCCCCACAAATGTTTTTACTACACTTTTCACGTACTGATTTTGTCATTTTTCGTTTCTTGCTTGGGCAGTATGCGCAAATTTTTCTTTCTCCGTAGAGTTGAGGAGACTGACGCTGTTGAAGTGTTTGATGACCACAAAGCTCGTCGATTTTGAGACACCTGCTGATCATGCTTCTCAGTTCGTTAGGAATGGGCTGGGTGAGTCTTATGTGCATTGAAAAACTCGTCATTTCATCAGCCAAAGTCATAGCGAATTCAAATCGTGAAGGAATTTTGGAACCGGCTCCACTTTTTTTCAGGAAATTGTGAGTATATATGACGTATGAATTATGGAGAGCTATATTCACAATGTTGTAGAATATGCAGAGAGGCCAGCGTTTGGTTTTCCTGTTGCACCCCATATTGCTGCACAATTGATCAAATGTGTCCACGGCTCCTTTGGTTGAATTATAGTTTATTACGATTTCCGGTTTTTTATTTTTTCGTTTATAGCATTATCGTGGTGCATGGTGGAAATAAGAGTGACAAGTTTGTTTTTTTTCGTGGATTTGTATGAAACTGCGGTGGTATCTTCAGAAAACAAAAAGAAACTTGACCCTGGCCCTCTCTGCTTGAATTTAGGGTCCGTGAATTCCTTAGGGAATTCCCTTTTATTTCTTTTTATAGTTCCGACCATGGTCATTTTGAAATTTTTCAGTAAGGTTTCCGCAAGAGGTAGGCTGGAAAACCAATTGTCACATGTCAAGTTTCTGTGGGTATTTCTGAGGGGCTCTACAAGCTTCGTCGTGATGTGATGTCCGAAACTCATTCCTGTGGGGAGCGTTGTTTTTCCGCGGTATACATCAGCGCTGTACACATAGTTGGTGGCATTGTCACAAACCATGACAATTTTAATGCCGTACTTATTAGGCTTTGAAGGAAGATACATCTTAAATGGGCATCGCCCTCTGAAGCCCACAAGTTGTTCATCAATTGTAATATACGGACTGGGCTTATAACTGCTTTGGCAATTCAAGATGAATGAAGACCATAAATCCGAGATTGGCGCTAATTTATCGGTCAATCGCCTCGCTTCTCTCGTTTCTTTTTCATCGAAGCGCAGACAATTTATCAAGAAGTTGAATCCTTGCCACGTCATTGCTGCACGGTATTTCTCGCCTGATCTAGTGGAGTCGAACATAACATGACTGGGAAGGTGATTATCTTTCATGGCAGCACTCATTATGAGTATACCGAAAAGAGCGTCCAACTCTGCTGTTGTTATGTCTTTTGTAAAACTGGGTAAGGGATTTTTGTAGCGTGATCGCTGTCTCTGTACTTCACTATTCGTACATGTTACAATGTTGTCGACAATGGTAGATGAGAAGAACACACGAAAACAATCAGCAGCCGAAATTGCATCTTTAGCACCACCTTGAGGGCCCGGAGTGAAGTGAACAACGTTCATCTTGGCCGTCTTCCCCGGCTTGTGCACTGGCTGAGTCTGCCAAACAGTCTTACCGTCTACCCCAACGACGTCATCTTGGTCTACAATCAATAATAAATTGGGCCCAGGCGTAGGCCCGTCTTGTCTGGTTGATGCTGGGACAGTTCTCGATGGGCGTCCACGAACTCTCTTCTTTTGTATTAAATCCGATGCTTCAGCAGTTTGGATTCTCTTTACTATTTCAGAATCCACTTCGTGTAGATCTGCAACTGAATTTACATCGCTTTCAGAGGCTGAAGAGCATACATAATCCGGGTCATCAACGTCTGAAGCTTCCGGGACTGGTAAAGGTATCTCATTTTCCTCATGTTCCTCATCCTCCGATGAAAGGACTTCGCTGTCTTCTTCTTCTAATGCAGCCCTAATTTCTTCATCTGAGAATACCCTTTTCCGAGATCGGTCCATTTTCTAAAGGTTACGAAAAACAAAAAATACGTTTTGTTAAAAATAACAAAACGTACGCGAAATATAACAAGCCCCCGAAAATATTCCCTGTAAAAAACTACCCTGTAATGCTATCCATTCGCCTTTCCAACGACTGTATTTTGATTGTCATTGCTACGCGTAGTCGGTTCGACGACAATTTATCCCCCCTGTATTGCTACCAACTCGTCGCATCGACGATATGACTTTTAGGGAAATTAAAATAACTTACCTCCCAATATCTGAGCACGACCACTTGGTTCACTGTCTTGCAGCTCACTTAACTCATGGAAGCATAGCTCGATACTTGAGTCGCTAGAGCGCCCCACTGAGAAGTTTTAAATGGAAGTGTACCGGGTACTCGTCATATCGACGAGGAATAGCATTGCAGGGTTAAAAATAACAAGTTTATGTTTAAAAAAAACAACATAAGTCAGTTTGATCGCGAGTTCGTATTTTCCCAATTTTTCATTGTCGTTATAAAAAAGATCTCTAAATTTTTCGTTGGCCGTTATTTTGTATACCCAAGAGAGCGCGACCCACAAAGTCACTAAACCATGAAAAATTGACAAAACGCAAATGCGTAGCTTCTGATCGAGGCTAAAACTAAACAATAAACGCTAATCCATAGCAAAAATTGAAAGAAAAATGCCAACGTGGGACTGAAGTCTAAAAAAAAAACAGCTAATATTGAAATATTCACTATAATTAGCCTGTCATAAATAAATAAAAACTCTCGTTATCAGCTCAAATTGGGAAAAAGTGTTATTCCCGGCTAAAATTTGAGGAAATCACGAATTCGTAGCAAAAAAATTAAGGTAATTCGCGAATTCACAGATTATAGAAACGCTTCAAAGCAGCTAAAGTTGAAAAAAACGCGAATTTATGGCTAAAATTGAGGAAAATAATCGCGAATAAAGTGTGTTGGAATTTCTAATTCCACCTTCTGACAACAACTTTGTGGCTAAAATTGAGGTAAACGGCAAATTCATGATTATAAGTAAAAGAAAAAACACTGATTCACGGCTAGAACTGAGATGAAGCCCTATTCTACATATAATTAAAATTGAAAAAAATTACTAATGCTAAAACTACTAATTGCTACTAATGCTAAAATTACTAATGATAAAATTACTAATTACTAATGCGGTGCCAAAATGTAAAAGAACCCGCCAATTTGCGGCTAATATAGAGAAAATCAGTAATTATTCTGGCTAGAATAAAGATAAAAGTTAATTTTCAGCCTAAATTGAAACAAAAAGTGCTAATTCACTGTAAAAAATGGAAGAATTGCCGATTTGCAGTAAAAATATCGGAAAACGCCAATTCGCGGCTAAAATGAACAAAATTCGATAATACACGGGCTAGAATTAGCTACTGCACTACTAAAATTACGAAAAACCGCTAATTTACGACTAAAATTGAGACAAATTTAAATTTGCGTCAAAAATTGGAAATACGTTAATTCGCGGCTTCCTCGGGAGACTTTGAGGCTAAAATTGAGAAAAAGCGCTAATTTATGGCTATGGGTGAAAAGCTCGCAAATTCGCGGCTAAAACTGAGACGAAATACCTATTACGCAGTGTATGGTTACGGTGAACAAAAAATGCTAATTTGTGGTAAAAATTTCGAGAATTTTACGGCTAATATTGAGTAATTTTCAGCTCATACTGAGTTAAACCGCTGATAAAATCGCTAATTTGCAGCTAAAATTGTAAACGCCAACTCGAGGAAAGTTGAAGAAAGATCGCTGTTTCACAGGATACCAAATCTACTTTGCTGCTAAAGTTGGGGAAAAGCGCATATTATTGTCTTTATGGTGGCGGGGGGGATTACCCCGCCAATCAGTTGCTAATTTGCGGCGAAAAGCGCTAATTTGCTGTTAATGTTGACAAAAAGCACTCATTCGCGGCTAACATTGAGAAATTCACAGTTTAAACTTGGCATGAGCGCCGTTTAGCGGATAGACTGTGGAAATAGCGGTAATTTGCCGACAATATATGGAAAAGGCCATGACTAAAATTAGGAAAAGGCCTTAGAGGTTACCAATAGAGGTTTTATGTATAGTTAGAGACTTTTAGGGGCCTCTTGATGATTTCCGCCCCGGGCCCCGATATAGGTCCACCAGTGACCTCACCTCTTTTTCAGCTCACGACCCACCAGTGCTCGCCGTTTCGGTACTAAATACTTCGTGACAACTTGCCTACTTTTCTTTGCGCATCGCGGCGCGGCGCCATTTAGCGCTGCTACATTTTGCCAACTTGTCTATTGAAGGACCTGATATTTTTGAATTATTTATTTTTCGTGTTTTTCGCACTATCTTCCGTCGAAATCGAATTTTTGAAAAGTATTTTAAATTGTATTTGTATTTTATTCAAAAAGTATTTGTATTTCAGTATTTAAAATACATTTTTGAAAGTATTTTGTGCTTTGTATTTAAAATTCATTTTCAAAGTATTTTGCCCACCCCTGCATATCACAAACTTTGTGAGAACATTATGATATGTTGTGCCAGTGAAAATAAAAATTAAAAATTATTTAGTTTCGACCTTCAAATCAACGCTACTTGAGCAGCTTGGTGATAGTTTCCTCAGGAAGTTTAAATTCGTCAATTTTTTGAATTCTTTTAATAGGTGAATGATACATTGTATTATAATTATTTCTTTTAATTGGTATTGGTTAATTTGAGGGCGCCCGAGGTAAAACATTGAGCATTCCGTGAAACTTGCCATTTCCGAAATGTCGAAAAGGAATCAGCCCGATCGTTTGCCATTCCATCTGTTGTCCAGAGAAGAAAAAAAAAGAGGATTTCTCGAGTAGAATCAGGAGAAGCCTCTTGTTCGTCCTGGCCTTATTCTACTGATGACGAGGAGATACGAGATAGACCGTGAAGTGCTAAACAATTATAAGAGGCAGATGTGATCTCTCCTGAAGTATGTGACAGTAGTGTTGGGCATTTGACCGGTCAAAATCTTTTCCGGTCAATTGACCAGAATTTGACAATTTTGACCGGTCAAAATCTTTTTCACACCAAATTAGGATACATTTCGGGATAAGCAAGGTGCGTTTGTGCATCAATCACTGTCAAACTCTTCCAGGAAGAAAACTACACAAATTAAAATCAATCAATCTGCCAAAGAAAAAAAAAGTTTTTTGATATTGGTCTTTTTACCAATTTTTCCGTGCCACCTATAAAGGAAACGAAACGATTTATGACACAAACATTTTTTTGAGAGAAAAAGCGGTGGCAAATTTTGTCAGATACTCAGGATACTCATTGTTACGCGCAGTGGCGTACCCAGAAGGGGGGTGATAGGTGGATCGCCCCCTCCGGGAGGCCGTTTTTAGCCAAGTTTTTGCGAAATCCCAGCAATACGAAGGGCATTCATTACAATACCCGTCCCCCGCAAGTCCTTAGTATGCTGCGGACTGCCGGAATCGCCCCCTCCGGAAGGATTTCTAGGTATGCCCCTGGTTACGCGGTCCTACTCACTGCGTTGACTCACTGCTTAATGTGGGGACCGGGATAATGAGGAAAAACTGAAATATGACTCGATGGTACGAGTACCTGTTTACCCGCTCCCATTACAGTTCCAGAAACTTTTGGTACGCTAACCTCTCAACAAGGGAGCTGTGGACTGAAAATTAACGAAATTGAATATCAACAGTGTCATGGTGCTTTGTATGTCGTGAGAAAAAGAAACCGCCGCGGAGCGGGAATCGAACCCGGACACCGTATCACCGTATATCCGGTACCTCCGTATATCGGTATCGCTCCGGTACGGCTCTCAGACCACCGAGACACCGCGGCGACCAGGAACTACTCAACTCCGGGCTATCTCTCTCCCTCACGACAACACCACGTTTTGTTTGCTCGGTCCCGATTTCCCGTAGGTACCGGATATACGGTGACACGGTGTCCGAGTTCGATTCCCGCTCCGTGGCGGGGTGGTTTCTTTTTCTCACGACATACAAAGCACCATGTCACTGTTGTTTAATACAAGTCCGAAATAACTTTATATTTCGACACAAAAAGCTTGAAATTGAATATGTTGTCGCCACGTCTTTTGTGTAGTTCTCGTTTTTTTCTTAATTTTTGCCGTATACATTAGCGCTTTGTTTCAATTTTAGGTGTGAATTAGCTCTTTTTCTTCATTTTAGTAGTGTAGATTTTGACCGTGTCAAAATCCGGTCAAAATCTTTCCTGTCAATTGACCGGTCAAAATTGTCAATTGACCGCGGTCAATTGACCAGAGCCCAACACTATGTGACACTGCTCCCAACGAGGCAGTTTCGGAAAATTCCAGTGACGGGGAATCTAATTTTTCTTGCACTGATGAAGACACTGAGGATGACCAAAAAATAACACTAGAAAGTCAGCTAGTGGATTCAATTTCAAATCTAGACTCCTTCAGAGATGGTGATGGGCTCGAGAATAGACCGGATTCTCCTTCGTCTGATGTGAAGAAGTTTTTGCATCATTCGGCCAGTGAATCTAGCGTTCCTCTCAAGCAATTTAACATCCCTATGTTCTGGTTTGAAGCGGGTTCATTCAGCCTGCTTTAAAAGTCTGCCTTGTGATGGTAGACCGATTATGAGAACTCCATCGAAAGTTCCAGATTTTAAGATTGTTCCGCCGGGCCACTATTTCCACGTAGGGCTAGAAAAGCAACTGAAGCATAATTTTTGACAAATTTTCGCAAACGCCAAAATCTATTCAATTATTGGTAAATATCGATGGCCTTCCTCTGTTTGAAAGCTCCCCTGAAGAAGTAATGCCGATACTATTTAGTGTACTGAACGTTCCCGAACTGAAAAAGAGGGTATTTGTGGTAGGTATTTACTACAGTAGCCGGGAGAAGGGAGAATTGGATTTATTTTTAAATGAATTTATCGACGAGATTAACAAGCTTCATAATTTTGGACTTCAATTAGAAGATAGGCCGTTGATCACAGTTAATGTAGCTGGATTTTGCTGTGACGTGGTAGAAAAAAGTTATATTTTAGGCGTTAATGGTCACGGAGGATATTCATCCTGTACACGTTGTGAAGTGTGGGGCATTACTGTCCATCACAAAAGGGGTTTTTTTTAGAGATAAACTCAGAGAAAAGGACTCACGAGGAGTTTATAGGAAAATGACGATGTTTTCGTTGACCAACGGCCGCAGAAGAAATCGTTGAAGAAAGGTCTAAACTTCAGCCGACTAACTAGGGTTTACCCAGAGCCGCCTCCAAAGGAAAATAGAACTTATGGCACAAGTTCGGAAAAGGCTTTCGAAACTTTGGAAAAGGTATACGAGGACATATCACAAAAACGTGTGACAATATTAATTCATCGAAGAATTGAAGTGTGAAATGAATAATAAAATTAAAGGACAATATTTTCTTCAATACAACTCTTTTTTAACTTTTTATTAAGAAGACGTATAATCAATCTCAACAAAACACGGTCGAAAAGTATAAAATCCGCGTCACTTTGGTTCCCGACAGTGACTTTTTAATGAGTCAACCCCGCAACTTTGAATTTTGAGGAAATCAATCCTTTAAAATTGATTTTTCAATGGGCTAAATCTTTGAAGTTTGGGCCTAAAGGGGTGAAAACTGTCAATTCTAGCCATCTAACCAAGACAATTCCAGTCAAGACCATGAAGAAGAGGAATGTGACTCTGGAATCAACTGTTTCGTCCTCCTTGGTTGGTCTTTTCGGGTGATTAAAACCCGAGAAATTTGGTTTTTTGGGATCCAAATTCACGAAATATTGGCTTTGAAATGCCAGCACCCTCGAAAATTAAATTTTAATGTGCTCAATGGGCATTTTGGCTCAGAGTGGAAAGGATACATTTCACAACCACTGGCGGACCTACACCTAGCGCGACCCGGGCCGGGTAAATCTATGAGGCCCCTTAGTATTTGCTCTGTATTGGTGCTTTTTCTCACTTTTAGCCACAAATAGGTTGCATTCAGAAGCGGAGAATCGACTTATTTTCAATTTTGAACGTTTATTGGGATTTTTGTCCATTTTATCCACGAATTAGCGCTTTTTCTCAATTTTCAGCAGGGAATTAGCACTTTTCCGAATTTAAACGTAAAATTATCCACCATTTAAGTCATTATTCCATGAATTAGCGATTTTTATCCATTTTTGCCACGAATTGGCGTTTTGCTCAATTTTTAGCCACTAATTAGCCCTTTTTCTCAATTTGAGCTGAAATTTAGAGTTTTCCTTAATTTTAGCCACGCTAATTAGTGATTTTTCCAATATTAGCCGTGAGCAAGGCGTTTGTTTTACATTTTAGCCCCACATTGGCCATTTCATTTCAATTTAGTTATGGATTAGCACTTTTTCTTAAGCCCTTCACACGATGCAATGTTTGTAGCTATATGGCATGCTGGTTTTTCAAAAACATCCAGTCACTACCAAGGAACATAATTATGTTTGTGGAAAACCAGTAGGCAATATATCTTAAATCATTGCATCGTGTGATACGGATTGGCGTTTTCTCAATTGCAGCCGCGAATCAGTGATTTTTTTCATTTTTATCCGCAAATTAACGTTTTTCCTACAGGTTATTCGCGAATTAGCGCTTTTACTCGATTTCATCGACGGATTAGGCGATTTTTCGCAATTTTAGCCACGGGCTTGGCCCAAAAACATCATATTAGCGGGTTTTCGGTACATTTTAGCCGTAAAATTGCCACTATACACCGAGAATCAGAGATTTTTCCTAAATTATGGTGTGAAAGTTTAATCGAGAAACCAGGAATGAGCGCTTTTTTGCAGTTTTAGCCCACTCGCCCCAACATCGGCACATTTCAGCGTCTTCTCAATTTTATCTGCTTGAGGACCTGAAGAAACTTGGAAATCAGCGAATTTTCTCAATTTTAGCCACGAATTTGCTTCCAGAAGGCGCAAATTTTCTCAATTTTAGCCGTCAGAATGGCGCTTTCGTGGGCTCGATCGAATATTTAGCGACACTGTTTGTTGATGTGCCCATGGCGCAGCTGCTAGCGCCAGATTTTCTGGCGAGGGCCATTTTAGCGTACCGAAGGTGTAAGGGCGAGAGCGGCGGAAGACTCCGAGCCAACATTCAGTGGTGGCTCGCAAAAAAGCGTATGGAAAAATGCCCAAAAAAGCCACCGGTATCAGCAAAAAAAAGGGCTGAAAATGGAACGTTTTGCCTTGTCGTTTGTTTTGGACGGTTTTTATCGACAACCAAAGTAGCCTACGCATTTATTCTGCACTGTTCTTATTTTTAGAGAAAAAACCGCGTCTGAAATTGAAAAAAAAAAATCCCTCATTCCACGCTGAAATTGAATTTAAACACTAAGGCTCGTTTCACACACACGCGGTTCCACGCCTGCGCGGTTTCAAAGCGCTACGGATTCGCGCGGCTCAAAGCGGCGAGGGGCCAAAAGCGATAACTCTTCGGTTTCTACGCGGCAGCGGGTTTGAAGAGGTTTGAAGAGGTTCACACTTGTGCGAGGCACCCTCCGGGTTCGCGCCACGTAGCAACCACGCCTTGTGTGTGAAACGAGCCTCATGCGTCATATTTGAAAGAAACTTATCGGGTATAATCGAGGAAACACGTGATTTCCCAGTTTGAAAGCTAGCCCACTACTGAAATTGAGGCTTCTGGAGGTAACTTCAGGGCTGAAATGGAGGAAATACGCTAATCCCCGCAGTTTCCGGCCGGCTACTTATTGAGAAAGTGCGTCAACTGACAGTTTCGGAGGGCAATTACACGCCTAAGAGTTTGGAAAAATCGCTGAGACTGAAGAACAAAGCTACTTCGCGAGTAAATTAAAGATAAAAGCGCTAATTCACTGCTATAAATTCACCAACTCATGGTTTCTGGAGACAAATTCGTTGCAAAAATTGAGAAACATGCTAATTCATGCAGGCAAAACGTTAAAAAATGGCAGATTTATTGCTGAAATTGAGAAATAGTGCTAAATCGCAGATATAAATGAAAAAAAGAGCTTAATCGCGGCTGAAATCAAGATAAAGGGCCGATCCGCCGCTAAAATGAAGAAAAAGTGCCAATTTGTAGCCGAAATAAAATGGATGCTAATTAGCAGCTAAAATTTGACGGATAAAATTTAGAAAAAGCCCCACGAGTCACACCTTAATTTGAAAAATAACGTAAATTCACGGCTAAACTTGAGAAAACGCTAATTGATGGTTCCTGGGGGCAACTAGATGTCTGCCAAAACTGAGAAAAAGCGCTAATTCATTGCTAAATGTGAAGAAATGGTAATTCCCGGCTGAAATTAAGAAAAATCGCTAATTCATGGCCAAAATTTAAAAGGGTGTTTATTTGCGGCTAAAATTGACAAAGGGCTAAAGTTCGTGGATTAAATCGAGAAAAAAAAACTATATCACAGCTAAAATTGAGAAAAGATGAAATTCGTGGCTAAAATTAAGTGAAATTGCTAATTATCGAGGTCAAAATTTGATAATGACAAATTCGCAGCTGTGAAATCGCAACAAGTCATTCATTTGCGGATAAAAATAATAAGACGGGCTAATTCGCTGCTAAATTTGCGACGAATGCTAATTTACGGCTGAAATTTAGAAAAATGGCCATGTTGTCTGGAGCAGCTGAAATTGGGACAAACGCTAATCCACAACAAAAACTGAACCGCCTCTGCTTATAGAATAACTGCTAAAATTGAGAAAAACTGCTTATTTGCTGAAGAAATTGACCTAAAAAGCTAGTGAGCAGCTTAATTCACAGACAGTCACAATTCACAAATAAATTTGAAAAGAATCGCTATTTAATTTGCGGCTAAAATTGAATAAAATTGCCGATTCGTGGATAAGCAATTGAGGAAATGAATTAAGTCTAGAAATACCATTATTTCACGGACACAAATGAGCAAAATCCGCTATAATTCGCGGCTAAAATTGAGAAAAACGCTAATTCGCGGCTAAAATTAGAGAAAAAGCAAATCCGTGGCTTCTGAAGGAAACTTCGCGCCTAAAACTATTTGTTATGCCAGGCTAAAATAATTCACAAACAGCGAATTTGCGTCTAATATTGAAAAAATCACTAATTAGCGCGGCTAAAATTAAGAATTAAACGGATTAAGATTCGCAGCTCAAAGTGAGAAAGACTGCTAATTCACTGTTAAAAAGGTAAAAAATCGCTAATTTTGTAGTGAATTTAAGGAAAACGCCAATTCGTGGTAAACATTGAGTAAAATTGCTAACATGGAATTAAAACGCTCTTTTTTTGCTGTTAAAATCGAGAGAAAGTGCAGATTCGCGGCTAAAATTGAGGAAAATCGCTAATTCGCGGATATAGTGTAGAAGAAGCCCTAATTAGGGACTGATCGGTTGTAATTGAAAATACGTACAACCATCCACGGCATCTGAAGGTGCAACTTCTGGGCTAAAACTGAGAAAAAGCGTTTCCAAGGCAAAAAAAAAAAAAAAGTGAAAACCAATTCATAATGCAGGGCGTACAAGTTTTGAAACCTCGCTAATTTACAGCTTATATGGAGAGAAATCTCTAATTAGTGCAGCACAAATTAAGAAAAACGCAGATTTTTAGCTAAAATGGAGAAAAATCGCTAATTCACGGGATGAAAACGCTCCTGCGCAGCTATAATTGAGACAAAGTGCTAATTTCGCGGCTAAAGTTGGGGAAAATTACCTCTTCCTTGATAAAGTGTATTTTACTGGGTTTCTCACCTGAAATGAAAGTTTGCAGGTTTTTCTCGCTAAAAAAACAATACAACAACAAAAACAACACCACAACAACAACCATAACAACAACAGACAATTTAGGTAGTTTCGATCGTTTAATGAATGACTCCATCCGAGCCAGTACATTAAGACGCTCCAAAACGTTTTCTCTCATCACTGAAGAACTGCCGGGTCGCGGCCCACCGAGTAGGCACAACGTCAGGCGGATTATATCACTCATTTGAGGTGGTCATAAAATAAGATTCTACGGCTTGATTATAAGCTTTTTGAGGGGTTTGAAATTTTAAGGTTTTGGCCAAACAATCAGCAGTTTCTGAGCCAAATGTTATAGTTTCTGAGACTCTGTTAGCAATTTTTGGGTTGAACAGTTGGTCTATTTCGCAAAATTATAAGTTTTCTTGCAGTGAAATATGTTACCATTATTCATTCACGATGTTCGTACCCATGAGCGAGGCTCGGTATTGCGGGTGATTGCATACTTTCCTTTTTCACGCATCCCTTTCACCACAATGCAGTTTGAGTTGAATCCAACGGAGGGAAACTTTTGTGTGAACGAAAAAGAAGCGAATGAAATGATACCTATAAAATATTGAATTAAAACAACATTCAGCAGAAGTGAGTTCAACTCAATCATTAGAGCGCAACAAAGCTTACAGGTCTTGGGACGGAACAATAATAATTCCTATAACAATGCACAAATCAAACGAATATATCTTAATAGCCTAAGAAGTATCAGTTTTCACGATGAATAGAGCAACCTACGGTTAGAATGATGAAATCAAACTTTCGAACAATAGCGACAGTTCTTACAGATTCGTCGCCGAGGTTTCCTTTTAACTGATAGCTCTTCAAAACGTATAATGGCGTTGACATCTGATTTTCTGTAAGAGATAAACCTCTTAGATTTAGGTCAATGGGCAAAAGCTCCCGCCCACTGACACTTTTGAAAATATCCGTTTCAGATCGTAACTCTCCGCTTTGAAAAGCGGAGGAGTTGACGACTCAATGTATAATTGTTTGTTTGTAGCCTTATATCATTAAGAAAGAGTTCCAAGTGCGTTTGTCGAGATGAGGTCACGGCTCTAGGAGAAAGACCCGTGCAACTGGTTATGGAAGTTCTTGCTCGAAGGCTCAAAGCTCTTTAACCGTGATCACAATTTTATTGTAATTTCACTCATTATCATAGCGATAACGTTATTATTGTTATACTTCAAAATAAATAATACTCTTTTAAACGAATATTTTGAATAAAATATTCTCGTTCGGACAAAACTTTTGAATCCTGAAACTCTTGAAGGTTTATCTTAAATTGAATTGGAGATGCTATCTAATTGAAAGCATTCCTCTCCGATTCGTTCTTCTCCTTTTCCCCTCTTTTCAAAATAAATTTGAAGTTGAAGAACTGTCGGGACTTGGGAATAAACCGAAGAAGAAGCATTAAACATTTAAGTTTTGTAGGAAGAATGAAGGAAGGTCGGAGAATGATGAATCATGAAAAGGGAGGTTTTTGGGGGGGTGGAAAAGTCTCTTTTATTTTCTTTTTCATCGTATTTCGTAGCATGACATGTGGGGAGGGGAGGTGAGCTACAAGAAAAGGTGAGCAACTTAAGATACGAGTTTGTCAAAACAATCGGTCCATCACTTTCTCCCTGAGAGGTCCCAAACTATGTTGTTGCAAGGTGTTTTGTCTTGTCAGAGCAATGTTTGTTCTCAACTTCTTGTCATTACCGCCACTAAAACTCTCTCTCTCTCTCTCTCTCCCGCCCTACCCAACGTCTCATGTTTACCCAACAGCTTAGAGAGGAGAGAAACTTTTGAGTCGCGATGCACTGTGTAGGATAGGTGGGGTTTCTTTGGTGTGTCACCAATTTAAAACCATCCCATCCTTTTTTTTAAAACTGTTGTTCTTTCCAGAGTACACGGGAGCTAGTGAGGGTGTAAAAAAGAAAAAATATATATCCGAGGTTGTTAATTTTATGCTCGAAAGGGAAATAGGATACATCAAAGAAATCTTGTCTTGAATTATTCATCGAGTACACTTGGTTTTTCCACGGTGATCGTAAATTCAACTTTCTCGTTTCGCCCCTCATAAGTAGACTTTTAAAAGTTTTCCCAGCAATTTCAAAGTTGAGCAAAAACGCCACAGGAAGGAGACTTTAGCAGGCTTTGCAAGTTTCCTTTAAAAAAGAAAAAAAATTAACATGAAAGTATCATTAAAATTACTATCGAGGAAAAGTTCTCTAAACAGGAATTGCTCTATATGTTTCCTTTACAGAGCTCTTCTGGGTCTGAGTCATCCATCTAGTGAAGAACGTGAGCCCCACGGAGAGATGAAGCCAAAAGATCCGCGCCCTTATGCTTGCAGCGTTACTCTCTCTGATAGGAAATTGAAAAAAAAAAAAATTTGTAGTCTCTAAAATCTCATTTCAAGCCGATAATATTCAAATTTTCATTCAGGGTTACTCTTGTTTCATATCGTTTTTATAAAATGGAAAAAAAATCCTTATCGGTTTGATACCAATTTAGGCAAAGGTTTCGGTCCACTGAACTCCTCGAGGGTGTGTCTACGGGCTGTGAGGTAGGAAATTACTAAACGGTTCGCGTGTGAAAAGGCGAAAAGCGCAGAAATTGTGGATGTGTGAAATGAAAATGACAGCGGTTTTGACGCTATCTCTAAAATATCCAATATCCGTTTTGTTTTGTCAGGTGGCGAGTTGTTCGCCAGGCGTTCACGCTACTGCCCTGGCTCACTCACCCTCACCCCATTGCGCTAACACTCTCTCTCTCTCTCTCTCATCGAAACGTCCCAGTCCGGAAGTCAACCTGATGCTTTTATCAGCTATTATTTTGGCAGCGAGCGTATATTAGAACAATGGTTGTGGAAAGAGGGGTGGGGGAGGGGATTAGTTTAACCACTTTTGTTAAGTAAATGCCATTAACGTCAACTGGGTAAAACTAATCCACCGCTAGATCAACCATCGCGTTTTGCAGGGTTTGCTTTACTGTGACTACAGCCGTGTCAATCAACTTACACTGATTGGCACCGTTTTAATGAAATCAGTACAGTAATCTTGATAAATGGGTTAATTGTAGTGTGTTAAAAGCATATTTTTCCTTTCATCCTTTTTCTCATTTCCTTGTATTACAGATTTTATCCAAACCTTGTCGTGACGAACGCAATTAATTACAGAAGAATTAATTATAAGAGCTTCGTGCATCATTTTCATGCCCCTTCGGGGGGGAAAAAAAATCAAAACTGTAATGGACTCTCCCCCCCCCCTTGTTCCACTCCAAACCTACAGGGTCATAACACTTGCATACAAGTCACGGAATATTCCAGGTGGAGACATCTGCAGGGGAGGTGATATGCATCTATTAATATTCCTCCCTTTCCTCTCCTCACATTCAATTCCGTACAACCCCTTGCAGGAACCACTCCGTATGTAATTTAGAATGACTGCGTAGCTCTCCCTTGTGCCCATCACAATATACGTGATTAGCCTAACGCTAATACCTGAAAAGCTGAAACTTTTTTTTTTTTTTTAGTATAATTATTTTTTCTTTTGACGGCCACCCACTCGGTAAATAATAGTCGGTATACTTATAACACGTTATTTCGTACTTCCTCCATCCCGCCCCACAGCCCAGGACCTTAAAAAAAAAAAAAACTAACATTCGTAGCTTAGGCAAGTACATAATTTCAAAAACCCATGCATAGTAAACAGCCACTAATTTGCATTGAGGCATTGACATAATCTAAAGAGTAATTAGCGTTTTTAAAGATGGGAGAACCAGAGTTTTGGAAACAAAATTCTTTCGGTGCTGCCTCGTAAGGAAGATGGTTAATTCGCGATTAAAATTGAGAAAAGCGCTCGTTTGTACGCTAAAATTGAGTAGAATACAATAATTCGTGATATTTAAATGCAGCACGAGACCGAGACGAGACTTGAGTGGTCTCGGTCTCGAACATGAAAACTCGGTCACGTCTCGAAAAGTTGAAGGTGAGAATTCAAAAATATTTGATATTAGTGACGAGTGATCCAATGATGACGATAGATGAATTTATACTTTGCTTTCCTTCCTTGGTGGTTCGTGGCACGAAGGGAGATAAGTGATACACTCAGGGGGGGGGGGGCAAGATACATATAAAAAAGATACAGAAAAAATACTTTGTATTTTAAATACAAAATACGTATTTTGTAATTGTATTTAAATACTTTTGGAAAATTATTTGTATTTCTGTATTTAAAATACATTTTTCAAAGTATTTTGGGCTTTGTATTTGAAATACATTTTCCAAAGTATTTTGTATTTCACACTCAACGAAAATACAAATACAAGTACGAATACTTTTAATTTCAATGTTCTTTAGTTTCCACTTCTTCGCCACCATTCACCAGTATAATCTAACTTAGTGACACCATATTTGGCACAAAAACCCGGTGTAATAACAGCATTCGATTGACGTTTTCCTTTTTTCGAAAAAGTGGAGAGGGAAGGGTAGTCATGGTGGGAGGTGGAAGTTCCGAATTCCTTGTTAGCACAACTGCCGCAAAAATGATGCTAGCGGATGGAAACTTGGCACAAAAATGGATCATACATAGCCCTAGCCTACAAGTACACAAAGCGGTACAAGTAAACAAAACTCGTGTCAATTATTGCGAAAAACAACGCTAATTCGAGTTTAAACTGGACCAAAATGGCAAATTCACAACTCAAAAGGTGAAAAATCGCCTATTTATAAATAAAAAAAAAAAAAAAAAAAAAAAAAAAAAAAAAAAAAAAAAAAAAAAAAAAAAAAAGAGAGAATAGATAATGCGCTAATTCGCTGCAAAATTATCAGAAAACGCTATTTCACAGCTGAAATGAAGAAAAATCGAGTCGCTGTCACATTGGTGGGCGGACAAATTAATAATAAAATAATAATAATAATAATAATAATAATTTTATTTCCCATCAACATAATACAAAGTTATGAACAGGTCGTCAATTACTGGAGTCCAAAGGGTACTATAGTTCACTCAACGAATATAGCACCTTGCTGGTTACATATTGTTTTAGGGACGACAGCATTATTAGTCCATTATCGTCTTTTAGTGAATCTGGCACTCGATAATAAAGTCTTTGGCCCATGATTTCGGGGTTAATTAAAGATTTGTTGATGCGGATGGACGGCGGAGCTGGATGTGCTGCATTTCTGGTCCCATAGTCGTGATTTTTGGAGTTCATCACGCGGCCCTCAGCGATGCCAGTGTTCAGTATTTTGAGGCATTCGCAGACGTATGTGCCATCTAGGGTAGGAATACTCATTTCAGCAAACGCGCTCCTTCACGATTCTCGTGGTCCTAGGTGGGCGATGATCCTAAGAGCTTTCTTTTGGAGTGAATTGTTGGATTATGTGAAATAACACAATTAGATACACCAGTCAAAAAACCATCTCCTTTTATTCTCAAAACTCAACAACAACCCTCTCTCTCTCTCTGTCTCTCAACCCAACCTGTCTTCTAACTACTTCCTAATTCTGTTGTTCCCGTTCCCTCCACTTTACATTCATCAATTCCTCTTCACGCCCTCCCCTTAAAAAAAAATTGAAACAAGTACAATAGTTCAAATAATAGAAACATATCAATGTACAAAAATAATAAAAAATTGAAAGAGAAAATAAACGGACATAAACTAAAATTGATATTGTTGTGAAGCATTGATAACTTTCAATTTGGACGAAACTCGTCAAATATCTGGATAACAAATAAAAAAAGTAAACGCACCAATAAGAACAAGTATGCATAGAAAAATAATAAACAAAAAACTCAAACAATTACATTTCAGAGATTAGTTTGGTAATTTTGGAGATATTGAGGAAGTTTGGTTTTCCGATTGGATTTACGGGGTTGCACATCGCTGCTAGGATTGAGTGCTCTAGGAATAGCTAGGGGTCTCGCAGTTGAGGGGAATGGGGAACTGGATGTCAAATTTTCATGAGCCCTCGGAGTCGGCTGCTCATCTAGGGGCGAGGTGTTCACTTTGCGGAGTCGGATCTGTGCCTGATGCACCTTATGTTCTCTTCCTGACTCTGAAGCTACCATTCGTATCGTTCTAGAGGGTGCGCTCGTTATAGATCCCTTTAACCACTGTGGGTGCTTCTCATGTGGCCGGGGCATGAACCAAACTTTTGTGCCGATATCGAAAATAGAAGGGCACTTTGAATCTCGTTTGGGACGAAAAGCGAAGGATAAATGTGTACGGGTTGGGTACTTGAAAACGAGAGACATGGGTGACGGTGAAACCGATGTTGGAGCGGAATGCTGAATGGACATGAAATGAAGTGATCTTTCCAGCCACGAAGACCCTGGAATGTCGGTGGCTGCTTTACGTAGACCTTGTTTAGCTCTGTGAACCGCAGCCTCAGCTCGGCCGTTGCTCTGAGGGTTATAGGGAGCAGTTAGTTGATGTTGAATATTTCGTGAAGCTAAATATGACGTGAAGTCTGTAGAACTGAATGGCGGTCCGTTATCGGTGACAATCGTGTCAATAAGTCCAAAAATCGACATTAGACGTTTTAGGAATAATATGACTTTCGTAGCCGTAGCTGATGCCATTTCCTCGATATGTATCCAGTGAGAATATGCGTCAATTGCCAGTAAAAATTGTTGTCCATCCAGTTCAAAGAGATCCAAATGAACTCTTTCCCATGGTGAAGACGGATCAGTGCGAGGCACTCTGTTGGGGGCGTCAGGCTTTCGGGACGCATGGGCGTTGCAACTTTCACACGACGCTGACATTTTTACTAGCTCCGAGTCGAGATGAGGCCACCAAACTAGAGTTTTAGCCGCCTCCCTCATTCTTGACAGCCCCAAGTGGCCTTCGTGAAGTGTGCTGAGAACTCTTGACCTAAGAGTTTTCGGCACTACGACTCTGCCATTCATCCTAACAATACCGTCTTCCACTTCCAACAGGTGTCTCACCGTAAAATATTTAGCAAGTTCTTTCTCCGACGGCTTTGAACCCCACGAACGGGAAAGTAACGTGATTACATTCAGCAACACTTCATCCTTTTTAGTTTCTTGCTGCATTTCCTCCCAACGTACTAGCGGAGTGGCATCATGAACAAAAGGCACGTGAACAACTTGACTATCCGAAGCGAGTGGGAGGCGTGATAAAGCGTCAGCTTGAGGAATAGCATTCCCAGGTTTATATTCCAATTTGTAGTCATACGCCGAGAGAATTTCGGCCCATCTTATCAACCTTGATGCTGCTATAGTCGGGATGTTTTTATCAGGAGAGAGTATCGTTCGTAGTGGTTGATGGTCGCACTCAATGGTAAATTGCCGCCCAAATAAATAACGATGGAATTTTTGCAGACCGAAAATTATGGCCAGGGCTTCTTTATGGAGCTGGGAATATTTGCGCTGGGCGGGGTTTAAAGTAGCCGACTCGAAAGCTACAGGACGGGTCACCCCGTTCTTCCGTTGACTCAAAACCGCACCAATACCATAGGAAGAAGAATCAGTTGTTAAAATTACTTCTGCAGAAGGATCGAAAATGACTAAGGATGTGGCCTGAGCTAGCATATTTTTGCATTTGTCGAAAACTGATTGGCATGATGAGGACCAATGCCACTGAACGTTTTTACGCAAGAGTTCGTGGAGAGGCTCGAGAGCGGACGATAGATTACCAATAAACGAACGATAAAAATTTATCATTCCCAAAAATGATTTAAGTTCGGATTGGTTCCGCGGCGGTGGCATGTCCACGATCGAAGATACTTTCTCTGGGTCGGGGGATTTGCCGTGTTGAGACAAAATGAGCCCCAGAAACTTGACTGACGGAGTAAACCATTTGGATTTAGAAACGTTAATTTTGATATTATAATGATCTAGGCGCCGGAGCACTTCTTGAACGTTGGTGTAGCACTCAGAGTACGATTTGCCTCCCACCAAAATATCATCGAGATACGCTCTACAGAATGGAATTCCAGATAGAACACGGTCCATGACAGCTTGAAAGATCGCCGAAGCTGAACTTACTCCAAAAGCTAAACGATTAAAACGGAAAAGTCCTACATGAGTGTTGACAGTTAGGAGGTGTCGACTGGATGGGTGAACCTCCAATTGTAAGTATGCCGCCGTAAGATCAATCTTGCAGAAATTTTCACAACCTTCAAAGTCATTGATGATGTCGTCAGGCAAGGGTGGGGGGTAAATATCAGTTCGAATGTTAGGGTTAACAGAACGCTTAAAATCACCACACATTCTTATGCCCCCGTCTTTTTTCTTTACTATGACTAAAGGACTTGCCCAATCGGAATGAGGCACGGGATGAATAACTCCTTCTTTCTGTAGATCACGCAGTGCTTCCTCGACCTCCGTCCGGAGCGCAAGAGGTACGGGCCGAGCTTTCTGGAAAGTCGGAACGGCGTCTTTTTTTAAGTTGATGTGAGCGGAAAAAAAATTAATAGGCTTGTCATTATCAATAAGTCCAAAAGCCCGAGGAAACTTTGACTTGAAACCCTGCGGGGTCCCATCCATAACCGTGTCTTGAAGCCTTTTTTGGTCCTCAGACGGAGGGAGGGCTGCTATTTCTTGACACTTTCCAGGCGAAGTAAAACCCAACCATCTCCTCCAGTGAGGAACTAATCTGTCAAGCAGGTCCCGCCCCAGAAGAGCGCGAGGGTTAGTGTTTTTAACTACGATTATGGACGCGTTATGTATCGTTTTGTGGTTGCACGAAACGGGCACCGAAAAATAGCCGAGCGTCGTGATGGGCAATCCGTTAGCGGCTGAAATAGTCCCATGAAACGGCTCCGAAGGAATTCCTTACGAAGGAATCGGGTAAAACCGAGGAGTCTATTAGGGAAATGCTAGCACCTGTGTCAACAACAAAAGGGATAGGTTCAGGAAAATATTTGCAACTGAGTGAGACCACAAGCGGATGGTTGACCACAAACAGTTCGTGAGGAATAATGGCCGGAACAACCTGCTTCGATTCAAAAACATGCTTCTTATTCTTAGTCATGCGGCTTACCGTGATTTTCCCAACTGCCGCTGCAACCGTGTCTTCTTGAAACCCGAGTTCCTCCGAGGTAGTGATACCCTCAGAGACTGGGGCGATTGCCGAACCAGCCTGGCAAACTTCCGCGAGATGGCCAAGTTTGCTGCACCTCTTGCAAGTCATCTTCCGTGCATGGCATTGGGGGGGTGTATGATTAGTAAAACAGCGGCCACAGCGTTTGTATCCCTGCTGATTGACGGTTTGTTTGACGAATCGTGGCGGAGCACCACCAGTTGCACGATATCTGCTGAGCGGCTTAAATGGCCTCTTATTATCCTCGGAGGTGTGGTTATGCACCGGAGCAATCGGGGTTGCAGAAACCAGCGCCGAATTGTCCTTGACGGTTTGTGCCTCGACAGCTGCTTTTACCATATCATTAAAAGAAGAGGAGCTTGGAAGCTTTAGAAGAGCTTCAACGATATGGGGTTCGGTGAAAGACGTTAAAAATTTTAGCTGCCTGGTGGCTTCTTCCCCGGACAGACTGCTCCAATTTCCTTTTAAAACAAGGCTTGTTACTTGATCGGCATATTCTTGAATGTCGTGGCCCGCGGAGTACTGTAACGTCGTCAATTTTAATCGATTTCGTGTAACGTCGCTGGAGTCCAATTTATCCACGACCGCTGCTATATGGTCCCAGGAGACGTCGTCTATTAGCTGCGGAAGCATTGCTTGTTGGAACCGGGCGTACTCGTCATTGGGAAGACCCACTAAAAAATCGTAGCACTTTCGACGCTCGTTTGTTATTCCTCGAATTTGGAAAGCCATTTTAGCCCTTCGGAAATAACTCGTGATAGTTTCGCAAGGAAACTTCGCTAACACCAATTTGTCCTGGGAAGACATTATCACGTTCACCGAATGCACGGAGCACTGGTTGAGAAAAAAAAACCGGCTACCAACTTCAGTTCAATAACAATAAGACAAACCGCGCGCGATTTTCATATATATTTTTTTTTTTATCCTCGTCGCCACTGAATTGTTGGATTATGTGAAATAACACAATTAGATACACCAGTCAAAAAACCATCTCCTTTTATTCTCAAAACTCAACAACAACCCTCTCTCTCTCTCTGTCTCTCAACCCAACCTGTCTTCTGACTACTTCCTAATTCTGTTGTTCCCGTTCCCGCCACTTTACATTCATCAATTCCTCTTCATGGAGCTTGAAGATAGGCAGTGTCCCCCGGCACCCCTCCCCAGACGGCGATCCCGTACAAGAGAACCGAATGGAAGCAGCCGAAATAAACACTTCGCAACACGTCTCTCGTCACGACAGTAGCGAGTTTGCGTAGCAGGTACAGAACTCTGGTCAGCCGCTGAGCAAGATCCTCGAAGTGCTTCTTGAACGTCAATTTCGAGTCAAGTCGAATTCCCAGGAATTTTGCTGTTGTAGTGTCACCCACAGAAGATTTCAAAAGGGAAAACAATTACGCGGACAGTCTTTCGATCGTTCATTTCCAGTCCGTTTGTAATGAACCAATCCTTTGCACTAGCTAGGGAGCGGTTGGACTGCAACAATGCGGACTCGACACTCGATGAGGACGTCAATAACGTTGTATCATCAGCATACCTATAAGATGACGTTTCCTGCCTACGCAGCTCAAAGTCATTAATTAAAATAGAGAATAGGTATCATCAGCATACCGAGTGGGCGTGTCAATTGTGTATAAGAACCCGAACGATCGGGATTGACAAACAAATCTGTTGACGAATACATCATCTTTGTCAAGAAAATTGAGATTAAAGTCCCCTACCAATACAGCTTTGTTTTTGTTTGCAATTAGAAATGAAAACACAGAGTTCATTGTCTCGAGAAAGGAATTCTTGCACCCATTCGGTGACCGATATATGCAGACGATAAACAAATATTTATTCTCTTTTTCACGTAATTTCACTTTCACGGCCTTTAATTCAGTCTTTTTCCCTTGAGAGTTTGTTCAGAGGCTCCACTCTTTCGTAGGTAAATCAAGTTATTTTTCAGGAAGATTGAACAGCCTCCGGATGCATATGTCTTCCTGCAGTACATCTCGGAATTGTAGGATTCCAAGAGGTATAATGCGGTTTCCTCGTCCTTGAGCCAGTGTTCCGTGAGACAAACAACATGGGGTAGTCTGGAAAGCAGGGCAGGACCTAGAGCTAGATACTTACTCTTCATGCCTCGAATATTAAGATGCTGAATTTTCATGTAGTTGCATGCGGAGTAGGTACCCGCATCGCACTCCCGTCATTTTTGTTGAGCACCAGGTGACGGCGGAAAGGGTACGGAAGGAGCAATGAGAACGCCAGCTGGCCATGTTGAAGGATCAATTATTTTCGGGGAGTCCAATTCCGAGACTAGGATTCTGAAGGACGAGTAGGTATTGAACTTCGTTGGTAATTTAAAACATTCGATTTTCTCGAGGCCGAGTGGAGCCAATAACGAGATAACGTCTGCTGTCTCCATCGAAGGCCTGAAACGTGAAACGAACAGACCACTTAGAGCCCTTAGAGCTTAGTACCCTTAGAGCCAACGAAGACGTTTTTGTTATTCGTTTTTGTGTTTTTACCTACATCCTTCCTCAGATCCCTGTGATGTAGTTGCTTGGAGGAGGAGGGGGGAAATTCCCGAACTCTAGATGAAGTCAACTCCGATACCCCATCAATCTTGGTTACCGACGAGTATGTAGCAGTAGCAGTTCCGCTAGGTGGCATATGTTGATCCAACCGGAGAACAGTCAAAACAGTCGAAGGTTCACGAGAAGTTTTCTCGTTAAGTTTTCTACGAGAAGCAATAGCGTCGGACTTATTTAACATAATTTGACTAATAATACGATCAAGTTTCGTAGAGAACATCTCCCTCATCTCGTCCATTTCCTTCTTTAAAGTAGTAGTCGTGGGTGAGTCGATCTGGTCTACCTCTGTCGTAGGATTTTCCGTTGACTGGGATTGAGCGGAGGGGAATCCAGCAGCCTGACACATTTCACACAGCCAGAAAATAACTCCCGGGTGCTCCGAAACAATTTTTGCCACCGATCTAGATAGACCGGAACATGAGGCATGAAAAGAACCACCGCACTGTCCAGCACAAACGATCGTTAAATCAGATAATGTCAATTTATTTGTGCACGTCTTAGCCTTACAACTGCACTCGTCCGCCATCTTACTTTAATTGGTAGGTGCGGTAATGGAAGGAATTTTCGCGAACCTCCAATATGTCCGTTGTGTATCGGACAAATTGGTGGGCGGTCATATTGGTGGGTGAAGCCACCAATATGACAGTAGTTGGGTTCCGGACAAAGCGGTGTGTCCACCAGTATGATTGATTACCAGGACTTATCAATTGTATCAAATTAGTAAAATAATTGATAAATTGAACGAAGAAGTAATTATTTCCGAAAAACCTAGCGAACTTAAAATCCTACATTTCGCAATTCATTTCCTTTCAAAGCAGACGCGTACAGGCCGTGAATAGTGGTATATTTCTGAAATTTTAGGTTAAGCTATCCGGGTTATAGAGAGGCAGGTAGATAATTAATACTTATTATGCGCTAAAATTAATTTACTTCTTCCCAAAAAAACGTTTTAATAATTTTCAAGACGTCTGGTGCTCTAATTTTCAAAAGGATTAGGGTATAGAGATGCGTATGGTAGAAGTAGTTGCAAAGTAATTGTAGACCAGTTGTCACGTGGAACCCACTCAGCAGACGATTCCTGGACATGAGAGTCGACGCCTTAACAACCTCGGCCACTCTGCTGGGCCGCTGTATAGCTATATTTCAATGGTATTACGTTCTGGTCCGAAGGTGCTTACATGACTAATGACAGACTTTTAGGCCTAGGCCTATACCTATCGATGAAAAGGAAGTAATACTATAATGTCATCAGTTTTTGTAAAGCCGGCTCCATACGTACGGTATTTACCGAATAAAACGAGCAAAATATTTTTTTCAATTTTCAGTTGGTTGGTTTCTAGGCAATGCTAGACATTGATTAATATTTTGCTCGTTATTTGGCAAACACCGCATGTGTGGAGCAGACTTAAAGTACACAGTTCGGAAAGGCAAGAAGAAGAGGAGGGAAATCAAACCAATTAATACACAGAAAAGTAATAGAAGGAGTGTAAATAGAAAATGTGATGCAAGATATGTCTCATTTCCCCCTCTCATAGAGCCCGGTTTAGGGAGAAAAAGAAACGAGTTGGATGAGGTTTCCCATGATTTTTTTTTTTTTTTACTAATTTGAAGCTAATCTTCCGCGGATGAAACTTTCAGCTGTCAATTTCGTTTTACCGTTCAGCAAAAGCAGCAGTTTTTTATTTAAATTCGTTTCCAAACTTCAGTCATGCTTCAATCGATCGTTTCCAATAGTTTTCTCGCCCCGTTAATTGGGCTCTTAAGGGGCAAGTACTACTACTACTATGAGTTGGAGTGTCGTGGACGAGGGCGAAAGCACACACTTTACTATTCTCACGTGGGTTATCATTTTTCCTTAAATAATCCAGCCTACAGTGGGAATCGAATCCACTCAGCAGACGATACCTGGATATGACGACATCGGCCACTCTGCTGGGCTCCTAGGGGGCAAGTACGAAGGGGTGTTATAATTTTAACACGGCGTTATCTCATCAAGTCATCACAATGAAAATGGTTGACACGTGGATACCACCCGTGTTATTTCATATAACAGCCCTTCGTACTTGAGCCCCTAGAGAAAGGAAAGTGTTCTCATTTTTTTTTTGTTTACGCTCCCTCTATTACTTATCTGTGCTTGCTGACTAGGTCAGCCCAACGATATATGTATAAACCTGGATTGCTCACAACGGACTGGAGGGGGCAGGTCGTCCCCTGATAAACAATCACCCTGTCCCTCTCCTTGTATAGTTATGGCAACATAACTCTCTTCCGGTATTTATTTTGAAACTCCACTCCTCTCAACCACTTGGGAGCTTATTTGATGGCTATTCTTTATCAGCAGTGATAAGCAACCCAGTTCTTTTACATATCGTTGGGTCAGGGGCTGAAGTACGAAGGGGTGTTAAATGGAATAATACGGGTGGAATCCACGTGACATCCATTTTAATTGGTATAGGATACCGCCGTGACATAATTTACTCGTCTTAACACTCTCCTTGGAACCAACTAATCTTACAATAGTAATAGAGTTTTGCTGAGGGGCTGATGGTTCCCAGAAGGTCTTAAAGCTAGACTTATATTCCTGCCCTTTTTACAAATCCTATGAAGCCTTTCTTAGCCTAAGAGGCACCCACTGTTATCACTCACTTCACTGTTACACTTATTGCGTCTGAAATGCTGCGGGTGGGCTTGTGACCGGTGTTACCAACTGTACTCTGCGTCGTTGACACCATAGCAGTAAGGCAGAAATTGCCCATGCTATACAGTTAATACTGTTACACCAGCAAGTACCGGTCCTCCTTGTGTATTGTCACTCCACCAACCTTGCGCCAGGACGTCATCTATTCTCTCTAAAGCTGCCACCTCCATGTCGTCTTCCCACTCAAGATCCCCTGCAACTTTTAGTTTGTTGATAGCATCGAAAGCGTCGGTTGCCTTGGGTATTGTCAGTCCGTGTGCGCTGGCGTTCCAGTTTTCCTTCAGCATCGTTAAGCCTCTGCGCACAGATGTTTTCCCTTCCGAGACGTGTGGTAGAACTCCCACGGATATGTTCCACAAGCAGTCACGCTGGGGTTTAAGTGTCTCAGCTCCTCTCACCATAAAAGTATGGTTCGACGAGGTATCACGAAGTTTATCGCATTCCAAGTGAATCTGGGTGGGTTTTTGTGCGAAAAACCACCACTCGTGTGAGTCTGACTTCCAGATCACCTTTACTCGTTTTTGCTCGCCAACTAGATTCCATTTACATAGGCGTCGCATGGTCCCCGAATCTTTCAGCCATGCAGCACCTGCGCAAGTAGCCGCTGGTGCGTTGTCAAAAGGTTTCTCAAGGGTACATATAAGTGCTCGTCCTTCATAACATTTCCGCAAGTCTTCCGAGGTCCACAGCTGGTGCATTCCATTTTCGGGGAACACCAGAATATACGGGGCTTCTTGTTCAACGATCACAGTCTGCCCTTCTGGACCCACCACTCTGGGTAAGCGCAGTATCTCGTACAGCTGTGCAGTCCCCCAACTCAGGCGAATCAGGGGAATACGAATGCGGATGTGAAGTGTTCCGTTAGCTGAAGCTGCGTCAGCGCTGCGGATTCCATAGAGACACCACTCGCTAACCGCCCAGGTTGTCCCCTTCGGGAGATGTACTTCAGCGGATCGGAGTATGGAGGCTAAATCTGCTGGTCTCACAAGGCGAGGATGAAGACGGCCTTCAGCTACCATTTGAATACCTTCCGTGAGTGACCTGAGGCGTTCTATTTTGTAATTGAACAGCCCATCAAGAACATGCATATGACTCCTGACAGCCATAGTACTGGCGATTGCGTTGTCGGTCTCTAGCAAATATCCTCGCAGCCACATTACGTCCTCCTGTGTTTTATTGAAAGCACTCAACGTCGCGCTCGTCGCATTGCGGAAATGCCCCATTAGATCCTGCAAGTGGCCTTCGATAATTCTTGAGGCTGACATCCTCAATCGAGTCTGGTGTTGAAGAGTGGATTGTCGTTGTTCGAGGCTACTCAGCTGCTTTTGCCATACCAAAGCGTCATCTGCGTCGGGATTTCCAAGCAGGAAACGTATCACCTTGCCTCCGAAGTCCAGGAGGCCCCGCGTAGACTGACGTTCCCCCGTGAGGGAGTGTCATTGGTTTAATTCGTCGTTTATTTCGCGAGGCCGGTGGCTGAGGTGATCGAGTTCTAGTTTCAGGGGCTGAAAGAAAGCATCCTTCAAAGATAGCTTATCGACCTCCAGGACGAGATTGTTGTAGGCGTTGAGAGCTTCCTGATAGTCGTTCTGAATCGCTTTTATATCCGTGGAGATGAACAGGTCCCAGTGTTCGTTGGATGGGATCACTGTCTTCACGGGCCGGAAGTAGAATGGGTTGGTGTCAATTTCCATCTTGTCCGTTGCTGCTCCATTGGTGAAGACTAACCACACCAACCGGTACCCTGAAATGTCACATTCCGAGATTGTCATATTAACGCGTGCAGTCTTCCTTCCCCCCACCATGAAACCACAATTCATAAACTCTACAAAAAAAATTATTTATTATTATGTTTTATTACTATTATTGTTATTATTATTATTTTTTATTTATTTTATTATTTTTTTTTTACGGGGTTAAGATTTTACGGATAGAGCGTGAAAGGGTTTTAAGTCTAAAGTTATATCTAGGGTGAGCCCGTGGGGTCCCCCCTGGGGTGTCCTGGTCCCCGGAATCTCTTTCTCTCTGTGATTCGCCACTCTCGGGGAAGGCAAAATGTCCAGAATAAACCTGTTGCTGGACCAACAAAAAGCCCATTCGATTTCATTACATAATGAAGACTTTAAAAAAATACGGGAAGTGCGATGGTTCGACTCATTAGTGGCCCATACACGGGCAGATAATTCTGACAGATTTGATCGGCCGATATTTTCAACAGATATCGTTAACGATCTAGAGCAAACGATGAGATTGGTCGTCGTTCCTTAACGTACAAAAGTTATCTGTGACCGATATCTGATTCCCGTAGGTACGTGGTACAATCTCTTGCTCGTCGGTGCTTTCCCTTGAAGAACAATCAATTTCAGAGGGTTGCCCTTGAAATCGCATACCAGTCACTCGATCCCCAGTTGTTATTTCCTCCCTTGGGCTAGAAGTTAGCCAGGGTGGTGCAACATTGCCTATGCGGTCGTTCGGCAGTGAAAGCGAAGGACCATCCCGCCTTCAGCGTGGTCATCTAAGTCCGAGTCATCGCTGAGATGACTGATTTCACGTTGGGCCTCGGGAATATTCATGGCAGCTTCTCTGGCCTCATTTTCATGAAATGAACCGTCAGAGTTATCGTGTTTGGTGCCCACCTCATATTCATGATCTTCAGGATCTTCGAACTCAACTCCTGGAGCTAGTTTTAGCCTATTGACGTGAACCACTGGCAGTTTTCCTATGTTTAACCGGATCTCGTAGTTTACATCCAAGAGTCTCCTCGTTACGAGGTGTGGGCCGGTCCATGGTTTTAAGAACTTTTTACACTGGTTTGGTTTTATGGCAGGGACGTACAAGTAAACACAATCGCCTTCCTTTAAGTCGCGCATTACTCGGTGGCGGTTTGCATAGCGGGCTCGTCGGGCCCACGCCTCTTCTGAGCGTTGGGCCGCTACTTAATAGGCTTCACCTATCCTTTCATTCAAGTCCCGAACATAGTCCTCTGATCTTTCCTCCAAACTCTCTAGGCCAAGGCTGGGATACGGTAACTCCCTACCCTGGAGTAAGTAATTTGAGGAGTGCCCAGTAGATGCATGAGGAGTAGCTCGATAAGCCATCAAGGCGAACGGAAGCCACTTGTCCCAGTCCCAACCATCCTCACGAACGAAATGTGAAATTGAATTAATCAGGGTCTTGTGGAATCGCTCAACCATCCCGTTACACTGTGGGTGATACGCAGTTGTTCTAATTTTCTCAATTCCTAGTATTTTGCAGGTTTGCTTGAGAAGATTCGACATAAAGTTTGTTCCTTGGTCTGTTATGACTTTCGACGGGGCGCCATGTCGAAGGACTATATTATCGACAAATGCTTTTGCGACTTCTTCCGCGGTCTGGCGGGTTAAGGGGGCAGCTTCCGCGTATCGCGTGAAGTGATCATTGTTAGAACGTACTGTTTGCCTTGTGTACTTTTTGTCAATGGTCCGACGATATCTAGTGAAACTAGTTCAAACGGTCTCGTTGGCATGTAAAGGTGTTGTACCGGAGCTAACAGTCCTATTGGTGTTTTCCTTTCCGCACGTGATCTGCAATTTTCAACATACTGTCTTACTGTTGTCCCCATCTTCGGCCAATAATAATTCTGGGATATCAACTTTTCTGTTCTATCCCTTCCAGGATGACCAGCCCAAGGGGCGTCATGGAATTGTTTGAGTAGGCCCTCGCGCATTTTTAGGGGTACCACCACACGGGATGACTGGTGACATCCTACTCGAAGACGAACTAGTCCCTGGTCATCTATAAACGCCTCCCCCTTATCTATTAAGCTCTGGCACTGTGTGTCAGCACCTTGTGCTTGTTTCAGTTCTGCCTCGTTCCAAAATGGGATTACCGTACCCGCGTAAATGGTTCGGCTCAGTGCATCGACGTTGGTATGTTTTCGCCCCGGTTTGTGCTCTACCTCAAAGTCAAATTCCTGGAGCCTAAGCGCCCACCTCGTGAGTCTCGATGAGGGGTCCTTAAGGCTCAGCATCCATCTCAGAGCCTGGTGGTCTGTGATAAGTTTAAACTTTCGCCCCAGTAGGTAGCACCGAAATTTTTTTGTTGCCCAGATAACTGCTAGTAACTCCAGTTCGGTAGCGGAGTAGTTTTTTTCGGCCCCATGCAGCTGTCGACTAACAAATGCGACTGTCCGTTCCTCTCCGTTTTGGGTCTGAGATAAAACGGCGCCTAAAGCTACATTAGAAGCGTCCGTAGAAAGAGTGAACGGTTCACTGAAGTCCGGATATATTAACACTGCGTCTGAAGTCAACGCACGTTTGAGATCTTGGAAGCTGTGGATTTGCTCGTCTTCCATTGAAAATCTCTCTTCCTTAGACAGCAATTTGGTCAGGGACTTGGCACGGCCGGCGAAGTCAGGAATAAATCTTCTGTAGTAACCAACTAGTCCAATGAAAGATCTCACTTCCTTTAAAGTTTTCAGGCACGGATAGTTTTCTATAGCGGACAACTTTGACGGGTCCGGGCGTACTCCCTGGTTAGTCACTATGTGACCCAGATATTCCACTTCTCTTTTAGCAAAATTACATTTTTCCCACTTGACCTTCAAGCCAGCGTTTCTGAGGATATCGAAAACTTCTTGCAACCTAGCCAGATGTTCTTCAAAGTTTTTACTGAAAACAATTACGTCGTCCAGGTAGACGAAGCATGTGACACCCTTAATTTTTCCTAGCAATTGGTCCATCATTCGCTGGAATGTCGCGGGAGCCCCAGCCAAACCGAAGGCCATCCTTTGATATTGAAAATGCCCACCCTCGGTTGAAAAAGCAGTTTTCTCTTGATCTTCTTCCGCGATTGGAATTTGATGATAACCACTTGTCAGATCTATAGTGGTAACAAATTTACTTTCTCCGAGCAGTTCAAGAGTTTCTTGAATAAGGGGGAGTGGGTAGGTGTCTACTTTAGTTACATCATTTAAGCCACGAAAGTCAGTGCAGAATCTGTATTTAGTCTCCCCCTTACTATCCTGTTTTTGTACAAGAACCACAGGGGCGAACCAGGGGCTCGTGGACAGCACGATCACACCTGAATCCAACATCTCCTTCAGTTTTTCTTTTATGATGGGACGCTGTGCGAAAGGAACGCGATAGGGTCACTTGGCGATAGGCCTGGCTTCTCCCGTGTCTATTCTATGGCTTATGGCGAGCCGGCACCCTTTTGGCCCTGGCTCCCCGAATATTCCACCGTAGCTACTCAAAAGCCACTTCAGCCGAACCTGCTCGTGTGGAGATAAGTGGCCTAATTTTGCATTCAATATTTCTTGGGAAATATTGCTTTCACCTTCAGCATTCACTACAGCCACACCAGCCACGGAACTTGGGTCTTCTGTAACCTCTATTGCGCTTCCTAGTAGCTCGTTCCTGTTAAGTGTAACAGAAGCTCGGGAGGTATTTACTAATCGAACTGACGATCTCTCACCATCGATGCGCGTTACGCAACGGCCGACTTTCAGGGCCTCATTTATGTGATACTCTGGTTCTATCAGAACCAAAGAACCATCTACTCCCCCTTTTATTTTACACGGGACAACCGCTTCGCTAAGTGGCGGTATATAGCACCTTGACCATACTCCAACTCCGTAGACTCGAGCGTATCGAGGGCCATCTCCTCGGATCCTGTCAGTATCTTTAGTTGGCTCTGGATGCACGATCGGAAGACATTCTGTTACTGCGGAAGGAATTTGTAGCTCCAGCGTATCGGTCTGAACTTGGGCCTTGAATTCTTGCATTAAATCTAGCCCTAGAAGCCCGTCAGCGGGCAGGGCCAGATCAGCAATTAGCACTCGGTGTCTGTTTTCGCTTCCCTGCACTCTACAAGTTAACTCTTGGTCCCCCTTAATCATGATAGGGGCACCCGTAGCACCGGCCGCTCTCTGCTTGTTCGGAAGAATGGTCACCCCCGGGATAGGGTCTTTCAGAATTGTGACCTCAGATCCCTTATCGACAATAAGTCTACGAGTGTGTCCATTGAACATCACGTCGGCGAAAATTTGCTGCCCTGTTTTAGCATATACACTTGGAACTCTCAATTTGGCCCCTGGAACCATCGTGGCGGGAAGTTGGGCCGGACCTCTCGCCGTTGCCTTTTGGGTAGTCTTTACGAAATCGCGACATTCGTGACCAACATTCTCTAGCAAAATGCCCGAACTTCCCACACGTGAAACAGTTTCCCTGCCTTGGTTGATTACTCATTTTATTTCTATTCATACCACAGGTCTTAGCGGTGTGCCCTACTTTCTATCGCACAGCTGGCAGCGGTATTCATCCGTTTTCCGAGCAACTAGTAAGTTAATTGGTTCTGGCCCCGCGCTGCTCTGTGGGGTGGGAGCTGTGTTCGTTGCAAGAACATTTTCTCCAGTCCCAGACTCTGTTGCCCGCAATTGTTTGCTCCCAAATTCCTTCTCAAGGGCAATTGCACGTTTAATTGCACTCGGAAGGTCGTGAGGTTCGTCAACGCGGATGAATTTACCGACATCCCCTGGGAGTCCATTCATGAATGCTGCGAGCCCCAGCTTTCTGGTAAGCTCCATTCACAGGTGTTTCGTGCTCTTTTCTACTGCTGCGTAGCAGCGATCAGCAAAATCTATTACCTGCTCTTTGGGGGACTGTCTAAGCGTATGTAAGCGCAATAAATAATCGTTTTGACTACACGTATCCGTGAAGCGTTCCTGTAATGCTGATTTTAAGTTCCCAATGTCTACATCCGCTTTGTTTAATTCGGCACGGCTTCTAATAAATCGCGCTGCTGCCCCAGTAAGGCGAGATCGAAAAACTAGAGCTTGCTCTAGGGCATCCCAATTAGCAATAAATGAAATTGATTCGAATTCCGCTAAAAAAGTTTCCAGGGTTACCGATAACTCTTCGCCGGAAAATGAGGGAATTAAAGATAGTAGGTTCCACTGTTTTTTCTTACAAGAAGGGGTCTGTTCCGTAAAATGAGCTTGATCGTTTTGTACACCTAATGATTGGGATTGTGAAATTTGAGCCTCGGCCCTTTTTAACTGGTTTTCATATTCCAAATTGTTCCTAACAGCTTGACTTAATTGCGCCACCAATTCTTCCCTACTCATTTCCTTAAATTTTTCCGCCATTGCTTATTTTTATATGAGCATGGATAAGTTGGTTATTTTTGCACCCAATCCTACACCTTGGCACCAGTTTGTAACCCCCAGCTCCATTTTTAACGGCGACGCGAACACTGAGAGAGAATGTCCGGGGCTCGAGGAGATACAGTGGGAATATATGTATAGGGTTAGAACAATCGCGGTTTAATAGTGGGCCGGAATCCCTTATAAACCGCTTGGGGAGGGGGATGACGAACGAATATCGAGCTTTTATTGACCGCCACACACGTAATAAGACAATTCCCTAGAATGAAACTTAAGAGGGTACTTACCAGGGGCGGATCCACAGGGGGGGTAATGGGGGTAACTACCCCCCCCCAGGATTTCAGAAAAGATTATTTTTTAATAAAGATAGAGAGAACATCACGACGATTTCCTGAGGACAAGCAGTGGTTGGCAATCTTATCTGTCGATTCTCTCATACAAATGCTACCCCCTCCCCAGCAATGCCAATTTCGTAGCCTCACCTTTTCATAAAGTGAATCTTCATGTATGAGATCGTGCAGAAGTCTTTTCATGTTGAGAAATGTATCATTAATGTAAAGAGCTGCACCTTTTTGGTACCTATTAGACCGATGAATACGTTCGTCCTGTTTTCGAAGAAAATCAAATATACCTTACCTTTTTGCAGGGTAGATTACCTCTCCAAGATGTTTCCACCCTGAATCACACCCCAAAATGTCATTAACTTTGTCAAATTTCGGAATTTGTTCAAAATCCTTTCCTTGGCTGTTGCTTCGACTTGTAGACCATAAATTTTATTTTTGAACCATACAGCCATGGTGTTTTTTATAGAATGCATTTCGGGCCCATTCCCGGTGCCCCTCATCAGCATTACCCCTTCACCTCTAAGGCCAAACACCCTGGCCTTAGAGGTGAAGGGGTAATGCTGATGAGGGGCACCGGGAATGGGCCCGAAATGCATTCTATAAAAAACACCATGGCTGTATGGTTCAAAAATAAAATTTATGGTCATTAACTTTGGAATTGTGTCACTAACAAGTTACCTGACTGCTGGTCTATACATGTAGATGGTTGTTTGAATTCTAAAGGAAATTCAGTGCTCTACAATGGCTTAAAGGTAGATTTTCCTAGCAGCGCAAAACGCTCAGCGCAGCGTCATTTAAATTGTTTCCCAGTCGAAAAGTGAAGATGTAACTAGGAATAAATGTAAAATGCGCTGCGCTCGCTAAGCGTTTTGTGCCGCTATATAGGAAAACCCAGTTTCACGGGAAATTTCCATAGAACGCGCACTACTTTTCGAGTTACAGGCAAAAAAACTCGGGTTTTCGGCGCTTCTGAAGTGGGGCCCTTCTGGCGGGGAAATTTTGGTGGAAAACTCATGAAAATGACTCATTTTCTTTTATAGCAATTAAAAAAATAATAATTAGCGATTTTTTGGCAGAAATGACCATTTTTGGGGAAAAAGAGTGCTCTTCAAAACCAGTGGTTTAACCAGTAAAATTCAAACGATCCTTGCGGTTTTTAGCGTGCTAAAAATCGTAAGACCCCGTTCACAATCTCTATGCTTTCGTCGTGTGGTGTCCATGCAACCTATCAAAATGCTTCATTTTTCGAGGGAATAAATTTGTTTGGTTGCATAGGCCCCACACTCCACACAACGCAGACATAGAGCTTGTGAACGGGCCTTAAAGCCTCATGTGAATCGGTCCTTTGAATGGAACTGGATGTGAAGGCTCACCAAAGTATCGAAAGATATCGCTCCGGCAGCTGGCTGTCGAATAGAGTGGATTTCACTACTAATATACGAATTTCGACGTTATTAGTCAATGGGGAACTTGCACATTTTTCAAAAGTTGGTGTTGCTTAAAGAGGGCTCTTCCACAAGTCTATTGCTCACATTAAACTTCAAAATCAGTCAAGGATGCTTTTTTAGTAAATTTTTAAAAATTTTGAGTGGGGGTTCGATTACGTAAAAACTTACTTATTGAAATTGATGATGCGGGGAAGAGGGGGTTAGATACGTTTACTGGGAATAAATTTTTCATGTTATTTGTAAACAAACAATTTTAGAGTTCCCTCAAATGCTTCACAAGTAAGTATTTACGTCATTTCTCCTCGCACCATCCATCCCCTTCTGAAGAACTTTGAACCTTTTTTAAAAATCTTAAAACGCACCAATCGGGTTGCAACTTCCGTTGTTATCCTTCAGTTCACGGGTCAAATCACCGGTATGCTTTTCTCCCCAATCTGAGTTTCATGCAAGTTCCCCATTAGGCATTATTGTGCGGAAATGGCTAAATAAAAGAAGAGAATCACACTGAGTGGTAATTTTTGTCGACTAATAGCAAATTAACTAAAAACGTGGAAATTCGGTGTAGAAAATGCACTCTATTTGACAGCCAGCTGCTGGGGCGACATTTTTTGATACTTTGGTGGGCGTTCGTTCGGTGGGCAGTCAGTTCCATTCAAAGGCCCACTGACGATGAGGTTTTCAGGACGTTTAGCATGTTGAAATTCGCAAGGATTGTTTGAATTTTGCAGGTCAAAACAAGCGATTTTGAAGAGAAAAGTTACATTTTTCTTCTTTAAAAAACATTGTCATTTTTGCTGGAAAATTGCCAATTAATTAAACAAACGCTCATGAGTAATTTTGAATGGGACACGTTGGAGAAGTTTCTCTGATCCATGGAAAGTCGATAGGAGCTGTTGATCAACAATGGGAGATGACTTCTTTTTCCTTTCGATTTGGATCATTGTTTCCGCACCTACGGCCTATTATTCAGTATCTAGTCAGATTTAGTATGATATTGTGGGGGTTGAATTTTATGGAAAATTAAAAATCCCCATATCGTACAATCTTAAGGAGGTGTTGAGGCGACAGAAAATAGTTATTTTATGTCGAAAATTGCTATTCCTGACTTTCTATCACGTTACTGACAGGGTCTGTCAGGGTGGCAGAGTGTTTTTCCCGAATCCATAGCCAAAAATTTACAGAAAGTGTGCTACAAAGCGAGTTACTCGCATTTATTTAGGGAAAGAGATGTTATCCTAAAAACATGTTAGAAAAATCATATCTCGATGGATTTTGATTTTCGTACCACTACCATAGTGTATTTAGCGTTTTCGACTGCAAATGAGGTCTCATTTCATCAATTTTTTTTCTACACTTATTCGCATCCAACCTGTATGTATAAGTAGAAAGTTTTCGACATAAAAAATTAATACTTTGAAACACTAAACACAACTTTTGGCTGCCCGAAAACCGCGATTTTTGGGTCATTTTATCAGTTTTTTCTATAAATATCCCCCAAAACGAGAGGCTTTATAGAGGAAACCCTTCTCGTACAAAACATTTAGGGTCATTAAATTTCCTACACCAATACATTCATGTGAATAAGTACGTTGGTTTTCCACGACCAATGCGGAGCGCGCTACAAACTTACGGGCCTTTTTTTCTAAAATGGGTGAAAGGCTTAAAATCACCTGTTTCCGACCAATCTATGCTCTGTGAGCTTGATTTCTGCCCATCAACCTTCATTCCATTAGCCTACCGAACTTTTTCAAGCCCCTAGCTCCACCTCGGTTGAAAATTTTGAAGCCTTCTATTCTAGATTTTATAAAAAAAAAAACTGACCATTTTGCCTCCAGAAAACGATAATTTATGCGTTAAACTTGGCGTTTTGGTGTTCTGGGACTCCACTAGGTCCCCCCCCCCGTCGGTAACCGTTAATTTGCAGGGGAAAAGAATAATGTGGCAGGACTAATTCGGCATGGGTACTACACATCCTCATTTGTCTTGAAACATCAACCCAATATTTTATGCATTTTGGAAGCGATGGAATGATGTAACATGAGGGTGTTTGATGTAAAGGGTGGGGGGGGGGGTCATCGGCATTACCCCCCCTAGGATTCAGACCTGGATCCGCCCCTGGTACTTACAGATGTTTATCGCTTCCATCAGAGTTGCAGGACTCAGGGATTCAGACTTCCTCGGTTTATACGTTTCACCATAACTTTTATTTTATTAATTTTACTTGAACACTTCTGGTCTGTGTGTGTCCATAGCTGTTTAATTCAATTGTATCGTCGCTTGATGTGTCGGAACGTGCTAAGGTCCGCAAAATCGTTTATTTCCTGCTTATACTATCATGTGTATTTTAACGCATAATTCCTTCAAAACGTGTACACACGCCTAGGAAAATAATGGAACAGACTAGCGCGAGTTATGGTGATCACAAAATGGTCCATTAATAATTTGTCTCGTGCGTTGATTTCGTATACAATAAATGTAAGGGGAGGGAGTCCTAGGCCCTTTCGTTATTAGCCGTCAACACTTCCTACGCACAAATTATTCATCGCAGAGTGAAGTTAAACAAAAGGCGCATAATTAATCGACAAAAATTACTGAAAGATATAAATGGCGAAAGTGATAACTCACGAATAAATTAAACTTTACGCTTAACTTTTGCCGCAGTCGTCCCCCTCTGTCTCTATATTATATGGCTAAGATCGTCAAATAGGCAGTGCACTTCCTTTCTCCTTTATTTCGACCTCTTCATGGTTTGTTTTAAAGATGAGAACAAGGAAGCCGAGTGTCCTCGAAAAGGGAGGAAAAAAAATATGGAAATGCAGTCACTTAACTGGCCGCCAAACCAGTGCAAAGAGGGGTTTTTTCCCCCTCCTAGATGTTAACAGGCTAATGGTGTTTACACTTTTTCGCCTCAAGGTAAATCGTTTGGGAGACGGGCGGACGGGTATTTACTTTTTCATTGTATGTACCTCGTTGGTCCTTTGTAAAGAAAACACATTGCCGCGGTTTTTTGTTCAATTTGTGTGAAGAAAGTTTTGGAGTATTGTTCCTGTGTGTAGTTTATTGGAAGTGTTATTACTTGAAAAGGTCGAAAAGTGTGTCTGCTCGTATTTCCATGCGCTTCTGAGTAGAAAAAATCTTTGAACTAAGTTTTGTTTTCCATGACAAAATGATTCTCTTTCTTTTAAAGCTTGGCGCCTCGGTAAACTTTTTTTTTTTTTTTTTCCTCCCTAAATTCGAGCTGGAAGAGACACTCATTAATAATGAGCTCAACCGTGTTCGTTAGTGCGCTCTGTGAAACGCCTTTTCTTGAGTTTTCACTTTGTTATAAAGGGAGAGACCGCACGCATAATAAATTTTGAAAATGAAACACTCAGGTTAATGTTGTGTGAAGAAATATGGAAATTATGAGCGCAGGGCGAGAGAGAAAATGGGTGGAGAAGAGACAACAGTCGAGATAGGGAAACGAAGCCAAGTTGACCATCGTTGCCAAAGTTGTGCACACAATACCTCTTCCTCCCAAAGCTGTTTTACTTTTGAGTTACGAGGGTTGATTATAATTACCTATTTATTAGCCCAAGTTACTCACAAACCCCGCGCGCCTCTTAACTCTGAATTTTCTAGAATTATCAAAAGATAGAAGTTTGTCTCTTTATTAAGTGAATTAAAACATTAAAAGGAGGATTACGGAGTATTTTACTAAAGCGATAACTGCGCAACAGTTGAAAATGAGGGCACAATGAGATAAGAGAAGCTCTCTCAGTTTGCAGCGTCTGAAACTCTTCAATGTGACAAACTTTTAATTGCCGGAGATATCAAAAACTTATGCATGCGAGTTTGCAGTGGAAGGAACGTGTTTCATAAAGCGTTTGTAGTTTGTACATGCGGTACAACTTGAATAATGAGGACGTAGACTAAAAAGACGTCACACAGTCCGGTGGCATCAGGAAAAGAACTCACTCATCGGCTCGCCTGATCGTAAATCCATGGGATCGTAGCCAGCGAGAGGCGAGGGTGGGCAGTTGCCCTCCCCTAGAATCATAAAAACAGATTTCGTGGGGCAGCTGCCCACCCCCAAAATTCCAAAAATATTTTACCTGATCTGGGTAACAGAAACACAAATTTATTATATTTCGCTCCATAAAACCAATTTTGCGGATTTTTCTCACTAAAAAAACAACACATTTTCAAACATCGCTTTCACTACATCAAAAATTCACGGATGTTTGTTGCTGGCAAACCGATTTCGAGGGTCGGCTTAACTTGGAAACCGATTTTGATGATTTTTCGCGCTAAAATCCCATTTTCGCAAGGTTCATCGCGCAATTTCGTGTATTTGGGTTAGGTCAAATCGTGTTTAGCCTGCTGGGCCATACAGACTTATGATGGGAGAGAAACTGCCAGCTCTGTTTACCGCCTCAGGTCTAAAATTTAAAGTTTAGCTCGAAAAGTATCACTTTCCGGGATGGGAGGGAGAGAAGTTACAATTTTTCGACATAAAATCCGAAATAGAAGGCTACAAACGACAGGTTTTCAGCAGATATATTTATTTCTTGACGGTTAGTGGCCGTTTCTGTGCAAATTTAGTCACTGATGACCGTGAATTGACGTGATTCTAACCTCCGGATTAGAAGCCTGAAAAAAGGCAATGGTTCGCGAGTGAGTCTGCTCACAGGCGTGGTGGATCCAGTTTTTCCTCAAGAGGAGTTGCACAGAATCCCCCCCCCCCACCATTGAACACGTGAATGAGCACTATTTGTAGCGTCGAATTGACGTTTTTCTTTAATTTTAGGTGAAACTGAGTGCCTCAATTATACCTCAAACTATAGCCTATTTTCTTCATTTTAACCGTAAAAAGGATCGCTGCAAATCAGTTTTTTCTTCAATAACTCAGTCTTGATGACTTTGTAGGCATCAAAATTACGTAAAATGGAACTTGAGTGACAACGCTGGGGAAATATCGAAGGAAGGATTGCCGCTATCTAAAAAAAAAATGAAAATGAATCGGTGCCGGTCCTTGCTCGTGAGTACCTACCCATTCGCTGAACATTTGACATCTTGTCATTAATAAAAATCGGGAATCTTATTTCAATCATAGTGTCCTTTCTAGTACAAAGATTCATTAGTGGCAATTCGACAGACGCCCGTCATTTCCTGGCGATGTCGAGCTTGGGCAATGTAAATGACCTCGTTGACGTGGTCAATGCATTCACAATTTCGCGATTTGAAATCACTTGAACCACAACACGTCGACAGAAGTGGCTTAGTTAGTACTTCGGGAGTTCGGAATGCTGGAAACAATGGCTTTGTGATGACAAGAGTGAGCTTTCCGTTGTTAACAAGAAAAAAGGCCATTTCACAATTTAAAGATCGGCACGGGAACGTAAACGGCGGGTGACTAGTAACAAAATGATTGGTCTTGTCACGCTTCTCTGGAGCAATCGTTTCATTTCAAACCCTTTCACGTTGCCATCCCGTCAATTTTGAACTGGCTTAACTTTTAACTAGCGCGTTAGGCTCGTTTCACACATATACGAGATTTCAAGCGGCGCGGTTTTGGCTGCCGCGTAGTGACCACGTACACCTTTACATATGTGCGGTACACATTACTTTGTTCGATGAGAAAGCGGTATTCACGCGGATTACACGCGAGGTCTTCGTGAAACCGCGTACGTGTGAAACGAGCGTTGCGAAATGCTTAACGTAGAATGTTCACGTGCTCCTTTTATAGCGCTGAAGAAGATTACCTCACCCTGATGCTTGGAAAAGAATCTGAAGAAGGATACACGGTCCTTTCCAGCCCTCGAGTAGCACCCAACAAACGTGTAGTTCACGGCTTTTCGTTCTTTTTGGATCGGTTGAATAAACGCCATTTGTGTATCATTGAATAAAAAGAACACGTTTTGATGATTCTCTAGTCAAAATTCATTCTCCAAGTGACATAGGAACAAGACTTCTTGGCCGAGCGATGTGAGGAATACACAATCTGTTCTGCCTCAGTGACTGAAAACCTGGAGAAACTATCACCTAAATTTAAGCTCATAAAACATACAACAACTTTTGGAACGTTAAAATTAAGTAAATATAAGTAAATCACTCAATACTGTAATAAATTTGGGGTAACCAGGAAAGGTAATATAACCCAACTCTTATCTCGTGTCCGTTCCCGATTGTTTTCCATAATTGAGGATGTTATCTTGGTGTTGTGCTTGGTGTTGTGCTCTTTTTTCAGTTGAGATATCACGTGTTTACAATTACCCCATAGTCTTTCTACCTATGAGGTAATTGTAAACAAATCTACTTCGTGCAATTCAGTGAATTTGGAACAAGAAAATGATGGTATTTTCTTTGTTTCTTGTTTTCTGTGTCACTATATTTATGTCCATGCTTCATTTTTCTGTTCGAACATATGTCAAGAAAAAACAACCGCCAGCGTACTCTCTTCATGACCTGTAAGAAGCCGTTTTTGATGTTTCTAACAAAAATATGACGTACAGGGGGGCGGAAGAAACGTATCGCGTACCTATAGCAGTCATTTATCATCGAATTAAGGGCCGAAAAACCAGCATTGGTAAGATGGGGGCTGGTCGTGCACCCGATTTGCCGGACACAGTTGAAAAGTGCCTCGTGAAATGTCTGATTGCTCGTGCGCAGATGGGGTTCCCCTGTGATAAAAATGAGCTCAAAGATCTTGTTCAAGAATACATTCAGAGCAATGGGATTCAAGCTCGATTCAAAGATGGTCGACCAGGAGAGGATTGGTACCTTTCTTTCATGAACCCTGAAGAAGCCCGAACATTTGCAAAAAGCGAGGAAGAAGGCTCGTGACCCGTTTATTGTTTACCAGTTTTACGAAACAGTGAAGAAAGTTTATTCGTCTTCTCAAATTGATGAAAACTCTGGGCGCCTAATTTTTAATGCTGATGAGACTGGGTTTGCCAATGACACTTCTCGTTTACGAGCAATTGGAGAAAAAGGCAAATCACTTCAACGTGTGTCTGATCGGATCAGGCCGAGAGTCGACGACTGTACTCGCCTGTGTTTCAGCTAATGGTGACACCTTACCACCCCTCATCGTTTTCAAAGGGGCTGCTGTCCAACCCCGCTGGATTTCTGAAGAAGCGTATCCAGGCACCATGTATTCGACCTCAAATAATGGCTGGATGGAGGAAACTGTGTTCTTCAACTGGTTTCAGCAGATGTTCGTTCTGACCGTCAATAAAGTACGTGAGGATAACGAGCTCTCGGGAAAAACCGCAGTTTTATTCTATGATGGCCATGCTAGTCACATCAGCATTAGAATAATCGAGTTGGCGATCAGTGCTAATATCCAACTGATTCAATTCCCCAGTCACCTTACGGACCGCCTCCAACCTCTAGACAAGTGTGTTTTCGGCCCTCTGAAAGTCGCCTGGGAGAGAGTTCTCGTGGATCATGGGAAAACTAAAATGGGCTGCGGTCCCTCACGCCTAAGGAAAGATGAATTTGTCAAGTTACTAGGGACCGTTTGGACGAAAATCAAGGGACAAAACTTCGTTAGTGGTTTCTTCTCTACAGGCTTGTTTCCTTTGGATGAAGGTAAAATTCCTGAAGATCTGTTTGATCCTCAACAACTGGCTCGCTACCGTGAAAAAAGACGTACGGCGGAGAAGATGATAGCCAATTCTGCATCCACGAATGACGACGAACAAAACACTCACGATATGGATGAAGTGATGAGAGATGATGGTTTTTTTAGAGCTGAAATCGTTCCCTCTACTGATGACGATGTTGCTCTCGACCTGAGCCTCCCTTTCCAAACATCTGCTAATGAAGAAGAACAAGCCTCTAGTACTTCACAGACGTTGTACGACATCGTTTCAATTTTTTCAAAGAGCATTACGAAAACTGCCTTGCTCAATGAAAGCCCAATCAAGGCAGGAACCGGGACACGCCTAAAACATCAAACGTACGGAGAGGTGCTGACAACTGATGACGTATTGCACAGACTGAGAGATGCTGAAGATAAGAAAGCCAACAAAGTTTCAAAAAGGAAGAAACCAAAGGAGTGTGAAAAGAAACAAAGTAAGAAACCAAAGAAAACCACCAAAGAAGTAGCAGAAAGTGATGACAGCGAAGAAGAACTGGAACCCCAAGAGTTTGAAAATGATGTAGAAGAAGAGGAAAATATGGATTTAGACTCTTACCTGCAGAGTCTAGCAGCAGAAAATTTGGAAGAAGTGACCTACATGGATCCTCACGGAGTCAACATTCAGCCAAACACATTCGTGCTTGTAGAAATACTGGGTGGGAAGAGATGTACAACCAAGTACCTTTATGTGTGCAGGGTTGACGAAGTTTCGAACGAATTGGAGGTCACAGGATTAAAAAGTGTTGACCCCCACAAAACCATTCAAATTGGTCGAAAATGAACAGTTTTCAGTTGGATGGGGTCAGGTAAAAGCCGGTCTCCCAACCCCACAAAGAAAAAGTAAAAAGCCCTGTTCAAGTCTCGAAAATCTTGCGTGCTGGAATATCGATATTTCGGCTTGATTTGTTCGGTGTGCGTTGCGATGAACTCTCTTTGTCGTTGAAGGTCCGCCAAACTCCAAAAACCTTTGAATATTGCTTCACGATCTTCTTCAGTTATTTTTGTTGGGCATTTCGTACGGAATTTCTCGCCACAGGGTGGTTTTAATTTCCTGGCTCTGACTTCTATATTCTTTTTTTTTGTGGCTTATGTATGCTTGCCCACTATTTCGCAGTGAGCATGGGTGGCCTTCGTATGGCCAATTCGTATTCGCGTTATAATAATCTCTTCATGACGCAGTCGCTCATTGTCATGAATGTGATTGAACATTTGAAAGTTGGGTATAATAGTTCTCAGTTTCGCAGTGCCGTTCTCCCATTTATTTCGCATAATGTTCAAGATAAATGATTTATTATAACGCTTGTAGTCTTGTAGCAGTACGTCATTCGGGGAGTTCGAAGAGTGGGTAAGTATACCGAGCCGAGTCTTGCCTGCCCATCGGCATCGTCACTGCCACGAATACCGTAGTGACTAGGAACCCAAATAAATCTTAATACTTTGTTCTGCGACAGTATGCCATTCACTTTCAAAAGTATATTTTTAACTAAATTGTTCGTCGAGAATTTGACACGCATCCTTTGCAGGGCACTCAATGAATCAGTTACAACATAAAACCGTGAGCAAGGCGAACCCAAACAGAAATCTAAGGAAAAATAGATGGCAAAATAGTTCTGCGGTGTAAACACTAGTAATATCTGGTAAGGAGAAGTGGTGCGATTCTTGACCAAGCACAACATACGCACATCCAACTCCTTCGCTCGTTTTTGACCCATCAGTGTAAATAAAAGTAAAGTCAGAGTGATTATGAAGGAACTCGTAAAATTCGCCACACATTCCGCAGGAGTTGTTTGCTTTTTTGTTCGGTCGTGAAATGAAAAATTCACTGATATACTTGGCAAAAGCCACGGTGGAGTATTCATCGATGGATTAGGAATCACCTGATGCTCCATACAATTTATCCGTCCCATGAGCTCACGGTATCGTATCGGTAGTGGCCGCGTTCTTGTAGGCAGATTACGATATTCGAATCAAAATGCACGTGATATAGCAGACACCTTTGCTGATCACTATTACACGCAGTTTGCTACTTCGAGCTACCCAGCACAATTTCAAAACACCATGTCTAATTCGGAAACCAACCAACCTTTATTTTCCCCGCAGACTCCAGCGACCGGCTCATTACCTTATAATGCCCTTTATCGACTCGAAGAACTTGACAGAGCCATTGGGAGATTGAAAAACCATAAGTCACCTGGGTTTGATGACATAGCAAATGAAATGTTTAAGAATCTGGACACCGAGAGACGAAGTCAACTGTTGATGCAGTACAACTCTATTTGGAGAAATGTTTGTTACCCTTCGGCGTGGAAAAGGTCTATTATCATGCCATTATATAAACCAGGAAAGGACACCCGCGAAGCCGCAGGTTATCGGCCGATTTCTCCAACTTCTTGCTACCTGTCCGAGAGTGAAGACTGATCCCTTCATTCTCACACCCGTCCTAGATCCCGGAGTAGAAGCATGATCTCTTCCCTCCGGATCTCCTCGACCATTCCGAACCTATTACCCGTTCTCCCGGAACTAGTGTGATTCGGCTGATCCCGGTCCACTAGTCTTCTTACCTCTCCAGGTGGACACGTCTTTTTGAGTCGAGGCCTTCTAAGCTGGGAAACGATACCCGCAAACCTCGACAATTCGATTCTTATACTTGGCAGAAGACATTGATTCAGCTCTACCTGCGCTATTTGATTCTACTATTTTAGGGAGTTCATTGTGGTTTAAACAGGTTTTTACAAGGATGGCTTATCCACGTTTTCTATTGCCCGATGGGTGGTCCGCTCGATAGCACCTGTGAATATTCGGTGCCAGTTTTGCTTCTGTTAATAACATTATGTCTATTTGATGTGTATTTAGAAACAGGCTGAGTTCGTGATGCTTATTATTCACTCCTCGAGCTTATTCTCAGATTATTTCTGAAGTGATTCGTCATTTTTTATTGATTAGTATTGGTAAGATTTGGGCCAACATCTTGGCCAACACATTGGTATTGGGCCCCAGCACGGCAAGCCCGCTGCTTACTGGTGGACTGAGGAGATAGCCCGACTTCGGGCGGACTGCCTCCGGCTGCGGCGCAGGGCATAGAATAAGAACGCCAAGCGGGCCCTCCGGCGGGAAATAAACCACACCACAGCAAAGTGGAGGCCTGGAAGAAGCTGACGAAGGAGGTCTATGATGATCTATGGGAACTCGGCTATAAGATAGTTACGAAGAAGCTGGGGTCCTTGGACTTGGACACGGACACAATGGAGAGTATTGTGAATGGCTTGTTTCCGACGCACCCGCTCCGTGATGAAGGGGAAGCGACAGGGCCCGGTGAGTTCATGCCCTTTAGCGAGCAGGAGGTTCTCACAGCCATAGACTCTCTCCGCAGTGGGAAGGCTCCAGGACCCGATGGGATTCACAGGGCACTGTAAGGCACTGGAAAAGTTGCTACAACTACGAATTTTGGCGGCGGTTCAAGCAGCTTGCGACCTGTCACCGAGACAGCACAGATTTCGACGTGGATACTCCACAGTGGGCGCTATAAACAAGGTGGTGGAGGTGGTGAAGAGAGCGGAAGTGGGGAACCGCTTATCGAGAAGGTTGGTGCTCATCGTCACGTTTGATGTTCGCAATGCCTTCAACTCAGCCAGGTGGGTCGATATTTTCGAGGCCTTGGAGACAACATTCCGGGTACCCGATTACCTCATGAGGATGGTTAGGGGCTACCTGCGAGACCGATGGCTGTCGTACGACACCATAGAGGGTCCTATCAGAGATAGAGATTCCTATCAGAGTTGAGAATGAAACAGTGCAAGTCTCGCAGTTAAGTACCTTGGCGTGGTGGTGGACTCGAAGCTCTTCTTTATGCGAGCCACATAAAGAAAGTGACGGAGTAAGCTGCCGGGGTGACAGCCTCACTTAGCCGGCTCGTGGCGAACGTGGAAGGTCCCCGAGCGAGCAAGTACCGGCTGCACATGACCACCGTCAACTCCATTGTTTTGTATGGGGCCGAGGTATAGGTGGGCGCGGTGGCGAAGGAGTGCGTCAGGAAGCGGCTGACGTCGGTCCAGAGAAGAAGAGCGTTGCGGACCGCGAGCGTGTACCGCACAGTCTCGGAACCTGCAGTACTCGTAATCGCGGGGGGTTACACCGATCTGGCTCTTGGCGGATGAGCGCAAGAGGGTGTAATCCCGATGACTTGAGGATGTGCGCGAGATAATATGCCGTGAAGAAAGAGAACGGACGCTGCGCAGGTGGCAGGAGGAATGGGACCGGGAAACGCGAGGGCGATGGACTGCAAGGTTGTTGCCCCAAGTGAGACCGTGGATTCAGCGGCGACACGGAGAGGTTGGGTTCCACCCTGACCCAGTTCCTGAGTGGGAACGGTTGTTTCCGCACCTGTCTTTTTAGGATGGGGAAGGTGGACTCTCCGTGGTGCCTCAGGTGTGATGGTCAAGAGGAGGAGGACGCGGCGCACACTTTCTTCTCCTGCGTTCGATGGGCGCGCCAGAGAGCTGGGGGTGGTGGACAGGGTGGGCCAACTAACGGTCGAGGGAGTGGTGGAGGCGATGCTCCAGAACGTAGGAAACTGGGATGTGGCGGCAGTGCTCAAGGCGAAACAGCGAGAGGACGCTCAGTGGAGCGAGACAGGGGCTTGAGCTGGTTTTCGGGAGGAGAAAGGCTTAAAGCCGTAAGTAGGAGGGCCCAGCCTGAAGAATGTGTGGAAGAGTACCGGGCTGGTGCCCTCTGGAGGAGGGTCTGTGGTTTTCCAGTGGGTAAGAACTCCACACTCGCTGGGGAACCATTACTCCCGGGGGGGTCTTTAGACAATTTTCCACAGCCCGGGAAAAAAAATGTGTCCAGTTTCTGGTTGATTGAGTCGGTTTGTTGATTTTGAAGAGCTGATGCATAGGTGCTTGACGTGTTCTGAGTGGTATTTTTATCGGAGTCGGGTCTTGTGGCGGATGTAGTTTGTTTCGGGGACTTTGCTGTGTTGTTGCTATTTGACCTAACAGCTATTGCTTTTTCCTTGAGGTGTAGGATGCATTTTGCAGGGCTTTATGGATGGGGCAACCTTTGTAGCTTGACGTGTGGCTCCCTTTGCAATTTTCAGATATTCGGGGTGTTTTTCGTGTCTTATTGTAGTCCGCAGTGGCATGCTCGCCGTCACATTTAACACATCGTGGCTTTTTGTGGCAATAATTCTTTGAATGTCCAAATTCTTGACATTTGGGTTTTTCTCGGGTGGTTTATACCCTACTATTCATGATTTCTTGTACATTTGTCTTGCCTAAAAATGAAATGAAATTTTAGACACTGAATCACAGAAAACAGGAAATCAGTTTTTTCGTTTTTATACGTAAAGGAATAGCGTACCCGGCGATCCTGATTCATTAATTGAAAAAAGAGAAGGGTGACATCTCCATTTCAAGAATCAGACTTAATTTCCCATTTGTATGTCAATCACGTTCCTTTCCCAATATCCCAACGAGGTGACGGCGCAGACACTCACACACTTGCACAAAAAACAAAAAAAACAAAAAAAAAAAAAAGCACGAAATAGAACGGTGGAAGTTGCGTGTTCATGCAGCTAAGTACAATTTGTATCCATTACATAGGTTTTTACTTATTAGGCAAATAATGGGTGGGAATGGGGGGGGGATGTAAACTGTTGGGAAAGTATTTAGGATTGGAGCGATCGGAAATTGTTCCCGACGAGGAGAAACGTAATTAATTTGAATGCACGGGAGAAGAACGGAAAGAGTGTGAGTTGTGATGGTTCGGGGGAGGGGGGTTTGGGGGTGATTGGAGAAGGATACACTAACAGATTGCCTTGGAGGGGCTTCCCTTCAAGAGAGAGAAGACAAAATTGAATTTAGTGGGCACGAGCTTTGGCGATTGTTTCTCATCCGACAACCAAAAAAATGCACTGAAAAAAAAGAGGGGCGTGCATTTAACTTGTCAGGTAGCGACTCGTGTACATAAATTAAAAAAAAAAAAGGGATTTCTGCCCGTGATTAAAACCCCGAGCCCCGAATGCGGTTTATTTATTATTTCCATCCTTGTTATAGTGAGGGTGCGTGAAGGGGAGGATTGCGCTCTAGCTGAGTGTTTATTTTACTGTGGGTTATGGAGCTCGCAAGAGACGCCTCTATAGACCAATACGATTTCACAATGCCAACAAAAACGATATTCGCTCGCACTTCCAGTTCCATAATTTCTGCCATATCATCCCTCTCCTTTCTCGTTTTATCGCTAGTTATTTTTCCTGATGAATTAAACGATAATTATGGTGGCACGCGTGTTATTTATGGATGGTTTAATCCTCTTGTTTTCTTTTCCAACGCGTAAGGATGATTTATAGAGCGGAAAAGTTACCAAAATATAAAACATGAAATCAAAAATTATCTAGAATTAAAAGAAACCTGGTTGGTTAGGGAGCCCAATTGTGTTGCACAAATAAAGCCAGTTTTTTCATTTCCCCTTAGGAGATTAAACAATTTTTTTTTCAATCATTGAACAAGCCGAAAACTCAACGAATAATAGACGTTTCCTTGTCTCTCCGGGACCTTTTTAAATTAGAACTAATTTATCCGCATATTAACTAAACTGACTAACAATGGGTGGAATATACATCCCGTCTTGAAAAGAGTGAGGGGCAGTGTAGTTGAGTGGGCTCTGATGATGAAGCTAATCTAATCGACTGACCGGAGTGGAGGGCCCTTCCATTAGGCTCTCGTACTTACCTTCAACGCCATTTAGCTCGGTCGATATCGATAAACAATTTTGAAATGGTCACTGTGGGAAAGGTTATGGGTGGGCTGGGAGTAGCGGGATAATACATTCATTTATTAACTATTCTACTCATGTTTTCGTTAAGATCAGCGTGTCTAGACTACGATAAACTTTCTAATTCATCGTTGACGTCAATCAATCACGCATTATTGGTTCAGTGGCATCAGTCAAATAAAAATTACGATCCATTCTGGTGTTAAACTAACACTTATAGAATCAACACGCCTTACTCAGGTGAATTGATGGCTAAGCCGTGCGCCCGCCAGTTCAAGAAAAAATTGTTTTAGTGGAGAAAAACCCCGAAATATGAACACATTAGGTCAGTTCCATTGTTTCGCGAGTGCTACACTTTCGAAGAAAATCATCTGGTTTCATTCAATTTTTCGGAACAAGTCAATGAAATCACGTGGTTTTCTAAACTAGTGTAGCACTAGCAAAACAATGGAACGGACCTATTATAAACTTGTATTTTCGAATGAATTAAAACCGGAAAGTCACATTGCCCCGAATATTCGGGCGTGGAAGTTGTACAATTTCCTGAGTATTCGTCAGGCTGAGGGCTCTGTTTGGGGCCGGCCGCGAATTGGTGTATTTCTCTATTTTAGTTACAAGTGAGCTGTTTACTTTAATTTTAGGCGGGAATTTACCAGATTTTATCAGTTTTAGCCGCGAATTAGGTGGTTTTCTCAATTTTAGCTTTGCCTTAGCGTTTTTTTTTCTCACTTTTATTCTAGAATTAGTGATTTTCTTCGCTTTTTACCATGAGTTAGCGCTTTTCTCTACATCACCCACGAATTTTAGGACTTTTTCCTACCGCATTACCGCGTACTTGCCCCAAGATTAGCACATTAGAACAACTTCTAAAATTTGTCAGCCTTTTAAAGGCCTTTATGTAAACTTGGGATTAGCGTATTTTCTCCGTTTTATCGCCGAAGTTGCTCTTCAGATATCTCGAATTGGTGTATTTTTCCTAATCCAAGTGGCAAATGAGCGTTTGTGCTAAATATTCGCCGCTGGAGCATAATGGGTTGGGAGGAGGGGGAAACAGGGCCCTAAACCCCTAAAAATCCATATTTTTCATCTTTAAACTTTTTACCCCTGAATGGTGGCCTCACTATTGCCATCGATACGCTAATTGTGGAACTAGGGTTGAATAGCGGCTGGGTCGAGGAATCATGTGTGCAGCTCCCCTTTAACAGTTCTTTGGTGCATGAAAAGTAAAAGAAATCTCTGGAATGACTAGATAACAATAAATTATACCAGACGCCATCTTCTTAGTGGTGGTTGTGTTGGGGTGGGGGTTGAACCCTTAAACCCCACCTCGTAAATCCAATACTATGCTTAATGCTACATTTACATGACTACTCAAGCGAGACTATAAATTATGGACGTTGTCTTGACCGGCGAGCCAGAAAAGGGCCTCAATCTTTCGCAATTTCGCTCGAATCAAGACGCGAAACTTGACAATTAAATCCAGGAAAGCTCCTAATTTCGCTGTTATTTGCCTACAAAATGTGGCCATTTTGCCATTCATTTTGCAATTCAAGGGCCTGGACAACGTATACAGCGCACGGTGGACGGCAAACGGAGATTCCCTGAAATTGAAGCTAGACGCTTTGAAACGTACAAGGAAGCAGCTTAAGGGTGGCACCCCCGGCACGGAATCGTGGCTCTGGTCACCCTTTTTAGCAAGCGGAGCCCTAGGCCCCACCAAGGGGATTTTTTGGGCTTCCTCCTTCGCTCGGGGCAGGCCACCTGAAACGCTTCTGTTAATATTTTCCTTACCTCTCTTTCCTCTTCGTCAATGGATAACCCCCCGGTCCCCCCCGGATTCTTCCTACCTCCTGCTCGAATCTATCCCAGTCGGTATGTCTAGGATTTCGTCCGGGTTCCACTTTGTCTCCTTCGGCTCCTACTGTGAACATAATAGGTCGGTGGTCCGAAGTTATCACCCCCTCTTGCACCATCCAGTTACTAATTAGCCTACCCATACTCCGCAGGCTCAGGGTCACGTCAATGACCTCGTGCCTGTTCCAAACTACAAAGGTGGGCTCATCCCCCCTATTCTCCACAAAAAGACCTATTCTTACCAAATCCTCCATTAGCTGCTCCCCGTGTCGGTTTACGTTCGACGACCCCCACGCTAGGTGGTGGGCATTCGCGTCGGCTCCGACCACTAACAGCTTCCCTGTTGTCCGGCAGTGTGAGCTGTGATTCTCAAGCTCCGCTGGTACGCCATCCTCCTCCATCGCTCTGTACCACGATGCCACATCGACCTCCTTGACTTCTTAATTTGGCGGGGTTGCCCTGAAGCTGACCGCAAAGAGATCTCTGGTTCCGAAGGGGCGTAACTGTATCGGACTAAAATTCGCCAACACAGCCACACACATGTTCTCGGAGCCAGGTCTCCCTCAGTATAAAAAATCGTATAATCCTTATTTCTAAGATAACACACCCTGTTCCCTAAGACATACAGCTCCTGGAACAGGCCCACCTCAAAACTTACCCTACTCATCAGGACCGCTACATCCGTAGCCACGATCCTACTGTGCTACATGTCTGCCTGGACGCACCTCACTTCGGCGAGCCCAGCAACAGGTCCTCTTCCAACTCATGGACGGTGAGGATCTTTCCCCCGCCCGTTGCTGTGTTCCTATCTGCCCCTTCGCTCCCTCAGATTGCCTTTGAGTTCCTACTGGGTCCATTTCCATATCTGAACCCTCGCTGTCCATTTCACCCATCCACCTGTTAGGCAGAACTCTAAACCGGACTTTAAAGAGCTCAATACTCACCATGGGCTCCTTCTTAATTTCCTCCGCGTCCTTCTTAGGTACCTCGAAGGTGATTTGCACCCTCTTACCCGTGGGGTCTTGCTCAAAACCCACCATCTTCCACTATTCGAACAAAAATCCCCTCTTCCAGTTGGTGAGCTCCATATGGGGGATCACGGTCTCCTTGGACATCTCTAAGCCCGATACCATTGCCTGTAGGTCCGGTAGCCGACAAATCACCAATTTCCGGGTTTTCCCCTCCTCCTGTAAAAGCTCAACGATCCTCCCCGCCTGCTCGGCCGTTTCACAGGTGAGTAAAAAAATCTTACTGTCATGTAACAGACCGCGGTGTTGACTAGGGCGGCCCAACATTTCTTCTCTATTTGCCTCGTGAAAATCCACTTCCTGATCTCTAATACATCCTCTACCTCAAAAGGTTCTCTGGCCTTTTTGAACACACACACTTTTGCCCTGGCCGATTCTTTTAATTTCGTGACCCTAGTGTCGGTCACCGCCCCCTCCCCCCTGGGCTTCTTTACTGTAGCCTTGGTATCCGGGGGCGTTGGCTGTGACAATGACCTCTGCCGTTTACTGATTTGTGCCTGTACCTGTTTCTCCTGATGTACTCGTTGTTCCAGCTGAGCCCGTCGATTTTGAAAGCGGGATTGGAAGCTGGTTAGGAGTTTCCCCTTCTCTCTCACCTCCATTGCCTTCCTGGCTTTGCTGGCCGCCCTTCTCATGTTCCTCCTCGACTCTCTTCCTTGCCGGTGGCGACGTAGCTCTTCAAATGGACCATCACTATCCGAGGTCACTCCCACCGGCCTTACTCTTCCTAAATTTGAGCGAGTCGCTGAAACGATCCCTGCCCCCGCCTTGTAGAGGTGAGGTGTGATTTCACTGTCGGTGATTCCGTTCCGACCCTCTAACGGTGACATTCTTTTTCACTTATAATCGCCTCTTCATTCGTCACTTCTATCGCTTCACTGCGCTAGAGTCTCTTGAGTTAAAATTGGAGCCGTCACCTAGCCATCTATCGCCCCAATGAACTCAGGAGCAATCTCCCCAGGTCTATCCCTCGTCTGTTGACTTGGAATTGAACCTTCAATGTAGGTCGGTAATACATTTGTATTCACTTCGTTTTCCAAGACCTGTGCTATAGTGATCTTGTATGATTTCATTTTTTTTTAAAAACACCTTCCTAGTCAGGGGCGTAGCCAGCCCTTGACCAAGGGACGTTATGGAAACTAGAGACCCCAACAAAAGAACTGGTAGCCCAATAAATCGTCAAATTCTTCCCCGGAAACTGAGTTTTCACAAAAAAGGGTCGTAATCCATCAAAAACTAACATCTTCGTTCGGAAATTATCTGTTTTAGCCTTCTATTCCTGATTTTCTATCCAAAAACTGACAATTCTATTCATACTTTTTCTATTAACAGACAATTCTTTTTCCCCGGGAAATTGATACATGGCATTCATGTATACAGGGTGACCGACTTTTCATCAACGTCTTGTCTGAGATACGTAAAGTTCAACATTTTTTAACCAACCAATAACGGGTTTTAACTCAAAACTGACGTTTTTCAACAAAAAAACTGAATATTTCACTCTAGTGTAACTGAATATTTTACTTCAAAACTGACGTTTCTACGCCAAAGACAAAGTGTTCACGCCTAAACTAAAAATTTCACAGTACAACTTTTAAAATTCAAGTCTTTACCCCCAAAAACTGGTGAATTCCACCTAAAAATGGCGGGTTTAACCTAAAAGATCAAAAACGAATGATTTTAATTGCAATTAACAGGCCACTCAGTACTAAAAACTGCCGATTTTATCCTTCAATTGGCGATTTTAGTAAAAAAAAAAAACAAAAAAACGTACAATTCCTGGCCAAAGCTGACATGCCCTCCCCCTCCAAATGAAGATGGTACCACAAAACTGGCGATGTTAACCTAAAACTAAACTTTACTGTTCCATTTACACCCGAAACGACAATTTCCCCTCAAAATTAGATAATTTACTCTAAAACTGTCACACTTTAACTCAAGTTTTCCTCAAAACGGATTCTGCCTTGAAAACAGGTCATTTCACACAAAAAAGTGACAAATTCATCGCAAAAGTGACGATTTTATACCAAAACAGACGATTTCACGCCAAAGCTGACGTGTTGCCTCATAACTAATGACGTTAATACAAAACTGGTCATTTTACCCCAAAACTGACTGTTTTAATTCCAAAACTTACGATTTCATCCCAAAGACGTTTCTAAACTGACGATTTTACCCTGAAACTTGCGGTTCCACCCAAAAAATATCACTTTACCTCAAAACTGAATATTTTACTTCAAAATTGACATTTATTTACTTTTTTGGGCACAGCTTTTCAGGGCACATAGAGTCAGTTTTGACGATTTCAAGGCTTGACTAGCTATAATTGTCATTTTTAGGGCGCACAGTCTTTCCAGTTATAGGAGCGAATAGTACGTCTCAAGTCAAGGCGAGAACAGCCAGGTTGGCCATTTTCGGCGCTCCGAATGGTCTATTTTGCCATTTTCAGGGCAGGAGTCACTTGTTCAGACATTTTTAGAGCTCGATTTGTCAGGAAATCCATTTCTAGAGCACGTAATGTAAATTCGGCAATTTCTAGGGTTCAAATATAGTAATTTCAGCCCTTTTAAAGACACGAATCGTCAGTTTTGCCATTTTCAGGGCTCAAATACCTAGTCCATCAAGCCAAGGCCATGAAGTTTGACCATTCCTGGTGCGCAAATTGTCGATTTTGCCATTTTCAGGGAGAGAATAATCTTTTTTAGGCATTTCCAGGGCACGTGAAGTCATTTTGCCCGTTTTCAGGGCTTCATTAGTCCGTCAAGCCAAAAGCGCGCATTATGGTCATATTTGGCTCAAGAATGGCCAGTCTGATCAACTTTAGCGCACGAATGGTCGATTTAGCTACTTTCGGGCGGTATAATCATGATCTTTTTAGGCATTTTCAGAAGTTCACCAGTCGCCACTAATTTTTAGGGCACGTGAAGTCCAGTTTCAGCCATTTTCAAAACGCGAATCGACAGTTTTGTATTTTTAGGCGTGAGTTTAGTTACTTTAGCCGTTTTTATAGTGGAAATAGCTAGTTTTAAATATTTTTAGGCAGTAAAAAGGCTGTCAAACCAGTTTTAGTAGAGCGAACCACACCATTTCTCTAGCACCTCTCATGAGCAAATACTGAATCCGCGTCTGTCTGCGAAAATGGTATTCTAGGACGCAAAAACGGCGCATTTGGTCTTTGAACTATGTCACCCTTGCGATATTATCCGTTTTGTGAGCGAAAAAACCCGTTGAAATTTATTTTTTTTATTAGTGAAATCCGTGAAGTTATTTTTTTAGTGAGCACCGACGAAACACAATGTGATTATCCTGAAAGATTTGTACTTTCAGAATGCATCTAGGGGTCGGCAACTGCCCCACTAAATCTGCATTTTTGAGTCTAGGAGAGGGCAGCTGCCTAGCCCTGCCCCCTCTGGCTATGCCTATGTTCCTAGGTAAATTCGTGCATTGCAGTTTTTGATCCATGACTCACCTTCATGTTTGCATTTGAGGCTGTGGGTTCGCCGTTCATAGGAGTTTTCCACGGATAAAAATAGAAAAAGAATTATATATTTTTTTTATAATTGATGCAAACAAAATTGATTTGCGAAATCGTGTCTCTCATTTGCCCTATAAATAGGGTTTGTTGGGTCTGGGAATGAAATTCACACAGATACCGGCGAGTCCGGTAACATTAGGCATTTGCTCAAACGAACAGCTACAGGGGGCCTGTCCGCCTGTCCTGTAAGATTTCAGGGTTCCTAGGAACATCCTTTTCCAACCGTCCGCTCCAAATTAAATCACGTGTTGATGGGGAGGACGGGTGGAAACAAACAGTGATAGTGACATTAAAAAGTTATAGAACAGGCCCTCAGTAGTCACTCAAGTGACAAAATCACTGGTTTTTGTCACAGTGACTGCACAGTCACCGGAGCTAGTTGTCACTGTGACCAACAAAAGCTGTCACGTCACACCTCTACCGCCTTGGCGCTCGGGGTTCTGCTCAAGGACGGATTTTCGTCCCCGGAGTCTTTAAGCTTCAGCTTCGAGGCTGAAACCTCTAAGCTTCCGCTATCACGGGGCTTATCCTCCCCGTACATCCTCCATGCCCCCCCCCCCAGCCAACTCTCGCTCGCCAAGCTTTCACCACACTTTTCCTCAAAGTTCCGACGGTCCCGCACAAAAAACAAATGTGAGCACGCAGTCCACGTCCGAAACTTCCCGCGGCGTACCTCTAATGACCACAAAACTGCTTTAAAAAAAAAGCGAAAAAAGTATTTTCCTAGAGGGTCGCTATCTCTGGTATTACAACCTGTCAAGCGTAACCTCCCGAGTCCTGGTGTAATGGATACAATTCTCGCTTCGCAACCCAGCGGGCCTGGATTGGAATCTATCTATTGCCCATTTCGCTATAAGACAGCGGCGAACTGTGACACGGTACTTTCGGCTTCGTGTGAGCGTTCCCGGTGGTGTGCGTTCAACAAACCGCGCACCGACCGAAACGCCCGCGCAGTACGGGTGTGAAGTGCACAGTTGGATGAGCGGGTACGGCGTATGAGTCCAGATAAGACTTGGGTGCCTGCCGGGTTCGGAACCCAACGCCCAATCATTATTATTATTATTAATTTTTTTTTTTTTTCAGGGGCATCAACAAAGAGGTTATTAGCCCGCTACCTTCAGCTGATTTATGTGCTTAGGTATTATCATAATATATTCATTTGTAATTCTTTACCTATGTTTTATATTAATTTATATATGTATACCTATTGATTTTAAAAAACATATTATTCTCATGTTACCATCGGCATTAACTAATAAATCTTTATATTCTGGCATCTGTGAGTTGAAAAAGTTCATTCTCTGTGCTTGATACGTATGACATTCCGTGACAATGTGTTTCAAGGAGAGTCTACAATTACATTGGTCGCAAAATGGTCTCCGTCTTTCAGTAAAGTGGTAGTCGTGCGTCAGCCTACTATGTCCAGTCCGAAGCCGAGCGATTTTAATCGATTCGCTCCGACTTAAATGTTCATTACTCATTCGTACCATCACGTTGGGGATTGTCTCCCTTAGTTGGGAATTCGCGTTCGTCCATTGTTCCTGCCATCGTTCCCATACAGCTTGTGTAATCCATCGCTTGCTGTCCTCGTAACTTGCCTTCAAAGCCAGTCGATCCATTCTGTCAAACGTTCGTGCAGCAGCTTCACCAGCTAGCCGGTCCGCTTGCTCATTCCCGAATATCCCTACATGACTAGGAACCCACATGAGCTTTATGGTTTTGTTTTGATCGCTCAGTCTTTTCAGTTTCATCAATATTTTAATGATCAATTCATCCATTGAAAACTTGTTCTTCAGTGCTAACAGTGAGCTAAGCGAATCACTTACGATCAACGTTCTATTCCATGATGAATTATGAAGAAGTTTAACGCATGATAAATTCCATACAGTTCCGCAGTATAGACAGAGGAGCACAGTGGCAATGACTCGGAAAAAAACGTGTCTTCTGAGGAATAGCAGACAAACCCCACTCCATTAGTGGTTTTTGAGCCATCAGTGTATATAGTGCGATATCCTTGATACTTCTCAATGGCGTGACTGAATAGGGCTACTATGGCACTTTTTGGGAGGCACTTTTTTTCTGCCATTTGGAGGGTGAGATCCAAGTGTACGTCATCAAATAGCCGTGGGTACCAATTATTTTCCATTGTCATCACGAGAGGTAGCTGTATTTGAAGTCTTGTCATGTCTTCCCTCAGTCTTGTCGCGTACGGTCTAGTCCGCGTTATTTGCTCGGAAAAACCTTCCACCCTACTTTCGTCAAATATTGCTTCCTGGACAAAATGATTTTCTTTTCTTTTCATTTTAAGGGCGTATTTTACATTAATTAGGCTCCGGTGATATCCAGGTGGTAGGTGGCAGGTTATTATTATTATTATTATTATTATTATTATTATTATTATTATTATTATAACGGAGGATGTTTGGCAACCCTAGTTTTCATTGTCAGCCATAGAAACACAACCTTCAGACTGCCACGTGGCGTCAACCCACCCGCACACATTAGCGATTCCCATTTCACAAAATTAAATAATAAAGATAGGCAATAACCCACAGTGTTCGTACTTCAACAACTTTGTTTCGCGGCTGAACGCAACTCCAAAAAAAAAAGTACTTCCAAGTTCTACGAGAAAAAGAGAGTTCTCAAGTGGGGTAAAAGTTCGAAGCGCGACACATTCAAAGAATTAACTTCGCTAATAAAGCTTCTATGCAAATTGCCCGTTCTTTAAGAGCCGCATAAAAAGTCATCGCCGCGACTAAATTGTTGGATTTTTTTGAAACAAGGCAACGGCTGAGCCACTCTCTAAGGGTTTCGTCTTCATTCCCTGACTCTTTTTTTTTTTTCCTGAAAAAATGTAAATTTTTCGGGAAGTATAAAGTTCCACGGTTTGAATTATTAAATTTAAAGCGAGTCGCAGAATTAATGAATAATCATGGGGAATGCCTGGGATTCGTTTTTTTTTTTTTTTAAACATTTTGAGACCTACGGTGGGAAGGAATAATTATTTTATTTCGTGATGATAATCGAAATAGATTGAAAAGTTTAACCTCAGCCGAGTTTCCTCTCTTTATTATTTCTCATCTTGTATAATTTTATTTCATTTGGTGACTCCGCGGTCGTTAAAACAAACTTTGCTTATGATAAACTCTACGAAAAAAATCTTATTCGAAATGGCGCTATGATAGCACTCGACTTACTGTGCCGTTGAATTTTACGAACGAGAAGAAAAGTCCCGATAACAACTTGAAAAGTCGCACCGTTAACGCATAAACTTTGTAAGCAGTTCGGAAATCAATACGTGACGTAGGTCGTTTATAAGCGTTTTGAATTTGTGCTTGTTATAATTAACAGGCGCTAACAGAGAAAAATGAAATAAAATTAATAAATTAATCAAACTGACGTTATCCGGACGACGATGGAAGGGCATAGCCCAACGCGATTCGAGTTCGGCTTAGCTTATCCCTTGGAGTACGACTCCCAAAGGTGTGTCCGTGGCGCAATTGGCAGCGTGCTGGACTGGTAGTACAGAGGTTGCGGGTTCAAATCCCGCCGGGGAGCCATTTTTTCTCAAAACTCGAATCGTGTTGGGCTGTGCCCTTCCATCGTCTCGTCTGGATAACATCAGTTTGATTAATTTAATAATTAAAATACCGGTGACAGAATTATTCATTATATCCATCTGAAATAATATTTTTTTTTTCTTTTTGTATACAATTTTATTTTTCTATTGCTATTCACGAGAAACTTGATTTACTACTGTAGGTGTTATTGGCTCGTCATAAATATTTTTCCTAACACGAAGAAAATTGAACTTTTGATAGTTTTCTTCTTCTCACTCTTTCCAGATTCATAAACTCGAGTTCGATATAACAAACATGACTGCGATACACGAGTGTTTTTTTCCACACCGTTAACCCAGTTTTTCACCTAAAAATGAAACGAAAATCTTTAATAATTCGTGCCTCATAGACACACAAGGTGCGTTGTTGAAAATAGCTGTGTTTGTTCGCCCTTAATGTTTATGTGTGCCACCCACGAGTTCCTTTACTTTTTCCCTCTACTCCTCCACGGCCCCCGATACACTTCCACATCTGAGTGTTCCCCTCTCGTGCCACTGCACCTTTTAAGAGCATTCCTAAATACATAAATCAAAAGGGCCATGGTTATGGGTTCGGAAGGTAATAAGCCCCGAAAAAAGAGAGTGAAGAGGGAAGAGGGCCCCTAAGTAAGTGGTCTAATGAAGACAAGGGGAGGGGGGTTAGGGTCATGTGGTATGTATATTTAAGTTGAATGTGGGCAGATGGAAGACAGACGTTTCGCTCAAGATCGGAAAAGGGGTATAGAGTGCCTTCTTCAAGTTCCGAGTACAATTCGTTGAACTCGAGGAATTAATTATATTGACCCGCGCGCAGACGGCGCGATTGCAAAGCTGAGGGTTAACATTCGTTGTAAAAACACAATTGAAAACGATTTTTTTTTTTATATATAAAAGGTGGACGCTTAAATGCAAAAACGGCGAGCGTTGACGCATGGTGCTTGCGATAAAACAATTTGTCGCGAGAGAGAGACAAAAACTCAGAGCGTATTTTGAGAGGCCAACGTCGAGAGATTAGTCGCAGGGGGACACGGAGAGCGAAGAGCCAGAAGGCAAAGCTTCTCCCACAACATGTCACTTGCAGACAAATATAACCGACAAAGAGGGAAACTTCTTCCATTACTCCTTCACCTTCTTTTATTTTAGTTTCTTCTAAAAAGAAATGCTGTGGGAATACATTGGGGGGGGGGGGCTGATACAAGAAGAAAACTTATTTTGAAACAAGTCGAGCAATGTTTTTCTTAAATAAATGTGACACGAAAGAAATACGACTTTTTACTACCTTGAACAATATTTTATAACTGACAATTTATATTAACTGATCGTGACCAGCAGAGTAGTAATTTTTCAATTCGTTATCAAAAGCACGCTCTTTCTGATGGATTACTACTGTGTACGTTAAGAAGACTATTGCCTGAACTTTTATAAAAAATCGCAATTCTAGCTCTCTCGTGTATGAAATTCACGAAAACTGTCCTAGTGTGACATTACTTCATGTTGGCAGAGAGCTCAACTAATTATAGGCGTATGAGTGCACCTAAATGCTACTTTTCCAGTTATAACTTAGTATGTAACACGGTAGGGAGGGTCGCTTGTGCAATTGTATGAAATGTGTCTCATCCATGAAGGTATATATTTGAGAAAGTGCCTGAGCTCAACCGGACAGTTGTACGGGTACCATGAAGGTGGGTGTTGTGATTCTATTATCGTTATTCGGACTGTCCTGGTCGAAACAAGACGATGAAGCGGCCGATCAGCCTGAAAAGAGGGAGTCGAATGATTTTGTACACGAACGTGGAGGATTCGGTGATCATCAAGGGCTGGGCGGTGGTGGTGGACTTGGACACGATTTCGAGTTTATCGGTGGAGAATTCGGTAAACACGGCGGTTTGGGTGACTACTACGGAGGGCACCATGGTTTTAAAGAATTTCACGTGACGAAAGAAGTGCCTGTTCCAGTTTCAGTGCCAGTGGAGAAAAATGTGCCCTATCCAGTTGAAGTACCGGTGGATCGACCTGTGCCTGTGGGTGTACCACATCCGTATCCAGTTCACGTGGATAAACCAGTGCCCTATCCGGTAAAAGTGCCTGTGCCTCAACCGTACCCAGTGGAAAAACTCGTTCACATTCCAGTGCGAGTTCCAGTCGACCGACCAGTACCAGTTCATGTGCCTCGACCAGTGCCTGTTTACATAGAAAAACCTGTTCCATTCCCAGTTGAAAAACACATACCCTTCCCAGTCAGAGTACCCTTTGATGTTCCCAGACCGTACCCAGTACACGTTCCAGTCGATCGACCAGTTCCATATCCAGTTGCTCGCCCATACCCAGTACCCGTACGAGTCCCAGTCGATCGACCCTATCCAGTTCATATTCCGCGACCCTACCCGGTTCCTTTAGACCGACCAGTACCCGTCCCAGTTGAAAAACCAGTACCGGTTCCGTATAATGTACCAGTTCCAGTTGAGCACCCGGTGCCAGTGCCTGTCGCCAAACCAGTACCAGTACCGGTTCACGGTGCTCATCACGATGGAGGCGGCTATGCTCACGGTTTCGGCTACTTTGGTTCACACGGTTTTGGACAACATGGATTTGGACACCAGGGTTTTGGACACCAAGGTTTTGGACACCAAGGTTTTGGACACCAAGGTTTTGGACACCACGGGCATGGATTTTAATGTATGATAACTTATATTTCTCCATTACAACGATTTATGTCAAATTTAGATTGTAAAAAATGACTGACGCATCCATTCTTTTCGATTATCGAAAGGACGACGGATGAATTATGTACCTATAAACATATTTTTTACACTGCATACTGCTTTATTTTATAATATAAACTGCGTGCTTTCAACAGCTCTAAAGATATTTTCTTGAAACCCCCACCCCCCACCGGAATGGCATCAATAAACATTTCTCGCGAGCCGTTCTGTTTTTCGTTTCCCCTCTAAAACTACCTAACAAAAGCAGGTGGCGCCGTATACGAATACGTTTAAGAGTGAGTGAATAAAGAGAAATCACTTTCAACTGGAAGGTTAAAGTGCATTTATTGCAACGCCGTTATTTTTCAAAAGGTGGAAAGCTGCAGTAGTTAAATAGCGAAATGGAGAAAATAAAGTAAGCTTCCGGGAGCCTAAACGAAAATTGCCTAGTCTATGCAGTTTCGAAGGTTAACGACTTCGCACCCCCTTCCCACACCATCACCATAGGCCGTCAACGCAGATGTGTATTGGGGGGCCTTAAAATGGAAATATCGCATTAAAAGATCTTCGTCTTTTTTATTTCACCCCATCTTTCCACTTTCTTCAAACCCCCCCCCCCCAAACAGACACACACTTTTTAAATCCCTCGCCTCATCGGTCACCACCCTTCACAGCTTTCACGTGACATCTTTTTCTCTGCAGTCTCCCTTCCCTTCTTTCATACTCTTTCAGATTATTGGCACAACACTAATTGGCTGTGGGAAAAAACGCGTCCTGTATTTAAACAGTAGGACAACAACAGGGGAAGGGCGGGAGGGTGAAAGGGAAGGAAAAAGATTGAACTGCTGGACCGAAATCAAACAGATAGTGCAGATATCAGCAGCTCACTTCAACTTTGAACAGTGAAGAATACAAACAATAAAGTTTCTGTCTGAATTCTCGTGTTCCCCCCCCCCCATCACCGCAACCACTACGATTTCATTCCCTGTGAGAAGGGAAGTTCGGTTATTTCTATTTTTGCTCAACGAGGAAAAAAGAATGAATACACCGGCAAACAACGAATTTGCAAGTGTGTCTTTATATTAAGCGATTTTCACTTGTTCCTGTAAGGCCAATTTGGCACGTTCACTCATTCCAAAAACCAATTTCTCTTTCTAAAAAGCAAATTTCCAACAAATATTCGCTCAAAAGGCAAATTTTGCGGGCGTTTGTCTATCAAAAATCAATATCACGGAGATGGCTCGTACGAAAATTGAATTTCACTGGGTTGACTTATTCAAAAACACCGATTTACCCGGTTGGACCCTCTGTCAATAATATCACTCCGAGTGGTTAGCACGTTCAGAAACTAATTTGGCATGTCTGAGAATTGTCTACATTGTGGCGCTTTTAGGTTTCCAGTTTCGCTGAATTTTGGACACTATGTAGCCAATTGCAGCGCTCTAAAAACCAATTTTGCGGGATTCGATAAATAAAAATCAATTTCGTATAAGGTTTTCCCAACTCAAAAGCAAAATTACGAGGTGTACTTTCAGAAGACCCAATTTAGTGGGTTTTGCTCAGTCAAAATGTGTGAAATTTGTTCAAAAACACGTCCGTTTCGTCCCTTTTTTCTCCTTGGCCCGGTCCCTTTGTTTCGTCTCCGGGATTTCGGAATAGTTTTAGTCTGTTCGTCACAGATTATGGCGCAGTCGAAATTTTAAATCCTCCATAAATCGCTCCCTGTTTAACAAATAACCCTCATACGGTTCCTTTTCCAAATTAGTTGGACCCCTCTAACTTGCCAACCCCCCCACCCTCGTCGCAAAAAAAAAAAAAGAAAAAAAAAATCTCTTTTCTCTCCTTTTTATTTAATATCCATTTGTCAGCACATCATACCACCCGCGAAGTTCCCAACTAAGATTCACCTATTTGCTCAAAACCCCACTCCGCCACCCATCTACATTTTTCATATTCCTCCATTCTCTGCTCCTTCATTACACTGTACAAAAAAGCCCTCCACAGAAAATGTCCGAGCAATTTCAATGTGCTGAGTGTTCAAATACTTTCCCACTATCCAACGCTATCGTATGCTCAAATTGTTCGAAAAAGTTGTGCGAAAAAGATTCTAATATCACGTTAATTACCTTCAAAAAATTAAACCAAGAGCGTAGGGCAACGTTCGTCAACACATGTTGTGAAGACCCTATACTCAAGGTCAATCGTTCAATGAACGTTATATACACGCAAGTCAAAAAGCTGACCGAGTCCCACGATGACCAAAAGAAGATAATAACTCAACAATCCCGAGAGTTACAAGCAATTAGCGAATTGACCAAAGCAATGCAGCAAGTTCATTCCAACCAGTCTGAGCAAATCCTGGCGCTACAGACTCAAAATGCCCAAATTTTGCAAATTTTATTAAAGCAATCAGGCCTCCCACTTACGACACAACCACCACCCCCCACCCCCCAGACATCGGCCAAAACACATCCGCCCCCACAGCCCACCGACCCCTCTTCTAGGACTTCCGCCCCTCTTTCGGGCGCTCCCTCTTCCGACTCCGAGCAACCACCACCGCAGAGAGAAGACCCCTTCCCAATGGCCTCTCACGAGGAAGCCGCGACCCCCTCAAAAATTGATTTCACGTCAAAATTACCCAAATTTCTCAATACTGCAATCCAAGAAATTAAAAAGCTCCAAACGTCCAACCTTGACTCCGTTACGGATTTTCTTTTAGCCATTCAAGAATTGGAAAACCTATCACACCAATACTTCCCCTCAGCAATGATGAACCTGGCCATTTTACAGAAATCAGACAGACGAAGCTTTCCTCCACTTGCAAAACGCCCGATATTTCTCAATTCTCGACCTCAGTTTACCATCAAATCCCCGTTCACCCCGACTCCCAACGCTTCACTGCATTTTCAACGCTATTTGGCACTTACTCATATACCGCCATTCCCTTCGGCTTGGCGACAGGAGGCCAGCTCCTTTCTTCCCTGATGAATGAAGTTTTGGGTGAATTCAAGTACAAATTCGTATTCAGTTATTTAGACGACGTCTTAATATACTCCCCAACAAAAACGGAACATATCAAGCATATCCACTTGGTCCTCCAACGCCTCCGATCCGCCAATTTAACGGTCAACCCCTCCAAAATTAAATTAGCCCAGACCCAAGTATCATACTTAGGCCACGTCATTTCACGTGGGCACATTAGTATTTCCAATGATCGCATACAAGCACTTCTAGACATCCCCAGACCTACCAACCTCAAACAGGTTTCCAGTTTTCTGGGAGCCATTCAGTTTTTCGCGCGTTTCATTCCAGACCTAGCCACCCTTTCAGCCCCTCTTAATAATTTTAAAAAGAAAGAAGTACCATTCCACTGGTCCCCAAATTGTGAAATGGCATGGCAAGAAATTCGCGAAAGATTGACAACTCCCCCCATATTGTCCCTCCCAGATTTCAATAGAAAATTCGCCCTATTTACCGATGCATCAAAATTAGGCATGTCTGCGGTCCTCACTCAAAAAGATGACCATCAAGCCTTCGTCCCTATAGCTTACGCAAGCAAAAAATTCAATGATCGAGAGACGCGATATTCAGTGTATGAACAAGAACTCTTAGCAATCCAATTCGGCATGCTGAAACTTCGAACTTACTTAGAGGATCATCATTTTGACCTCTACACGGACAACGCCGCTTTAACATTTATGTCGACGTCCGCAAAAACAAAGCCCCGTGTCCTGCGCACAATGCTAAAACTTTTGAATTTCCGTTACACTCCTCACCACCTCCCAGACAAAATGAACTCAATCGCCGATTACCTCAGCAGGAATCCGATCGAACCGGCCGATCCAGTAGAACAAACTACTCCTCTCTCCTTATGCCTCATTTCCGCTCCGACAACAAAAGAAGACTATCAAGACAACCTCTTCGTCCTGGCACATTTCCCGGAAATTTTCACCGATCTGTGGTCCCACCAAACGTCTGATCCTCACCTTTCACAAATTATTAATGACATCAAGAACAAAACCCACACTGGCCCCTACAAAATACAAAACAAGAAATTAGTACATGCCCCGTCCCACTCATCAAAACCAAAAGTAGTCGTTCCCTCATCTCTGTACCAGACAATATTCAAATATTTCCTCGAAAGCGAATTTGGCTGTCACCTAGGCATCTCAAAGACAATTCAATCCATTCAGTCGCTCTTCCACTGGCCTCAAGTCCGCGAATACGTCACAAAAGCCATTCATCAGTGTCTCCCCTGTCAGCGGGCCAAACCAATACAACGCCGTCCCGCCGGTGAATTATCTTCTACTATTCCCAAATACCCTATGGAAAAAATGTTCATCGATACATCAGGTCCTTTACCTCGTTCTCGTTTTGGCCACCAGTATATTCTTATCCTAGTAGACGCCTTTTCAAAATTCACCCTTATTTTCCCTCTTCGTTCCGCCACATCCTCTGAAATAATCAAGGTCCTAGACAACTCCTTTTTCAAGTATTTCGGTTATTGTTCCATCCTATGCTCTGATCGCGCGAGCATTTTCCGTTCCCAAATTTACCGGAATTTTCTTTTTACTCGTGGAATCAAACCATTGTATATGATTCGTTACTACCCCAACGCATCGCTCGCAGAACGACAAATCCGCACCCTTAAAACAACTCTAGTCACCTATCACGCCGAAAACCAACGCGATTGGGACACAAAAATACCGTCCATCCAATTAACCTCAAATTCCGTCGTCCACTCATCAACTGGCTACAGCCCAGCCCAACTTTTCCTGGGCCGTCAACCCTTGAGCCCTATCCATCTTCAATGGGATATCGACCTTGATCAAAACCCCAATGGCACGGCCACCTACAAACAAATGCTACACCAAGCATACCATAATCTCCTCTCACCCAAAATAAGTTAGCCCGCAATTATAATAAAACGCATTCCGTCGTCAAGTTTGACATCGGTGACCTAGTTTTACTAAAACAGTATATCTTGTCCAACAAGTTGAAGAAAATCACAAATAAGCTGAGTTACAGGTATTCAGATCCCTACAAAATAATTAAAATAAACTCACCAGTATCCTACACAGTTCAAAATCCAAACGATCCCCTTGATGTCAAATCTGCCCACGTATCTCAACTCAAGTTTTACCAAGTTACCCCTTCGGATAATGCGACTATCCAGAACCAGATCGTCTCGTCCGTAGCCGCCCAGCGTGCAACGGCTAGGACGCCTCAAAGGCAAAATTCCAAGGCTCGTGCGTTGGCGGCGCCCACACCCGGTGCGTACCACCATCAAAAGAACAAGCATATGAATCCAAGCCCAGATACTGCTCTCTCTTAACTTGCAGAACGACCGTAAACTCACCTAACTCTTGCCTTCGTGAGCCAAATCGTACGCTCCTTGTCCCCAACATCAAGACGAAGCTGTCTATCAACCGTACACCTCCGAAACTTCGAAATTGCAACGGCGACGTCCCCGCCAATATTTCAACCCGTCATGCCATCATCTGTCTTCGCACACCAACGCTCGTCATTGCTACGACTCACCGCACTACATTTCTCGAACTCGATGTACATAAACCCCCCTGACCCTAGTAAATGACCCTAGTCATTTCAGTACTGTATTCATAAAAGAAATCATTCTCCCCCAGTAATCATCACAAACTCACCATCCGCCTTATATCCAGTTCCAAAGCCCCAATCCAATACGATTTTCCGCCGTCAGCGACCCTATTCCGCAGCATTCCCCAGACTCATTTATTACCCAAAAATTTCGAGTTTTGTACTCACGCCCCCATTTGCTTCGCAAATCAGCGGAGGGGGGAAGTTGTGACCCATCTCACAAATAAGGAGGTGATGGGAGCACAAATACGGGACCTTTCGGTTGGCCGGGAAGTCCAGCTAAAGGCGCCGAAAGGATCTCTGTGCCTCCCAAATACCCAGCCTTAAAAGGGTCATGCCCTGCGACCGAATGAAGGCGGTCCCCGATCATAAGTTCAGTTGACGACGCAACAAAAAAGAAGAAGGTGCTGACGGCCAAGAAATATAAGAAATGTTATTCCTCCTTTTTCTCCCCCCTTTTTTTCCTTCCTTTTTAGAGAAATAAAAAGTGAGAATGATTCTTTTCCGATCTCCCAAACCGAGAGCGTCTCCTACCACCCTTTCATATCTGGTGAGTTTTATAAGTTATCCTTATTCTTTTAATCTTTCACAAAAATCCCTGTTGACCCCCCAAATTGTATATGTAATAATTCCCTCAAAATTTTGATTATTATATTAAATAATTTGTTCAAAAACACGTCCGTTTCGTCCCTTTTTCCTCCTTGGCCCGGTCCCTTTGTTTGGTCTCCGGGATTTCGGAATAGTTTTAGTCTGTTCGTCACAAAAACTAACAATTACGTGGCTTGACCCGTTCCGAAGGCAAATTAAAGAGATTTTTGTGATATCTCGAGCGCACGGACAAATTAGTTAAGTCTCAACGGAAAACTAACTTTAAACTGCCCACCAAACATCCTTGATGCCGGCGTTTCACCGGTAGTGGAATGAATCAACGTCCTGTAGTGAAACAGTTAGCGCCGAATAGCATTGTGTAAGCTCGAACTTACACAATATAATTGATTGATATCGTTCTAACTTATGAGGTTTGACTCGATTGTCGCATGAATGAAATTCACTTTTCCCGACAGGCTGCTGTCGGAACAAAACTTTTTTCAGATTACGTTAATTTTCAGATCAGTTACATTAAGCTTAGTACACACTGAGACTCTTTGAGTCGATTCATTGTTGCGACTCAGAGTCCGGGCTGCGTAGATTCATGTTCCGATTCATACTTGATTCAACTTTGCAACAAAGAATCGTGTCCACACATGTTTCATATCTCTTAATGCCCGCAGTTTCTATGGAAACTTGAAATTTCGCTCTGGCCGCTGGCGGTTGGGAAGAGTGAAAATTTTTATTTATAAATATGCACATTCCTATCAAGGTCTTGCATTCCTATCCCAGAAATAATAAATTTCGATATATATTTTTAGAAATTGTATATCTTCCATTCCTCTCATTAAACTAACATTGTTTGTGTCTCGTCCACCAGAAAGGCAGAAACGGGTCATGCTGAAAGAAACATCACTTAGGCCCGTGGCCAGTGGCGAATCCACCATTTTATCAAGGGGGGGGGGGTCGAAGCAAAAATTTTCTCCTCCCTGGTAGGAGGGGGGAGGGGAGAGATAGCACACCGCCAGTCAAACAGAAAGATATAGTAGCCACTTTTCCTGATTTTTCGGGTTTCTTTTCCTGGAAGAATGAAATCAAAATCTTCGGTTGGGGGGGGGGGGGTCCTTTACTCAGCCAGTGGTTTCATATGAATTTTCCCGCTTCTTTATTTGTAGTGATGTGATAACTGTCGATTCACATTTATAATTGCATTCATTTTCTTACCTCTATTTTTCATTTTTTGTATTTCTTTCTTATTTTATACTATTATTCTGACCTTAAGGGGGGGTTTTGTCCCCCAACCCCCCAACGTGGGTCGGCCACTACCCGTGGGCTATCTCGACCAGGGCGAACTGGGGAAATGGCGATCAGTCGGTCACTCATAAGAGCGGTTGTTGGGGAGGGGCTTTGCAGATTGTGAAAAAGGGTACCCCGCATCAAGGGGGGTCAAAAGTCCCTCAACCGGGATTTTTTCGGAAGCAGGCGGTAATCATTTGGGACCAAAAAAGAAAATTTTTACCGAAGCGCGTTTGTCCAAAATGGGTTTTCTTACCGAATTACCGTCAAAAACGTCGTTTTTTGGCCATTATTTATTATTTATTTTTCCTGAAAACAGATTCGCACGAATCTCGTTCCCACTCCCAAATTCAGCTTCAATACTAATAGTAGACCAAAAAAAAAAAAAAATTTGGGGTCATTTAAAAGGGTGTTCATTTATCGGAAATCGCTCAAAAAGGCCTAAAATGCCCGTTTTCCGCCGATTTTAGGAATTTAAAAAAACATGCAGACTGGATATTTTTATTTTAGATTTACCTTATAGCAGTCTACTTTCATGAATTTTTACAGAATTTTATCTTTGGTTGCGTCATCGTCAAAAAATCGAAAAACTGGAAAAGAAATGATTACCGCCTGCTTCCGAAAAAATCCCGGTTAAGGGACTTTTGAAGTTTTGACCCCTCTTAATGCGGGGTACCCTTTCGCCCAGAGGTTCATACAATTTTAGCCTGGAGAGCCCGCCTGGGAGAATACTGTGCCGAGCAGTTCAGTTCTCATGCTCATGGGGAAGGAGCGTTTCTCATGAGGGACGGATGATGCAGTGAGGAAATAGACAATGAAGATGAAGGACTGCCAGACACATGCATTGCAACACCAGGTTACCGGCCCGTTAGTGACTGTCAGCGGATGTACTGACTGCCCACAGTGTGGACCACGCGAAAGTGGGCGTTGTCAGGTGAGACTGTGGGTGGCGGACGGGTACTCTGAAATGAGAATAGAGTTTCACTCTGCATTGGCATCCAAGTACGACAATGAATACTGGACTGGATGTGAAACTGGAAGTTGATGCCGGAACTTGAGAGAATTGAACTGGAGGGACCCAGGAATCAGGATTCGAGTTTTTTATCGTGCTTGCCAATCCTTGGGAAAACGTGGTGAATCGACGTGCTGAAATTTTGTTGGATAGCTGGAACGCGCTGCTTGTTGAGGAGGAGGGATTCCAATTTGTTAGCGATGATCAGTATAAAGTGGGCAGTGGAAAATAATATATGCATGGCTGTTTAGGTTTGGTTTGAATTGCAAGACCACGTATCAATATCACGGGGCTTGCAAAAGCTTGTTGTATGTCCTCTATGAATTCGAGAGTTTGTTCACTACTCCACAACACAATAAACTCGGGAGCAAAAATTAGAACTCAATAGTTCTGTTCCAACGAGAACGATGTGTTTCGAATATGTTCGGAACAGAAATTTAAGATTATTACATTTTATTGGCTGTTCTCATGGGAACTCTGCTCCGAACATGTTCAAAACACCTTGCCAGAACAAACACCTATTCACTCTGATGACAATCAGAGCTCAATCAGCTAAACTGCCAACAAATCATGAGACGATAAAACCCGAGAAAGCTGTATAAAAAATTTGAAAAATAGGTTCTTCAATTCATTTCCGCACTGAATTCAATTTGCGCAACATGAATCAGAGAATCCCATTTCCGTTGGGATGCAAAAATATTCAAAAATACTAACCCGCAACACATGATATTCTAGACACAAAGAGTCGACTCTGCCCCGACTCTGCCGAGACTCACCCGATATTCATTTCTAGACACAAATAATCTACTCAAAGAGTCTCAGTGTGGACTAGAATCTAGACAAAAGAATCAAAAAAGTTTTGTTCCGACAGCAGCCTGTCGGGGAAAGTGCATTTCATTCATGCGACAATCGAGTCAAACCTCATAAGTTAGAACGATTTCAATCAATTATGAATGACATTTAGGCCGTGGTATATAGAAAGTCAAAATCATAAAATCGCGTTTCTTTTTACCGCAGGCCCCTTTTTTGGCACCAACTGAGGGGGAACAAAATGATGAAAATGAAAAATGAAACAGAGTCAGTTTGGTTGTCTAGGGAAGGCGTACTCTTGTTAGAGGACTTATTTATTTATTTCTTTAATTTGGATATAACATTTTATCGCATGGTATAATATTGAATAAGTACACAAATCCGGCTCGATAATAAGTCGAGACTTGTGGTATCGAGCCGAGCCGCCAACTAAGCCTGAGTCCTTCTAACTAATAAGGAATTGAAAACATGTTAACAATAATAACAGTACTAACATTAATAAATATATGTATGAAATAATAAAAAGTGAAAGAATAAATAGAAATATCACTATCAAATATATATGATATAACAAGGGAAAGAATTCGAAACAGAGCAATGAGCTTGAAAATCCTGATAAGCCATAAAAGGCGTAACCATAAAGAGTTCATACAGAAAGTAGTAGACGAGCAATAAAATACTTAAATTTATTTAAAGAGGGGAAGTTGTGAATGCTTATATCACAAAAGTAGAAAAAGCTAAGTGCCTTCATATAAGCAGTACGTTTAAAGAATTCGGTATTAGCCCTAGGTAATCGCAGGTTGGACCTCGATGCCGACCTTAGATGGGCCCTGCAGGGAACGTGCTCTAAATTAATACCTGTTTTATAGACCATGACACACGCCTGCAGAGTAAATATTTTTTTTATATTCAATAAGCCCAGTTCTTTGTAAAGGGTTGATGACGGATATCTCAGGGGCTTCCGGTGCAAAACTTTGAGCAAGCCATTCAGGACTACCTGCAGAGGCTTAAAACAGGAACTACTCGCAGCACCCCAGGCTTCCAACCCATAACGCACAACAGACTGGGCCAACCCAAAGTAAACGATCTTACGCAGCCTGTCATCAATGATCTTACCTAAAATCTTAAACGGATGGAATAATTTACGCAGTCTCTTCGTCAACAAGGAAATGTGAGGTTTGAATTTCATATTGTGATCGAAATGTACACCTAAATATTTGCACGAATGAAGAAAAGGCAGAGAACCACATCGACAGAGCGTACCCGACGCACTCAAACAGCCATCACCATGAATAACAATCGGAGTGGTCAGGGCTGGAGCCTCAGGAGTTAACGAAAACCTAATGACCGACGTTTTCAAGACATTCAGACACAATAAACTTTTACTGAACCACTGCTTTATCAATAGGAGATCAGCATTAATTCGAGGGACCAACTCACTGTAATCAGTGCCCGAGAATATCACCGCAGTATCATCAGCGAATCCGAATACTCTGCCCTGAACGTCTATATTCATCAACTCATTTATATATAACAAAAATAGGACTGGCCCCAAAACTGTACCCTGGGGAACTCCAGCACAAACCAGACGAACGTCACTCATAGACTCCCCCACCCTAACCTTCTGTGTCCGCCCAACTAAATAAGAGCTAAACAAATTTAGTGCGGTACCCCGAATCCCATATTTCCACAACCTTTCCAATAAAATACCATGATGCACAGAATCGAAGGCCTTCTTTATATCCATAAAAACTCCAATAACTTTTTGACCTTCATCAATCTTAGATGAAATTTGCGAGCTGAGGGCGAATAGTGCATCCTGAGTGCCTCGTCCACTTTGAAAACCAAATTGATTATTGGAAATAATATTATTCTGGCTTAAAAAAGCCGTTAACCTGGACTTGATGCATTTCTCTAGAATCTTAGCTAATGAAAGAGAGAGAGCTATTGGCCGATAATCACTCATAAACGACTTATCTCCTCCTTTAAACAAAAGAACAACGCAAGAACTCTTGAAACTAGACGGAAAGTGGTTATTTGCAACTAAAATCTTTATCCCGGCCTAAATTTCATTCATAATTGAGTGATATCGTTCTAACATTGACGCGGTGTGGCTTAATGGGGGTCGTTCGGACGACCTGAAGATGAGGGTTGAAGATGCAACAAATTAACGGTCTCCACCTGTTGTTTGCTTTGGGTAACAGGCCCCAATATATTCTCAATATAATACAACTGATTTACAACTTTTGTTTCGGAAAAAATAATAACAATTATTTTCGTTAACGGTTTCTGGTCGTTCCGGTGCGTGGAATTCGCGACTGTCGTTCTGGTAGCGTCCCTTCGCGCTGTTGCAGATCCTCTTGTCGAGCTAACGGTCCGTTAGCGTCCTTTGGTGCTGTCCGTAGCGTCTTCTTCGCCGGGTTCGGCAAGGACAGGGAAAGGTTCGGACAGGATCGGTCTTGCTCGATGAATTCTGGGGCAGACACAAGTGTCGCTAAGCCCCGGAATATCTATCGAGTTCCACCGGGGGTGAGGGAACGAGAAGAACTGTTGACCGGAGTCGTCTCAACGGTCTGGCACGAATGCCTACCGGTGGTCAGGTCCACAGTAGGGTTTCTCTTCAACAAGCGTCCGGAGTCTTCTCAACGGATGTGTCGAACTTGGAAGATTCCCGTAAGGTTATCCTGCCGGTCCGATTGTATAAATGCGTCAAGTGTATGACGACTTTGACAGTGACGGTCTAATCCACAATAGGGTTTTCCTTCAACAAGCGTCCGGAGTCTTCTCAACGGATATGTCGAACTTGGAAGGTTCCCGTAAGGTTATCCGTCCAATTCACTTGGAGATTTGCGTCCGGTTTAGGACGACTTGAGCCAGGGGCAGTTTAATCCACAATAGGGTGTCCACTTCAACAAGCGTCCGGAGTCTTCTCAACGGAGTAGAGCTTGGAAGGTTCCCGTAAGGTTACCTGCAACACTGGTCAGAGAGAAAAAAAAAAAGAAAAACACTGCCTATGGGTAGCCTGTTGGGCTAACGGTCCGTTAGCGTCCCTTGTTGTTGTCCGCAGCGTCTTCTTCGCCGAGTTCGGCAAGGATAGGGAAAGGTTCGGACAGGATCGGTCTTACTCGATGAATTCTGGGGCAGACACAAGTGTCGCTAAGCCCCGTAGTATCTATCAAGCTCTACCGAGGTTAGGGGAACGAATAAAAGAATAACCGGAGTCTTCTCTACGGTTTTGGCACGGATGCCTATCGGCGGTCAGGTCCACAATAGGGTTTCCACTTCAACAAGCGTCTGGAGTCTTCTCCACGGAGTAGAGCTTGGAAGGTTCCCGTAAGGGAGCCTGCCGGTCCGATTGCATAGATGCGTCCGGTGTATGACGACTTTAACAGTGACGGTCTAATCCACAATAGGGTTTTCCTTCAACAAGCGTCCGGAGTCTTCTCAACGGATCTGTTGAGCTTGGAAGGTTCCCGTAGGTTTTTCCGGCTGTTCGATTTTGATATATGTGTCAGGTCACTGACGACTTGAAATAATGACGGTCTAATCCCCAATAGGGTTTCCCTTCAACAAGTGTCCGGAGTCCTCTCGACGGATATATCGACTTGGAAGGTTCCCGTAAGGTTATCCGTCCAATTTACTTAGATCTATGCGTCCGGTTGGGGACGACTTGAACCAGGGGCGGTTTGATCCACAATAGGGTGTCCACTTCAACAAGCGTCCGGAGTCTTCTCAACGGAGTAGAGCTTGAGAGGTTCCCGTAAGGTTATCCGTCCCACTGGTCAGAAAAAAAAAAAAAAAAAAAACGGGGTAAGAGGCTTCGGTCAGGGTCAGCCTTATACCAACCGGTCAGAATCGAATCACTGAAGGGTCGGAAAGGTTCCCAACAGGCTTTGCCCGTGGATGCCTTGGTAGGGTGTGACGTCACGAACGGTCAAGAGTCGTCTCAATTGACCGCTTGACGTTTTCCCATACGGCGTGATTTTTGGTGAGCGATCCATCGCTTCGGGAAGACTGCGTCGTCGCTGTTGTACTTCCGGATCGTCGTGGGTTCTGGAGTTCCCAGTCGTTGAAGCGCTGGAGGGTGGTACTGTTTCCCAGTCGAGTGATCCAATTGCAGGCCGAAGATCTGGTCCAGGTTGCTGGGGTATTACCGTTTGACTTCTCGACACGAAGTGATTTTTGGAGTGCCGGCGCTCGGGTTATATAGTCGGTGGGTGGTTTCCGTCCCATCCAACCCGCTCGGGTGGCTCAGTGGGTTGACCGGTGGGTGGTGGGTGGTTCCCTTTCCGACTTTTCCCCCACCTGGAGGGCTCCTTTTTTTGTGTGTAGGGATCTCCTGGAAATTTTTCCCTGGGGTGGGCGACTTACATGATTAATTGTTAGCGGAATTAATTACCCGACGTCAACTTATGAGGTTTGACTCGATTGTCGCATGAATGAAATGCACTTTTCCCGACAGGCTGCTGTCGGAACAAAACTTTTCTCAGATTACGTTAATTTTCAGATCAGTTACATTAGGTTAAATGGTATGTCACTATTTCACCACTGCGGAATGCGGAGTGCCTTGGTTCGAATAAGAAACAATTTTTTTTAAAAAAAAATTTTGTTCCCCCTTTTTGGCCCACCTCAGGATTTTTTATTCAAGATTTATTAGGCTGTAGGCAAATCAAATAAAAGAGACGGCTCAAAATACAATGTCAATGAAATTTTTTGGTAATTGGGTGGTCCAGTAAGGCATAGCGTTAATTTAGTAGCTCCCCTCCGCCGAGAACTCCCCTGCCATTTCAACGGATTTGGTTCACTAGGGTCTCATACGAAAGCGCGTTCATTTTTCATTACTCGAGTCAATTTTGGGGGCAATTGCAGCAACAGCCGTGCGGTAGAGACTTTTCAACTAATTCAAACCCCTCTTTCACACCGTTCCCGTGGACCGATTAATCTGGATCACGAACTCGTCCGAGATATTCACGCTATTGATTTTTAGACCAAATATGGTTGCCCTAAGTCAAAAATTGCGACCGTGATCGTGCTAACAAGCGAGGGGCCATAGGGTGTTTCTGAACGACTGCCATCTTACCATCTTCCCAGTGCTAAATATTATTTTAAATGTAGGATTAAGGGGACGAAAAATGAGCATGAGTAGTAAAATGTGAGGAATTACGAAAATTTGCAGAATTTTCAAACGTTTTCAACTCCGACTGAATCTGTCGGTTAATCGTACACTGCAATCTTAAAAGTTGGCGTAGAACCTCAGCTTTTATTAGGTCAAGTCATTTTTTAAAGTAAAAAATCGAATAGATGGGAAAACCGCGTCTGATTGAAAAAAATAGGTGTTTTTTTATCTTGCTCAATTATTCAATGACTGCCAAATCTTCACAGTTTGGTGGAATAAGGGGTGGTTTTTACTTGTTTTTTCTCGCTGAATCGAGTAGCGGTTGGCGCGCATATCACGCTAGCGCTAAATCGGGTGGTGCATATGTGGCTCATGAAATAGGAGAGCTAGGAGAATAGTGGTAGTCTGGTGTTATGTTTAAAAATGAATTTATTTTCCACTAAGGGTTGCTATTTGTGGGAAAAGTCCGAGTATCTCTAATAACAACGAGAGAACATGCGGGAAACGACGAACAAGAGCTACTTTATTCACCTCAGCATGATATTTTCTGTGTGTCCGCTATTTTGGTTTAGGCATTATGCGGCGAACCTCATCCACTGCTCCTTCTGAAACCTCTGGATTCCGCCTTTCTTAGTCACTGCATGTGAATCCTATCCAGCAGATCCTCGATCTCAGGATGTTTTTCACCAGATCTTTATAAACTCGTGTTTTAAGTCCCTCTACAAACGTTAGCCGAGCAGGGTAAGGTCCGGTCTTCTAGGAGGCCATAGAATTGGTCCTCTGAATCCAATCCACGTGTAAAAAAATGCGTTCACTTGGGAGTGATAAATCTCGTACTCTGATTACTCGGAGCGCTTTACTGTAACTGCAAGTAAACGCCGAGCATGATTACCTCGGAGCATAGTTCATCAAATAGGTAGAAAGCGTTTCTAGAGGATCTGCTTGAGGATTAGCGTATTCGGCGATCAAATCAGGCAGAATCATCGGGATTTAGCACGGATAAGCGCTTATAAGTCAAGAACAGCTACACGTACATTAAATCTGAGGGCACTACCGAAAAGAGCAGACATATTTCAGTGGGAATTGGTCGAGTTATCCCCGAAAGTAGTCGCACTTTTCCAGTAACCAGTCAGATTGTGGAGATTTGTACCGATTTTAGGCAGTTTAGCCGTAAATTGATTGCATGATAGCGAATCTTGCAATGCCACCCAGGACTGGCAAATTTCACAAAAACTTGCCTCATTAGTGAGGATCAAAGTACCAAACTCAGGTTATCGCATCTCTTTATAATAGTTTGAAGAAATGAACACATTTCCTGCGAAATTGCTTGTTTGGGTGTTCTTTGCAATAGGCCTTTGCGAAGAAATGAAGGGTGAAAAATTGAATTAAACAAACTACTTCTTATTTAAAATGAAAATAAAACTTCTTTTAAACCTTAATCAAGGCCAGCGATGCAAAGTAAAAACTTCCCGTAGTGCATTTGAACTTTATTCAGAACGGTTTGCCTCATTCAATGCAAAATCTGGGGGAAGATGTTCGATCGTGCCCCCTCCCCTATAATTGATCGAATTTCGCCAGTACTTGGATAGAAGTTATGATTTATGTGGATATGACGAGGGGGTTCAATTCCACTACCACTTCGATCGCCGGACATGGCGCCCATGGATTTCCACGTGTGGGGTTTGGTAAAAGACCGTGTTTACTGCATCAGGAAGAGATTCAAAGAAAGATTACAGCAGCTTTTGAGGCTCTTCGAGCCGACATTTCTCCTCGCGTGACAGTGGGTGCCACGAGAAAAAGGGCAAGAGCCTGCCTTCGGAACAGAGGAGGACATTCTGAAAATGTATTGTAAAAAAAGATGTTTTAGGTAATTTATTTGTTATTTTATTTACTAATTGTTAGAAATTGGTGCAATAAACACTACGAAATGTTTTTATTTTGCATCGCTGACCACAATTGGACCTACGAGAAGCTTTATTATAATTTTAGGAGGAATAATAGTGTGCTTGAATCCATTTTTCACTTTCTCGCACAAAATTCACAATTCACAAAGGCCTATCGCAAAGAACACCCAAAAAAGCACTTTTAGCTCGAAATGTGTTCATTTTTCCAAACTTTTACGAAGGGGTGCAATGATCTGAGTTTGGTACTTTAATCCTCACTAATGAGGCAAGTTTTTGTGAAATTTGCCAAACCTGGAGAGCATTTCAAGATTCGCTATCATGCATTCAAGATACTGCTAAACTGCCTAAAATCGGTACAAATCTCCTTAATCTGACTGGTTACTGAAAAAGTGCGACTTCTTTCGGGTATGACTGAACCAATTCCCACTGAAAAATGTCTGCTCTTTTTGGTAGTGCCCTCAGATTTAATGTACGTGTAGCTGTTCTTGACTTGGAACAACCGATTTCCGGTTGGAAATCGGACCTATGTTTATATGGACTTTTTTGGACCTAGAAAAACCCCCTGCATTATTGCCGTCGACTTACCAAACACCCTGTATAGCAAATCGAACCGACCTCGGATTCCTGTTCTAGGGGTTCTGAAACGTGAAAAAAAAGTATCACAACCCATATGTGCGACCATCAGGGCGAGACCAATAGTGCATTTTTTTGAATGAAATGCACTAATGTATTTTAAATACTGAAATACAAATACTTTTCGAATTAAATTCGATTTGCGAAATGGCGCTGCGCCGCGATGCGCAAAGAAAAGTAGGCAAGTTGTCACGAAGTATTTAGTACCGAACCGGCGAGCACTGGTGGATCGTGAGCTGAAAAGGAGGTGAGGTCACTAGTGGACCTATATCGGAGCCCGGGGCGGAAATCTTCAAGAGGCCCCTCCTAAAAGTCTCTAACTATACATAAAACCTCTATTGGTAACCTCTAAGGCCTTTTCCTAATTTTAGCCATGGCCTTTTCCATTATATTGTAGGCAAATTACCGCTATTTCCACAGTCTATCCGCTAAACAGCGCTTATGCCAAGTTTAAACTGCGAATTACTCAACTTTAGCCGCGAATGAGTGCTTTTTGTCAACTTCAACAGCAAATTAGCGCTTTTCGCCGCAAATTAGCAACTGATTAGCGGGGTAATCCCCCATCCACAACCATAAAGACATAAATATGCACTTTTCCCAAAATTTAGCAGCAAACTAGATTTGGTATCCTGTGAATCAGCGATGTTTCTTCAACTTTCCTCGACTTGGCGTTTTCCACAATTTTAGCTGCAAATTAGCGATTATTTCTAGCGGTTGACTCAGTATGAGCTGAAATTACTCAATATTAGCCGTAAAATTCTCGAAATGTTTACCACAAATTAACATTTTTTGTTCACCGTAACCATACACTGTGGAATAGCGATTTCGTCTCAGTTTTAGTCTCGAATTTGCGAGTTTTTCACTCATAGTAATAAATTAGCGCTTTTTCTCAATTTTAGCACATATTTGGTACATTTCTGTTGGATTTTTCTACCAGGGTAGCCTCAAAGTCTCCCGAGGAAGCCGCGAATTAACGTATTTTCAATTTTTGACGCAAATTTAAATTTGTCTCAATTTTAGCTGTAAATTAGCGCTTTTTCGTAATTTTAGCAGTGCAGTAGCTATTTATAGCCCGTGTATTAGCGAATTTTGTACATTTTAGCCACGAATTGGCGTTTTCCGATATTTTTACTGCAAATCGGCAATTCTTCCATTTTTTACAGTGAATTAGCACTCTTTGTTTCAATTTAGGCTGAAAATTAACTTTTCTCTTTATTCTAGCCAAAATAATTACTGATTTTCTCTATGTTAGCCGCAAATTGGCACCGCATTAGTACATTTTTTCAATTTTAATTATATGTAGAATAGGGCTTCATCTCAGTTCTAGCCTTCTAGACGTGAATCAGTGTTTTTTCTTTTACTTATAACCAAGAATTTGCCGTTTACCTTAATTTTAGCCACAAAGTTGTTGTCAGAAGGCTGAATTAGAAATTCCAACACACTTTATCCGCGATTATTTTCCTCAATTTTAGCCGTAAATTCGCGTTTTTTTCAACTTTAGGGGCTTTGAAGCGTTTCTATATCTGTGAATTCGCGAATTACCTTGATTTTTCAGTCACGGATTCGTGATTTCCTCAAATTTTAGCCGGGAATAACACTTTTTCCAAATTTGAGCTGAAAACGAAAGTTTTTATTTATTTATGACAGGCTAATTATAGTAAATTTTTCAATATTATTAGCTGTTTTTTTTTGCACTTCAGTCTCACGTTGGCATTTTTCCTTCAATTTTTGCTATGGATTAGCGTTTATTGTTTAGTTTTAGCCTCGAACAGAAGCTACGCATTTGCGGTTTTTCAATTTTTCAAGGTTTAGTGACTTTGTGGGTCGCGCTCTCTTCGGTATACAAAATAACGGCACAACGAAAAATTTAGAGATATTTTTTATAACGACAATGAAAAATTGGGAAAATACGAACTCGCGATCAAACTGACTAATGTTGTTTTTTTAACATAATATTTGTTATTTTTAAAAATAAAAATTGAGGTTTGTTAGCTGTTGGCACCCTATAACTTTAACTAATTTTGGCCACGGGTTAGCGCTTTTAATCAATTTTAGCAGTGAAGTAGGGATTCTTTCGTTTGTTTGGCGATTTTCCTCCATTTTAGCCACGATTTGGCGTTTTCCCCATTTTCAGCTGCAGTTTAGCCATTTTTTAGCAGTCAATTAGCACTTTTTTCTCAGTTTGAGTTGAAAATTAGTGTTTTCATTAAAGTTGGCCCCGCTGATTAATATTTTTGTCAATTCTAACCGCGTAGTTTTTTTAGGTTTCAGCCCACGTGGGCAATTTTTGTCTACGGATTAGCGCTGTTTCTCAGTTTGAGCCTCGATTCTTTCAGAAGCTATGCAGATTTTTGTTTTCTCAATTTCAGCCGCGAATTATTGATTTTTCTTCATTTCAGCTGTGAAATAGCGTTTTCTGATAATTTTGTAGCGAATTAGCACATTATCTGTTCTCTTTTTTTTTTTTTTTATCAATAGGCGATTTTTCGCCATTTGAGTTGTGTATTTGCCATTTTGGTCCAGTTTAAACTCGAATTAGCGTTGTTTTTCGCAATAATTGACACGAGTTTTGTTTACTTGTACAGCTTTGTGTACTTGTAGGCTAGGGCTCTGTATGATCCATTTTTGTGCAAAGTTTCCATCCGCTAGCATCATTTTTGCGGCAGTTGTGCTAACAAGGAATTCGGAACTTCAACCTCCCACCATGACTACCCTTCCCTCTCCACTTTTTCGAAAAATGAAAACGTCAATCGAAGGCTGTTATTACACCGGGTTTTTGTGCCAAATATGGTGTCACTAAGTTAGGTTATACTGGTGAATGGTGGATAAGAAGTGTAAACTAAAGAACGCTAAAATTAAAAGTATTTGTATTTGTATTTTCGTTGAGTGTGAAACACAAAATACTTTTTAAAATGTATTTCAAATACAAAGCCCAAAATACTTTCAAGAATGTATTTTAAATACAGAAATACGAATACTTTTCCAAAAGTATTTAAATACAATTACAAAATACGTATTTTGTATTTAAAATACAAAGTATTTTTTCTTCTACCGATTTCGGCTATCCTTTCCTGATATGCTTACTCACATCGATCTACGCAGAATCCTTTTGAGTCTCCTGTTTTAATTTTATTAAAATCGACTAGCAGCTTACTGTCCAACCGATGCAACTGAATATTGTCTAACCCCTTTGATCCTGGGGGCCTGTTCTGTAAAGTTAGCAACAGTCAAAACGACAGTTCTTAGCGACAGTGTTCATTGCGAGGTGTTGTTATCAATTGTCGTTTTCTACGTCGTGTCGTGATCGTTTTGTGTGTTGGTGTTCTGTAAGAACAAACTTCCATAAACAATAATGAATTAATTTGGATAAAATGAACCACACCAATCGGACTTCGTTCGAATATGTGTCCCGATCTGTCAGCTATGACTGAAGAAGTCTCAGTGCTACACAAGGACGAAAATACTAGCAATTGGAGAACCGCAATCTCTGGGCATTCATCCAGCTAATTCGAGAAAAAAAGTCAATCCAACTATGGATAGACGTAAAAAATAAGCAACTTACTGCGTGAGCTCGCTTGAAATGACAATTTTCCTTTTTTCTTAAGATTAGAATGTCGCCATACGAGGAGACGAGGCTAGGCCCTTTAGTTTTGTTGATCGTATCCCCGAGGTCCTTGTTCGTTGGGACGGGCCCCTAGATCACGAGTTTCCCTTGCCATCAGCCATTTACGTCTCTTGTTTGTCACAGAACGAGAATTTTCCAATAATATCACGAAAATACGCGAATGTGTCACTATCGGCACTCAATTCACGGCGGTTACGAAAAAGTTATGGGAGGCGGTAACGTCTGAGTTTAGGGGCACTTTTCCACGTTCACCCTTGACAAAACACAATGCTACCCTCTGTTACAGCTAGCGGCGTCAAATGACAATGATGGAAAACAAAGTCAACGCTTAATTCAAGAAATAAAGTCAAAAAAGTACACAGATTGAATTGGTGCCGAGCATCGCCGCCAGCGCTGTGGCCATGGCAAGAAAATGAATTAATACAGTCCAGATCAACTGTAAACAAACGGTCTTGATTACAAGGGAGTTTCAGTTCAGTTTTGTTATTTTAGTGCGTTTTAGCTTATTTATTCTTACTTTTTTTTTTCGCGAAAATGCTGAGAATTGACGAAATTTGTGAAGCGTGTGATTGCACTCATAAACCTAGAAATTTCAAGGAGGCCGAAGAACTTATAGCGGCCGGTACATTTTTATTTATGACAAGATGTCAAATGTTGAGCGATAGGATACTCACGAGCAAGGACCGGCACCGATTTATTTTCATTTTTTTTAGATAGTGGCGATCCTTCCTTCGATAATCCCCCAGCGTAGTCACTTAAGTTCCATTTTACGTAATTTTGATGCCTACAAAGCCATCAAGACTGAGTTATTGAAAACAAAAAAAAAAAAAAAAAAAACGATTTGCAGCAAGCTTCCAATGTAGAACTTACATGAACGGGGCAACCAGGAATAGATAACAATGCAATGCCAACTCGATCGTAACCTGCCGAGTCCTTTCCCAATTTGATAAAATTAGCCCCCCCCCCACCCAAGTTAATTACTCTCAAGCCCCTTTTTTAAATAAATGCTTTTTAAATAAAATCCTGTTTTGTAAAATAATTCACTACCCCCATCGACTGTGAACTGTCGTCGCCTGCCTTGATTCCAACTTCTCTACTATTTCCGTTAGAGAACCTTACTGTTGGAGACGAGCACGAGTCACATTCCTCTTCTTAATAGTATTGACTGGAATTGTCTTGGTTAGATTGCTAGAATTGACCGTTTTCACCCCTTCAAGCTCAAATTTCAAAGATTTGGCCCATTGAAAAATCAATTTTAAAGGATTGATTCCCACAAAATCCTAATTTGCGGGGTTGACTCATTAAAAAAGTCATATTTCACGGGATTCAAGACTGCAATTTCACACGTTTGTGGCCTTCTTAGAAGAAATTTCGCGGGTTCGGCACTAAGGGAACCCAATTTTGTTATTTTGGCCAATTCGAAAACCAATTCCACGTTTGGCTCCATAAAAACAAGCAGCTTCTGTGGTTATATTTGGCTCTTTGAAAGCACAAAGTTTGCAGATCTGGCTCTGTCTGCAGATCTGGTTGGTGAACCCGAATCATGTTGTGGAAATGTGCGGACGATAATTTTTAGGAGGCAAATTCAACACGAAGCCATTTGTCTTCTCGCTTCCTAAAAACATCGAATGGGGGGGGGGGGCAAGCGCTGCTCCCCGAACCAGACCATTGGGGGGAGCATTCGCTGACTTGAAATGACTGGTGAGCATTCATGTTCTCGATCCAGCACTGATCAACGTGCTAGGACCGCATAAGAAGAGCTGAGTGGCCCCCTGGCTCGTATAGTGCTGCTCCTCCCCGACCCAGATGCATAACATAGAGCTTGTGAACGGGGGTCCTAGTGCTCATTTTTCACGGTTTTTAATAATTTTTTTAACGAATAATAATTGAAGCTTTCGTGCGTCGAGTTGACGCCAGCGTGATAACAATCAGTCTCATAATTGTGCATTAATTTGTCATTATTTCTGATTTAAATCCGCCCGTCTTGTTTTTTGAAAGGACAATGGAACTAATAAGCCGTTAATCACAGCCAACGCTTTCACCCTCCTACCATTCCCCGCACCCCGTTCGCACTTTCAAACCCACCACCTACTGAAAATGCAAAAAAAAAAAAAAAAATCTCGTTCCTTTAACGCTATTAATTTGCGAGACTTTCCCCATCCAGTCGGTCAATGAACAAGTCAGTTTGGGGCGATTTTAATTATAAAACTTGTTCAAGTGTGTGGGGTGGAGGAGGAGGGAAGTGGTGCACCCCATTGCTTTGTTGCACCAATATTTCACCCCCGTCAGTCGTCCGCCCTCTCTGTTTTTAAAGCTCGCGTGTATTCCTTTTTTTTTTATACATGTCCTTTTGTCTTTCACTCACTCTCTCTCTCTCTCTTTTCCCCCCGAGGGTGAACGAAGAGGTTGACTTGACCAGATTTATGTCATCAATAGTCCACTACAAGGTCATGTTTATTAATGACCCAGTGAAAGAGAACTCTGATGAACAGTTTGCTTGAATCGAAAACGAAAAAACAAAACAACTATGCTGCAAAACGAACTCATTATTTACTGCAAATTTTTTAAAAATTATGAACCTAAAAATAAACTAAAATGATCCGAAATGAGTAACCTGTTGCGTATGGGCGTCCGATAACAAAATAGAACGTTCAGAAATACTAACTTTTAGAATGCAACTTTTATTCTTCTGATAAAATTAATAAGTTATTTACATAATATAACATTCTCGGAGGCCTGAAGTTCGTTGGCCTTCGATTTCGTTGTGGATACCTTAGTTGAGGTGGTTCCGACGATCTTGTAATGCCGGTTTCTATGAATGGGACGACAGGAGGTGGTGAAACGTGAGGGACTGTGAGAATAGATTGGGTTGAGCTATCGAGAGCAGGAAGCGGATCTTGTCATGGACTTGAAGGTGGAGACGGCCGACTGGCTTCTTGTTCAGTAAATCGAACGAATGGTGATCGTCGAGTATTTTGTCTGGATTCGTCGGTGTTTACTGGGTTCAAATATACTTTCAACTGGTCGATGTGTCTTTTTGAAGCATTGGCCATTGGAGTCGCGTCACGATCGTTCCTGGAACCCAACGCGATTAATTTTTGGAGTATTGTCTGGCCATTTCTTTATCGCCTGAAGAAAACGCTCGGAAGATGACATCAGTCTGAAGCTTGCGTTTTCCATCGAGATTTATTTTGGGATCAGGGTGAACTAGGTCGAGACGAGTTTTGATCAATCACATGTACGGTTTGCAGCAAAAAACACGTCGATATTATGTGCGCTGGGACTGATTCGAAGATCCAGCGACCCCTGCGGTGGGAGGCAAACCTCGGCCAGAACATGCGTTAGCTGCTGTGAGTTGTCAAAGCACTGTCTTGCTTCAGACTGTACAGGTACTCCTGATCGGAAGTCACGGCAAACAAAAGGTATACGTGCGTTATTTGACACCGGTTCGCAGAGAAGCTACCTAACGAAAAGGGCAGCTGTAGCTTTGGAGTACGAACCAATACGCGTTGAGCGGCTCACTCACACGCTTTTTGGCGGCGTCAAGACCACAGAATCTCAGCATGAGGTTTACTTAGCACATGTGTATAGTTTGGAATCTGATTACGCGTGCAACTTCGAAGTTTTGGCCCAAGAAAGGATCAGCGGAGCGGTTGACTGTGTGCCGTCAGGACCGTGGATAAGCGAATTACAGAAATAAGGCATCAGACTGAATGACTATTCGCCAGGACCGGTCGACTTACTCTTGGGTGCTGACGTGGTCGGGAAGCTGTCTACGGGTCGCCAGAAGTGGTTAGATTGTGGAATGACGGCAATTGAGACTGCTCTAGGTTGGACGTTGATGGGGAAGACAGCCAACATCGTGTCTCAAACCTAAGTTACGTTCCCCATTCACTGTATTTTTAAACAGATCGGACGTGGTCACTCAGTTTTGGGAGCTTGAGACTCTCAGAATCAATGAGCCGAGCTTGAAGCAAACGGAAAAGGAACGTCTGGCCAGCAATAATGATTTCTTTGATTCAACGGTGGAACGATCAGAAGACGGGCGTTATGTCGTTCGGTTGCCCTGGCGAGAGGGAAGGAATAAGTTAACCGACACGCGTGAGTTGGCGCTCCAAAGAACAAAAATTAAAGCCCGTAAACTGAAAACGCTGGGACATATTGAACACTACGACGCTGTCTTTCGTGAGTGGTTAGAGGAGAAAATTATCGTAAAAGCACCAACTTTGCCGATGTGTGAGCCCTCGTATCATTTACCTCATCGACTGGTATGGAAATCGGAGGGCACCACTACCGTTCGCCCAGTGTTCGATGCCTCCGCGAAAACCATGGGCATGAATGTCTAGAGGTGGCAGAAAACCTGGTAGAGCTCATTCCAGATACGCTACTTAGGTTTCGACAAATCGGATCGGGGTGTCACCCGACATACGGAAGGCGTTTTTGCAGAAAGAGGTGCCCCCCCCCCTGACCGTAAATATCTACAATTTTACCTCGTCGGAAAGAGTGACGATGTGGAGGAATATCGGCACACTCGCGTGGTCTTCGGACTCTGTTGCAGCTCATATTTGTTAGGGGCGGTCCTTCGGCATCTGGCGGTAGAGACGTCGGCGAAAGCTGAGTCCACTTCAAAGGCGGAGTTTTTGCGTTCATTACCCCGACGATTCTACGTAGACAATTTCCTGTGCAGCGTCGAGGATTTCCAGGAGTTGGAACAAGTTAGGTCTATCGCCGTAGAAACTTTGAAGAACGGAGGCTTCGATTGAAGTCGACTATGGAAGTTCTCGACCAGACAAAATTTGAAGTTCATTACTGGACTGACTCGTCAACAGTTCTGGCTTGGATGGCGAAACCGGATCAATGGACCGTCTTTGTGACACTGGCACCATGTACCCGGGATCCTGAATCCCGCGGATTTGTCATCGCAAGATTGTTCGGTGGGCAAGTTTCTGAAATCGAAATGGTGGGAGGGGCCAGAATGGTTGAGAGGATCCCCCCTCCTCTTGGCCGTCCCACTCGGAACCAAAATTCAACGAGGAGGACGTCTTGGCTGAGAAAAGAAAAGGTGTCGTCAGCTGTAGCGTTCAGACTAAGACAGTAGTAAACGACGCATGGTATTTTCGGAAGTTTTCGGCCTTCAGTCAAAATATACGCCAGATGGCTTGGATACAGCGTTTTCTACATAATTGTCGACTTAAAGAACGTCGAGTGGAGATTTATCGCTCGAGGAGATTGATGCTGCAGAGAGCGTATTGTTGCGTCTGATCCAAGACGAGTGTTTCGATGGCATTCAAGATCAGCGGTTTCGAAAAATGAATGTGTTCGCTGACGAGACGAAACTCCTGCGATTGCCGACACGGATACAAGCGCTGAGCGAGGAGGAGGACTTTTCTCATCCGATCATTCTCTCTGGTGAACACCCACTGGTGCAACATCAACGACAGTGCCATGTGGGCGTACAAGGCCTGTTAAGTCGGCTAAGGACGCGATTTTGGATTCTGGGAGGTCAAAGCGCAGCCAAGAAGGCCGTTTCACACTGCTCTGCGAATGCGAGGCTATAGTCAATTGTAGACCGTTGACCTATACCTTTCAGAGGACCCGGAAGACTTCACCGCACTTACACCTGCGTTTATGATCAATGACGTGACTGACAAGGGGACAACAGGCGTGGATTACGTGGAGGCCAAAGATCTTCGTCGTCGCATTAATTATCGGCGGTGGTTGCGCAAGGAGTTGTGGCGTCGTTTCAAGACGGAATACTTGGGTCAATTACCTGTAATGCCTCGAGAAAAGAGTGAGGCATCAGCTTTGAAAGAGGAAGATCTGGTTTTAGTGGAGAACGACAAAACGAAGCGACTGGAGTGGCCACTAGCTCGAGTGGTGAGATTGATGCCAGGGACGGACAAGAAGATCAGAGTTGCTGAGCTGAAGACGCAAACTGGCAACATGGTGCGTCCACTCCACCGACTCTTCAGGCTGGAGCTGACTGATGCAATACCAGTAATCGTGGCAGTAGCGTAGCGTGGCCTCCGATCGTGAGGTACCGCACAGTGACCCCCCCCCCCCCCATATCACTACTTGAGGAATCAACGGAGACAAAGACCTACAGGTGCTAATGCGCGAAAACTGTGCATGAAAATTCATAGCAGTTCTTAGCAAGCAATTTGTTCAAAGGAATCGCATGATTTATGAGACACATCATTCGTTTGAAATTATTTATATTCCCTTGTAAAAAGCCAGTATCCAGGACTTGCCAACGGGGAGGCGACTGCTGTTAAGTCCTCCCAGTCCGCCCCAACCACCCAACCATGGCGGACTGGCTATTCTAAGTAAATCAAAAAAACAATAAAAAAAATACGGTAACACGACAAGACTAGATCACAAATTGCGGTCGAGACTATCTTAAGACTAGACGAGACATGTTAAGACTAGACTAGACTATTTATAGATGAGATCTATACGCCTATTTTTTTCTAGAAACTTATGAATAACGAGATCATTGAACTTAGATGTAGGACTTGATTTGAGTTTCGCTACCCTATTTTTCTCTATAGATATCAAAGAAAGATCAGTCAACCGTTGCTGCCCTTGTGTCGACCTCAAATACGTTTTAATACGCTTGAGAGCAGAAAATGAACGTTCTACAGAGGCAGTTGTGCTTGGGATCGTCAAAATAAGCTTCGCAAATCTAAAGACCTCGGGTAAAACCCACGACATTTCAGCAAAGTACAAAACCAGCTCATGAACTTCTTTACCACCAAGTTCTGCGTCTTTGTACAGGATGCTTAATTCGTTTTTAAGACGAACAAAATCAAACTTTTTATAAGTCGAAACCAAAGAATTCAAAGCCGATTGAGGAAAATCATTTTGGTAAACACAAAATTTGGCTGAGTCTAGTAGAGACACAAATCTAAGGGACTCAAAACTCGCGAACCTTTCCGAAATTTGTATGACAGCTACATCCAGGATTTCGTTGAAAATCTGTTTGAAGGAGGTTTCAGAGTCATCTCTCCGCTTTTTATAGCATGGACTCTCGACTTCATCAGTGTATTCGGTAACCTTGAGCCAAATTGGGGAAAATCCATCGTTTCTCATGTCCTTCAAGACAGCTAAGAAATCGTCGATTTTTTTTGACAAAATGCGATGTCAAAACGAGAAGTTTGTAGGATATTGTACAGCAAATCTGAGTGCAAGAAAATCTTGGAAAATACCTTCAAAAGAAACACCGTTTCGAATTTTCTCAATTGGGAAGAGAAACCTACAGCTTTGTTCAAGTCATCGGCTTTCCATTTGTCAGAATTGTCAACTATATGATCAAAAAATTCGATAAACAATTTGCGGTGTTCTTCAACCATAAATATCAGGCGTGAGGCAAAAGTCCACCTTGTCTGCGCTAAGGAGGGGAGCTTTTTCACAATAAAATCTCGTAAAAGATTTTGCCTCGCAGTGGAATGGGAAAAAAACGATATCAGTCCATTTAAAGTTTGAAAAAAAAACTCGAGTCTCTTTCATACAGCTACAAGTTTGTTCTAAGACCAAGTTCAGAGAATGAGAGCAGCAATGCACAAACAAGGCCTCTGGATACATTGCTCTAACTTTTGATTGCAAGCCGTTCAAATGACCAGACATAACAGCTGCACCATCATACGTTTGGCCAACGAGTTTATTTTCGAGAGAGAACGAGTCAACAATGCTGCGCACACGTGGTTGAATAGAGCAGACGCAGAACGGTCAGAACTTACATCCGTAAATCCTAAAAAGGTTTCTTGAGGGCAGCCATGTTCATCAACATACCTAACAACCGTTGAAAGTTCGGACCGAGAACTTACGTCAGACGTTTCATCCAACAAGACGGAAACAAATTCTGACTTGGCTAGATCAGATTTAATGTCATCTAAAATGACTCTAGCTATTGCGCTGATTAGATCGTTTTGAATGTCTGGGGATGTCCCTCTAAAAATCCTTGCCGTTTTTAGGTGTTCTTCCAACGGCCGGTCGTAGTCTTTCAAGAAATTTAACAACTCCAGATAATTTCCTTTATTTTAGGAAAGGGATGACTCGTCATGCCCCCTAAACGGAAGCTCTTGCTTTGCCAGGAAAAGACAGCTGTCAATGAGCCGTGTCATAATCTCACGGTTCTTTTTCACGTTTTCGTTGTGAAACGAGATTTGCGCAGCTCTTTGATCATCTAACAAAAGATTAATGCGAGGTGTCTTACCGAATTTTAGTAGCGAAACAGAGCAAACCGTATGTGAGTGACTGCTCTGATGTTTTTGAGCAGCTTTAGTCAATGTGGCGATACCGGAAAATTCAGTAGTCCACGAACTTTTGTCGGGCGAAAACAAAAGGCATGGGAAGCAAAACAAATGGTTTCGTGATTGACAACCCGATAACCATGGATACCTATTGTAATTTTCAACGACATATAAAAGAACTGGATTGCTCATCACTGCTGATAAAGACCAGCTGATAATAGCCATCAAATAAGCTCCCATAGTGGATGAGAGGGGTGGAGTTTCAAAATAAGTGCCATATTGCCATAACTACACAAGGAGAGGGACAGGGTGATTGTTTACCAGGGGACGACCTGCCCCCTCCACGCCCCTCCAGTCCTCTGTGAGCAATCGAGGTTTATATATCGTTGGTAATTTTCTACAGTAAAATGCCTAGTATACTCACGGTTACGTTCCTTCTTTACACCTGTAAGACCTGGCAACACTACCCCCGAACGACCTGTGGTGATCACAGCACACTTCTCCTCGTAGTTTCGTGAACTAAATGATCGCTGAACCAACGAACAATTCACGCAACAACCATCCATTTCAGCTCAAAAGAGTAATTTAAAACGAAAAAAACAAAAAACTAAGTACGAAAAACGGTACTAAGAAAACAAAGCGCTGGCTGAAGCTGAAACAAAGATGAAACCTTACCCTTCGTGTTCGAAGACAAGAAAGAGAGAGAGAGACGTTCTCCTCCTTTTTATCACCGGTCCTCACGTTGTAGCTCAACCCACCAGAGCTGGACCAAGGAGAAAATTTGGTGGTGGGGAAACACAGAGCAAAGCCTGTCTAACGATGGGTTTCACACACACACACACACAAACCGAAGTCCACCGCAGAAATTGTGCGGTGCGACTGGGGTTCCCCTCTGGTCCGAAAGCGGACGGGAGTATTCACCTATGTGTCGACTACAAGAACACAGTGAACCCTCAAATTGTATCTTCACACTGCCCAATACCAAAAGTAGACGACATACTGGCAGTGCACACAGATGCGGAATTTTTCTGTCATCTTGGCCTCTTCAAAGCGTATTTGCACTTCATGGTGGATGAGGAAAGTGCTAAAGTCCTGACCATTTCCACACACAAATGCACCTATAAAGTGAATCGCCTAGCCTTTGGAGTCAAAACGGCGCCATAGGATTTCAATCGCGAGAAAGATAAAATTATTTCAAATCTCGAAGGCGTGCTCTCTTTCTTTGAAGACATTATTGTCTATGGTCGAACGAAATCAGAATGCCTTACGCGTCTTCGTTCTTGCCTGGCACGACTTCAAAAATATGATCTGCACCTGAATAAAAAACAAATGCCAGTTCTTCAAGACTGAATTAAAATACCTCGATCATGTTATTCGCAAAAATGAGGTCCTGAAAAGTCCTGACAAGGTTCAAGCAATTTCAAAAATGAGAAGACCGACCGTCAAATAACTTCGCTGCTTCCTTGGTCTTATAACGTACTACTCAAAATTCAGTCCCAAGATTCAACTATCTACAAATGTGAGACATTCACCACTTTTTTCAAAAACAACGCTATCATTCAGAAATTCAGCGCGCCCGGACATCCTGCAACAAACGGGTTTGCAGAAAGAAACGTGCGCACCCTAAAAAATTGTTTCACGGCTATGGAAAATGAACCGGGAAATCTTCAGTAGAAAATCCAGAAAATTCTACAAATTTACCGAGCGATTCCCTTAGTCGAGGGGAAATCCCCTGCTGAACTTTACTTCGGCAGAACAAATCGATTACGTTTGAACGCCATCAAGCCATTCAAGGAAACTTCCCAAGCGAATCAACAGTTCCTGGACTTCGTTCTTTAAACGTCGGCTACCGAGTCCAATTTCGATGGTACTACGCAAATTCAAAAATTCATTGGCGTTTTGGAACTGTACTTCGAAAATTAGGACTCCTACACTACATTATCAAGCTGGACGATGGGACCACGTACAAACGTCACATCGACGTATTCGAGTTCTCGTCCGGAAAAACCTTAACGTTCCAGGTCCAGACCTCGCTCAACCGCGGAAAGAATAGCCGAAAGGTGCTGGTCTTTTTGAGTTTCCATACGAATTAATTCGGCACTGACGGTTAGTTGACTGATTTAATTTTGGATAAAAGTGTCGAATTTATCATATTGTTCAAAACCGTCTTCAAAAATTTGGAATGACGGGCTAACTTCTTCTAGTGTAGAATGTGTGTCAATATGGTGATTATCAATACTCATTTAACACGTTAATTAAGCAAGTCCAAACTCACGTTTTGTACTTTATTGTCTTATAAGTTAATCTTTGCCTCCCCTCACGGGAGCAACCTTTACTAAGGCTACTATACAGGGTGGAACAGGATAAGTGTGACAAAAAAAATTGGGGGAAAGTAGGCCTCATTTGTGATGGAAAACACCCTTTGTACCATGGTCCGAAAATCAAAACCCTACGAGATATGATTTTTCTAACGTTTATTATGACTCACGTCACTTTTCTTAACTAAATGGGAATAACTCAGTTTCCAGCTGACATTTTGCAACTTTTGATGACAGATTCGGAAACAGCACATTTTTTTCTGTCAGGATTAGCCATTTACGATGAAATTCAACCATTTTCTGGGGGCTCTTGAGCTGCTCAAAGTTTTGCAAATCGAGGATTTCTAATTTTTCAAAAAAGTCAACCCCCGCTTTTCTTTTCGAAATTTGAGCGCACCGACATCCCATGGGTCGGAAAAACTTCCCCAATGTGTCCTTTTTGAAATTACTCATGAACGTATTTTTAGTTAATCAGTGATTTTTCGGCAGAAATGACCATTTCTTAGAAAAAAGAATGGTTTTTCTCTTCAAAATCGCTTGTTTCGACCTACAACATTTGAACGAGCTTTGTGTTTTTTAGCATGATTGACGTCATTAAAGCATCATCCAAAGTTTTCCCTTGAACGGGGCGGACTGTGTACGCCTGTCAAAGTTCAAAAAATGTCGCTCCCGCAGCTAGCTGTCGGGTAGGGTGCATTTCTCTACTGCGAATTTCGAATTCGTATTCGAATCGGAAATTGGTAACAACAAGTAGAGTCATTAAGTGCACTAATTTCATCGAATAACAGCTAAACACGCCGAAATTCGCAGTAGTGAAATGCACCCTTGCCGACAGCCAGCTGCCGGAGCGACAGTTTTTGATATTTTGGTAGGAGTGCGCATTCCATTCGGTTCGAAGGAAAACTTTGGGTAAGGCTTTAATGAGTTTTAGCATGTTTTGAATCACAAAGCTCGTTCAAATTGGGTTGGTCAAAACAAGCGATTTTTAAGAGAAAAATCATTCTTTTTTTCCAAGAAATGGCTTTTCTGCCGAAAACTCGCTGAAGAACTAAAAAAAACGTTCATGAGTAATTTTAAAAAAGACAAATTGAAGAAGTTTTTCCGACCCATGGGATGTCGATACGCTTAGATTTAGTGTAGAGAAGTGGAGGCTGAATTTTTTGAAAAATTAGAGATCCACGATTTGCAAAACTTTGAGCATCTCTCAAGCCCACAGAAAATAGTTGAATTTTATCGAAAATGGCTATTCCTGTCAGAAAAAAGTGTGCTCTTTCCAAATCCATCGTCAAAAGTTGCAAATGTCAGCTGTAAACTGATCTATTCGCATTTAGTTAAGAAAAGTGATGCAAGCCTCAAAAAACGTTTAAAAAATCATATCTCGTAGGATTTTGATTTTCGGACCATGGTTTATAGGGTGTTTTCGATCGCAAATGAGGCCTATTTTCACTCAATTTTTTTTGTCACACTTATCCTGTTCCACCCTGTATAACCCAGGTACGGAAACACGCGATAACCGCCATATTTGGTCCCTCCGGTCGGTATCACTTGGGTCTTGATAAGTGCTTTCTCTTCCACACGTCTCTTGATTGTCTCTCTTCAGTTCTCAAAACTCATACCATCTAATTTCTTTAAAAAAAAAAAAAAAAAAAAAAAAAAAAAAAAAAAAAAAAAAAAAAAAAAAAAACAGCTTCATTCTTCTTTTTCATTATTATTATTATTATTAAATGGAGTGACTTCACAAGCTATAAAAAGGCGGAGGGACAAAATGTGGCGGTTATCGCGTGTTTCCGTACCTGGGTTCTATAGGTTCTCTACCTATACAAGCCTCTTCGACTACGTAGAGCCATCGTATTGCTAACCCCTGACACTGTGCGGCGATTCTCGGGAGGTAGTCTGCATTACCATTTTAAGATCCTGGCTGGTACTTGATGTCGTAATTGAAATTCGTGAGGTACGCGGCATAATTAGCGCATCGAGACCGCGTGAATTTTGGGAGAAGAGCATTCGGCGCGAAGATGGGGCTGATTGGTTTATTGTCCGTGACAATGGCAAACTTTCGACCATAAAGAAATTGAAAGTAATGCTTCACGCCCCACACTACGGCTAGCACTTTCCGGTCGACTTGGGGATACCTCTTTTCCGTTGCATTTAGCGCTTTACTTGCGTATGAGATTGGAAGTTCAGAGCCATCTGGGAACTGGTGAGAGAGAACAGCACCTAGACCGACTGGACTTGCGTCAGTATTGATTATGAGAGGAAGAGAGGGGTCATACAGAACCAAAATGCGGTCGGATACGAGCTCATTCATAAGTAATTGGTAGGCTTGACGAGCTTCCTGGTTCCAGCTGAACTTGTGAGCGGAGAGCATACCTCGGAGAGGAACTGTAACTGAGGACAAATTATGAATAAATGAATGATAGAATGTTATTTTGCCGAAAAATGTTCGAAGTTCTTCAAGATTTGATGGAATCGGAACGTTTAACAAAGCGTCTATTTGTGCAGACCTGAGCCGTCTATTCTGAGGCCCAAAAATTCAACGCTTGGAAGTAAAAAGGCACATTTTTCTCGGCGGAGTTAGAGACCAGATTTTTCCGAGACGATCAAAAGTTTTTGCCAGAGTTTGGAGCATCTCTTCGTCTGAATTGGAGAAAAATAAAATGTCATCGAAAAAACTAATAGCGTTATCGATACCATCCAGGACAGGGTCTCCCAAAAGTAGGGTCGTGGACTGTTTCGGCCATTTCATTTGAAGTACCCGGTCCTCAAGCTACCTTACTGCCTTCAGCCAGAGTACAATTCCCTGCACTTACATTATTTTTATGTAATTGCGGTGTTTAAGTCTCCGCTCACTTGTTTGCTCTGAATTAAATTCGAATTAAAGAAAACCGAACAGTCTATAGCAGGCGTTTTACTTTTTTCTAGTAGTCTAAGATCTTTGAAGTCGCAGATTTTCAGAAAATTGTGTGCAGATACTGGCGGACCTAGACCTATCGGGGCCCGGGGCGGAAATCTTTATGAGACCCCTTAGTATCTAAATAAACAAGAAATATAATTTTTAAGTTTATGTGCCGTTTAATTACGGATTTTTCCTTATTTTAGCCATGAATTAGCGTTATTTCTACATTCTATTCGCCCATTATGCTCGATTTGAGCTGCCAATTAGCCCTTTTCTCAATGTTTTTATCAATGATGGCAGCAAATGAGCGGGGTTTTCACCTATATCCACAATTTTAGCTGCAAATTGGCGATTTTTTTCCCATTTTCAGCAGCGAATAAGCATACTTTTTATCGATTGGAGCTGAGAAAATAGCGTTTTTCGCGCTAATTAGTGATTTTCTCGATATGTATTGACTGTTAAGTGATTTTTTCATTATTAATATCCACGAATGCCATGGACACAGTGGGCTAGTATTGTAATTTCTCAGGGGGGTGAGACTTGTTGCCATGAATTAACGTTTTTTCTACACTTCAACCGCGAGTTAGCGACGTTTCTCAATTTCAGCAGCGAACCAGCGATTTTTTTTCAATTTTAGCAGCGATTTAATTCGCGATTTTTCTACATTTTGACCGTGAATTACCGTTTGTCCTAATTTTAGCTAAAATTTGCTAATGTTGAAGCAGTTTTGCTAAGTTTCACATTCAGATATGAATACAAACGCTTAAATTTTGGCCCTGAATTAGCGTTTTTCTCAATTTTAGCCACAAAGTAGAGATTTTCTTTACTTTTAACTACGAAGTTTCCTTCAGAAACTATACGAATTGGCTTTTACTCAAGCCTGGACAAGGTAAGAATCATGGGCAGATGTCCGAACCCTTCTTCAACACGTGTTTGTTCGAAACCGATTGTTTGATCTCGGAAACCGTTTTGCCTATTCAAAATGACTGATTGGCATTAAAACTGAACAATGTGTCCTTCAAAAACGAGAAGCACACATTTATATGTTCTGCAGAAAAAATGGTCATTTTTGCAAAGTCGCGCTAATTCACGGCTGGAATGAGGACGAAACGGTAATTAGCGGCTAGCGGCACTTATTTGCGGCGAAAAATTGAGAGAAATCGCTAATTCACAGCTAAAATCGAGCCAAAACGCTAACTCATAGCTGCTATTGAAACATATAGCGTCAATTCGCCGCTAAAATTGAGAAATAGTGCCAATCTTTAGCTGAAATGAGCACTTTATCTCAATTTTAGTCCTGAATTAGTGCTATTGATTTTGAATTGAGCAGCGATAAAATGACAATTCGGGGTTGTAATTGAGAAAACGCTAAGTTTTGTGGCAGCTTGCCAATAATATTTAGCGCTGTCGTGGCCAGCTTGCCTGCGGGTTCACTGAAAATCAAGCACCGAGAAGTGCAATTTCGCGCGCATGAAGAACAAACAATTGCAATTTCGTGGATGTTCTGACCCAAAATTTGCAATTTCCTGAGTGTTCTGACCCAAAAGTTGCAATTTCGCAGATTTTGGAACTCCGATGTCGTGTGATTTCGTGGCAGAATTTGGGCTCTGTCGTGACTGGCTTGTCCGGGTTCAAGATTTTAGCAGATAATTAGCGATTTTTCCAAATTTATGTTGTAAATAAGCGTTTTAGTTTGTTTCTTTATTCAAATTTAGCTGCGAATTAACGCCATTTATCTTTTCTATCCCCGAATGGGTGATTTTTCGTAATTTCAGTTGTCAATTTGCCATCATCTTAACTTCAGCTCCAAATTAATTGTTAGCCGTGATTTTTTTTCACATTTATAGCCTTGAATTAGCGCTTTTTCCATTTTAGCAGTGGGCTTAGCCCAAGAGCACCAGTTTGCATTATTTTTCCATATTTTAGCCTATACAATACACCGCGAATCAGCGATTTTTTCTCTTTCTGGAAGTCTAAGATTTTTTCTCTAGTCTGAAAGTTGCATCGAGGAACCATGAATGAGCTATTTTTCACTCTATTACCCATGAATATTAGCCCTTGTTTTCCAAACTTTTTGCCACGTACTTGCCCCAAGAACAGCACATTAGTGCACCTTTTCAATTTTAGCCGCCTAAAGGGCTACGGAAACTGCGAGATCAGCGTATTTTCTCTATTTTTCCGCGGATTTACCTCCAGAAGGCGAGTATTTATTCAATTTGATGCTTCGAGGCTTTTCAATAGCACTTTCGTCGTTACGTCGCCTGAGCATTCGATTCATCCACTCTAAACGCCTGACCCAGATCAACCATGTAACGTTCTATTCTCCAGGACGGATTGACTGATACCCGTCGAAAGGACTCAAATCATTGTACAACCGAACACCAAGACTCTTTTTGACGTACATTCATGAACGAAGGACCTGAAGATCCTCATTTCCCCTTCTTTAAGCTTTTTGGTGGCCCCCTCTGATAGGGAGGGGATGATATGCCTGCAAATGTTGATCTCAGTCAACGCAGCTGGTTATAAATCGATTTGCTACAGACGTCGACAAAATTGGAGAGGAAAAACCGGGATTTCAACAGCGTTAGAAGCTTCAAGGATAGACAGTAAAGAATTAACGAAGCACCAAGACACTTCATACCACGGGTTGTCGCCAAGCGAAACGTTCAAAGTTGTTGGCAACCGTCGTTTCACTGACCGCGACTCACGAAATATTATGGCCGACCCGTTCGATAGCTATGCACCCCGTTCGTCGAATTCCTCTGTCTCCCGGTCAGGCGCTCGATCACAGGCACGAGACTCGCGGTCAGTTCGTTACCGTTCAGCTTCAGGAGGGCGGCGTTACCGTTGTGGGAAGCCCAACCATCGCGTATCCGAATGCGACGTGAGAAGAGAAAATGTTCGATGTCACTCGTGTGGAAGAGAAGGTCACATATCCAAAGTCACAACAAGGCTCTGCCCAACATGACTTCTGCCCGGCTGCTCCGATACGCCTCCTTCCTGGCCGGATTCGATTATAAGGTGCGCTTCAAAAAAGGAGCTGACAAGAACGTAGATTGTCTCTCGAGGGCCCCCTTACCTCAATCATTGGGGTCAACGGACACTTCTATTGGCCATGAAGTTAACACAATTTATCAAGAACTTATTTTTGAAATTTCCAGTGAAAATCTAACCTTCGAATCCATCCAGAGAGAAACAAGTAAGGGTCCGGAATTGACGAAAATCATTACCAGTTTGAGAAGCCGGTCTAACGATTCCGAGTTTACTATTAACCAAGGCGTACTTTTTCACCAAGATCGCGTCGTGGTCCCGGAAGGCCTTAGACAACAAGTTCTACAAGAATTACATCAGACCCACTTGGGGATTTCTAAAATGAAGCTGAAGGTACGTTTACTGGCCGGTAATAGATAATTGTATCGAACGTATGGTTCGTGGATGTGTGCCCAAGGCCAAAACTGCCCTCCAAAAGTGCCTGTCCACTCGTGGGAAGAAGCGAAGGACAATTAGGAAAGAGTGCATATTGATTTTGCGGGCCCTTACCAGAATCATTTTTTTTCTTATTTGTGTCGACAGCAAATCGAAATGGGCGGAAATTGAAATTTCAACGAACTACACCATCCAGTGGCTCCACAATAACAATGTTGGACAACATTTTTTCGACCCACGGTTTCCCCAATGTCATCGTGTCCGATAACGCGTCGACCTTTCGAAGCGAAGAATTTCAAACGTACTGCCAAACAAATGGGATATTGCACTTGGTTATCCCTCGACAAACGGCCTAGCTGAACGTCATGTTCAGCTTCTAAAACACAGGATGAAAGCTATGGCCCACGAAAACTTACCAATGATAGCCAAAGTTCGGAAAATAATTTTTCGCTACCGAGCCACTCCCCTAGCGTGCGGACGTTCACCTGCGGAACTTTATCTTAATCGAAAAATCAGGACACGTCTTGACGCCTTGTTTCCTTCCAAACATCGAACGTCAACGAACTCAAAGATAAAGCCTGCAAGATCAATACAAGTGGGGGAGAGAGTTCTAGCTCGCTTTTTCCTACGACGTACCACGGTTGCCGGTGAAGAGACATGTCCCTGATCAACCTCCATCCAGCGACAACCAGCCATCAGGTGTATCCGCGCCGATTCGTCCCAGTCACTTCCGAGTCCCGCAACATCCACTGGTCTCGGAAGTCTCGCCACAGATACATCCCTGTGAAAATCAACCATCGAGTCAACAGCCTGACGTCCGCCGTTCGGGGCGGCGTATCCGCCCACCTGCTTGGACTCGTGACTACGTTAATTAGAAAGTTTCATCGTCAAGCTCTTCATTAAGAGGGGGAGACTGTTGTAACGTCCGATATTGTTTGGGCCAGACGAGGCACCCTCGCATAATCTTAGTTGATGATACGAAGGGAAGACTAGTACGTGAATTCAATGTACGCGCTATGTTTTAGAGTTCTAGACAATAAAATGTTTTTAGTCCAGTCAATCTAAGCTTTGGAGCGGAAATAAAAATGGGATTTTGTTTTTTTGCGGGAATGTGAATGAGGTGGTCCCCTGATCAATCTCTAATAAAGTCCCGAGCTAAACGCCCTCCTCCAAATGAAGGGGGAGCGTTCAAAGCCATCTTTTCGAGGTTTTTCGCCTGTATCTCAAAACTGGTGTGTCTAAGACGATTCTTTGCGAGTACAGAATGAAAGCATTTATTGAGTTCCCTATAACTTTTATTCCATACATTTTTTAACATTCCTCGGAGTTTTCGAGACATACGCCACTGGAAAGAGACCTTTAATACTTGGTTGGGAAACAATCTTCCACCAAGGGAATGTGAGTGGAAGAAAGGGGAAGGGGGATAACTGGCTTCTGTGACCACAACGGCCGCCCCTGTACCATTTCACGCGCTGAACTCCACATTCTGCCGCTGCAGAAGGTCGGGGTATTCTGCTTCAAGGTCAGCAGCAACTCCCAGGGGGACTGCACCAATACAGCGGCGTAGCAATAGCCCCCATTGAGCTGAGCTGACTTAGCTATGACTGATTTAGCTATGAACTATATCGTTCATAATTTAAAAAATAAAAATTAACTCAGTGCTTAGCTAAACATTGGGGGTACGACGCGACGCAGTGCTGCTATTCTCTCAGTCCTCTGTCTTCAGACTAGACGAAAAAAGAGCAATAAACATGAATGCTTCAACTCAAAAATAATGTAATTAACCTAATTTTAATTTTAACTTTCTCTAACTAATGAACATTTCTTATGAGGACTTCCAGCAATAAGCGTCAAAATCTTCTCCTTATTCAGTCTAAGATTGAGCTGATTGTAAGAACTAGCCAGTGTCGGATCTACGGGGTGTGTTTTGGGGGTTTAAACCCCCCATAAGAAGATGGTGTCCGCCAAAAATTTGTTAATAGTAATTCCAGAGATTTCTTCTAATACCTTGCACATACCAAAATGCGACTGTTGAAGGGGGATCTGCACAGAATGATGATTTCTCGACGAATGGGCGATCTCGTTATGGTGAGGCCACCATTCATTGAAGGGGTGGGGGGCTCCAAAAAGCATAAATAGATTTTAAAAAGGGGATTTTTAGGTTTCAAAGCGATGATTAGCGGCAAATATTGAGAACAAGCGATCATTTGCCACTTAAATTAGGAAAAATACACCAATTCGAGATATCTGAAGGCAACTTCGCGGACAAACCAGAGAAAAAACGCCAACTCCAAATTCCTATAGGCCTTTAAGGCAGAAGAAATTGAATTGCGTTCTAATGTGCTACTCTTTGGGCAAGTACACGGGAGAACGTTGAAAAAAAAACGCTAATATCAAATAGCGGCTTTTAGCGGTAGCAGAAAAGCGTTGACTCATAGTAGAAAACGAAAATAAATCACTAATTCGTGGCTGAAAATGAAAAAAATCACTAATATGTGGCGAAAATTGAGAAAAAGCTGAAGTCCATTGCTCACCTGGCTCAACAATTAATTTTTGAAAACGCAAAATACGTGGTTTTCTCGAGGGAAAAAGAGAAAAAAGCGCAATTGGCTAAAATTGAGAAAGCCACGTAATTCGCGGCTAAAACTGAGAAAATCTACTAATTCTGGCCTAAACTTGAAGTAAAACGCTCATTCACAACTAAAATGGAGAAGTAAGCCAATTCGCGGAACAATTTGAGAAAATTGGCTAAAATTGAGGAAACGTGGTAATTCGTGGCTAAAATTGAGAAATAACTTGCGACTAATAAATTAGAAAAAGCGCTTAGATCGCGGTAAAAATTGAGAAAAAAAGATAATTCACGGATACAAGTGATAGAAAAGCCGCTTATTGACGGCTAAAACTGAGACAAACCGCTAATTCCCGTCTAAAATTGATGTAAAATGCTCATTTGCAACCAGAACAAAGATAATTAAATATTTAATTCGTTGCTAATTTAGGCAGAAAGCGCTTATCAACAGCTAAAATGGAGAAATATGCTACTTCTCGGCACAAGTAAGCGCTAATGTAAAGGTAAATTTCAAAGATACATTTGGTAATTCCGCTTATTCATGACTAAAACTGATACAAACGCTAATTCCCGGCTAAAAATGGGAAATTGCGTTGATTCACAGCCAATTTAACAAAAGGCGCTCATTTGCGGAGATGAACGCAAATTCACGGAGGAAAATCGTCCAGTTCGAAGCTGAAATTGAGTAAAAGCGGTGATTCAGGCGTGAAATTAAGGAATAATTCACGTTTAAAATTCGGAAATAATGCTTCAGCTAAAACGAAGAAAACAAAACGCTAATTCTTGGCTAGAACTGAGGAAACGAGATAATTTGCGGCTAAAATGGTGATAAGCGCTAATTCGCATGACTAAGAAGTGAAGAAAAACACTAAAATTAGAGGAATAAAACGTTAACTCGTGACTAAAATTGAGACAAACCGCTAATTGCCGTTTAAAATATGGAGGAAGAGCTCATTCGCTGTTAAATATTCAGTGAATTCGCGGCTAAAGTGGGCAAGAAGCGCTTATTCGCCGCTGAAATGGAGAAGAACAATAAATCACGGATCAATTTGAGAAAATCCACTAATTCACGGCTAAAATTGAGAAAATGCGGTGATTCGCGTCTGAAATGAAGAAAAACATTCGCGGCTTAATTTGGGAAAAACCGCTAATTCATTTGAGAAAAAGCCAATTATTGGTTCGTATGGTGGCATGTTTGCGGCTGAAACTCAGGAAAAAAGAGAGAGATTCATGGTAGAACCCCTCCCAAGTTAAAATCCTGGATCCGCTACTGGATCTAGCCAAGCTAGTTTAACAGGGGGGAGGGATTTCCAACAAGCCACGCCACTGCACCAATACCATCCCGTTTGATGACGAGGAAGATGATGAGGGCGACTCTATGGCTGAGGACCCTTAACTTTTTTCAAATACTCATTAGTTGGAGTTGTCAATTGTAAATTGGGTTTTTAAGGTGCAAATTCAACGAAATTTGGTTTTTGAACGAGTGAAATTGGGATTTGAACGAGACAAATCCACAAAATTTAGTTTTGAATGAGCGAAAATTCACGAAATTGACGTTTGGAAGAGTCAAAATAACGAAATTCTGTTTTCGAAAGTGCCAAACGCTCATAACTGGTTTTAAATCAGACTAATCGGACTAACGTAAGTCATATTTTCCGTCGATTCAATCTCATGGGTTTTGGGGTGAATTTTACAGTTTTGAGAAAAATGGTGGCACGGCGGTGTGTGGAAGTGATGCAGTGGGCGAAATCACTGCATTTTTCTTTGAGTGGACCTGGCACTCGTTGATCTTTCCGCCCCTGACGCTCGACATGACCTGGTAAAATCGAGTTTAGGGAGGAGACCAGGCTCACCAGGGCTGCGATGAGGGCCGCGATGGCGAAATGGCGACTGGTGACGTGGCGGCTAAGCGCCGCAGCTTTGTTTGAGGATGAAAACTTAAAATTTGTGAATGATTTTTGTAGACTTCCTTTTGAAACCACAAATTCATAGCCGACGACCCCTTAAAGATAATTTGGCTTTTATGCATTATAGTCTTGAAGCAAATTCAATTCTCAACAACTTCTAAATTTATGCTTTACGCTAAAATTGAACAGGTAAGAAGGTAGGATGAAAAGTTTGACAAAAAACGTGAGGTTAAAATAATGTTTTTGAAAAAGGTCACATTTCAGGGTCGTATATATCGAAAATTGATAGGAATTTTCAACAAAATGCATGGAGTAAAAGTTGAAGATAATTCAAGAAGCTTACATTCTTTTTCCAAAAGTTTTTGTCTAAGACGCACAGTTTTTTAGATACAGGCGAAAAATCACGAAAAGATAACTTTATACGACCCCCCTCCCTCAGGGGCAGGTGGTTCAACTCGGGACTTTATTAGACAAAGATCAGGGGACCCTCCCGTACACATTCCCGCAAAAAAACAAAATACCATATTTATTGCATTTATTTTGCATTTTTATGCTTAGATTGACTGGACTATTTTGTGAAATCAATTGTTTATGTATCGTCCTCTATCACATGTGAGGATACAACAGTCATCGACTAGTTGAGGATTAAGGGTCGCTTTGTAGTCGCCGGTTATTCCCATTTTACTATTTTTCAATACTGTGTGGGTCGGTGACGCTCATTCCAAGGAAGCGACTTGAATGTACAGACCTGATTTAATTTTCTCGTCGATCATCAGTGGCGTAGGAATTCACGAAGGGACAAAGGGATAGGTCTAGCTCTAGCATAACCCGGTTTGGACCCAGGGCGAAGTGAAATATCTACGGGTGGTCCGTTTAGTTTGCCAGCTGAGTCGCTAAAAAGGCTTTGAAATTTGGACAACAGAGAGTTAAGCGTGGTGTTTTTGTCTGAGATGAAAGCAGCGGGAGGACGATGGGAAGGTGAAGTTTCTTTCGTGACGTTGATAGCGTCATGGAAATACGAGACGTCCGAACTAGAATGGGGGAAATTCGATTCGACTGACGTTTGATGCGTCTTGTCAGGAATTTTGCCACGACGTACGGAGGAAATTATGACCAACTTTTACGTATTTTGATTGTTTATTAAAAGCTCCTGGTAGATTACGCCAGCCTTCCCACTTAATCCTTTTAATCTGAAGAAGATAGCGGTGAGTTTGAGATCTGTTTGACTTCCTGCAAGGTAAACATTGCGTGAGTTAACTTTCTGTAGAAGTTTCTCCCTTAATTACCCTAATTGCAAGATTAGACCATTTTACCCGGGGAATGACAACATTTCCATTTTGTTGTACCTTTTGGAATAATATATTTTCACTCTCAGACTTATGCCGTCCCCGCAAGGAAAAATAAATAATCATCCGCGACGGGACGCATTTCCTACAGGCTCGTCTTAGTAAACTTTGACGATGTAAGCTCACGGTTTAACGACGTCTTTATTAATGTTTCACGTTTAATTTGAAACGTGCCAGACAATAAGGAGCGCTTTGGATTTTTTTTTGTAGTACGAACGATATAGGTGCCAAGAAAATAGATGAGCCGTGGCGTTACGAGGTTTTAAATCATGCGATAAGTCCAAGCGCCTCGTTGGCTCCTTCTTCCATTCCATGATTTGAATTCTGTTCTTTCATAATTCTCTAAATTATTATTTTGCTTGTATTTATTTCTATTTCTTATTTTTTATCTTTTGAAGATAATTTTCCACCTCCGTGCTTTGTGATGAGAAACAAATTTAAAAACCCTACTTTTCGGTTTTTTACCTGAGGTATTTTAATTTGAAAAATTACCTACTTTTTATTGAAATAGCGATCATAAAAGAAATCCTGAAACAAAGACGGACCAACAGTGGAATTTAATAACAAGCCAAAAGGGGGTGGACACGTAATTTTAGTCAGGTTTTGAACTTGAAAGGGAGAAAGGTATTTAAAAAGCGAAAGAAACAAAAAGAGCGGTCTCGCGGTGAAGAGGAAGGACAATGTGGACAAATGAGGGTTCTATAAATTCTTGGCGAAGGTTGAAAAAGGTGGTGGGGAGGGAGGTTCAAAAGAGAAAAAGAGAGACACTCCGCGTGTATAAAGGAAAAGAGTATTTGTCGTGGTGTTGAGGAAAGGGGTTGGTGGGGAAGTCGGCGGCGTCGTCATGATGTGTTGGTCCTGATGAAGGGCTGTGGTAGTGGGGGGGAGGGGATTAGAGGGTGGTTGTTAAAAGAGGGTGTAATTTCATTTTACAGTGGCCCCTATGGATATGGCGAAAAAGAGAGAGGGTCCACTTCAATACAAAAGAACAGAGAGGATGCTTAAAAAGTAATTGAGACATTAGTCTCTTTTCGGAAGCTCTTTACCCATCTGTCCCTGATCACATGCAACCCGAAGAATAATACGATTCAATTCCCCCTCCTCTAGCCCCTGAGTTATTCGAATTTTTTTTTGTCCTTAGTCAACAGCGCATCCCCCTAAAATAGGTACAAAAATTTGCATACAACTTCGGAATAAAACAAAAGAAATACGACAACTTGAAGCGATTATCCGAAAATTGTTAGAATCCAAGATTTTATCTGTTTCACTGACGATGCAATTACCATTGAATGGCTCACTTGTATAGTTTATGACTCAACTTTTATAAAAACCTAGAATGTACACGAGTACAATACTCAGTCCACCTTGCGAAGCCACGCCATGGAAACCGGTAATTTTTAACTTTATCCTTTGTTGCGCTACATCTTATTTTGTGAACGTTCTTCAGGATTACAGTGATTTTAAAGTCAGCTCATGCGACGTGGAGAGGGGGGGTGGGGCGAGGACCGCGTGACTTCCTGTTATTTTGTCCAAAGAAAGCCGGATAGAAAGTCGCGAAATATACCGGAGAAACAATATAAAAGGCCGATTTCATTATCAGAGTTAAGAATGACGCTGATTGTCATATCTGATTCTGTTTAAAACTCGCAACACACGAGTTCAAAATCATAGTGGCAAGTATTGAAAATAAAGCCTTGAAAGAGCTCGCGGAGGACTTCAATTTCCGCGTCGGATACAAACTTAATTTTTGACTCCCTAACGAATTAAAGCAAACGCCGGATCTTTCATTATAAACGAAATTTTCACAAGAATAATAAACTAATAGCCTTCGATATGGAAATTGAGAGAGATTCGCCGAGAGGAAAATTTTGGATAACAATGAAAATTCACGTTCCCTTTTCCTGGGACAATCATAATTAAATGTCTCGGGCTCTCATTGTCATTCTATAGGGCTCGAAGAAATTGTACAGGGTGATGGGGGTGAGGCGGGCAGGCATCAAAGCGTCATCGAAATGTCTTTTTATACTGGATTCAAGCTTGGAAAGATGACTATTGAATGGAAGATTGAGAAAGTCTAAGTAGCTTACCAACTCTCCTCTTTTGAATACTCTGGGTAAAAGAGGAAAGCCTTCTTAAGTTTAAGGGTGTGCAGTAATGGCGAAGGAGTGGGGGTGGGGGACTCGTGGTGAAAAGATTGCGCCGTATAATTCAATTCAATTCCGGCTACTTTCCCATGAAGCTTTTATATCGAGCACGTATAATTTATTTTTCTCTCGCTGGGTTTGACGTACAATCGACCGTTACGGAAAGATGGACGATATTTTTTATGAGACGAACACAAAGTACGCCAAGTTCGGGTCCCGAACGTGCGTGGTTGCCTCGACGTCTTAAAACGGCATCCATGGCATCCTTCCTGTAACATTTGTTCGAGACCGTCTTTACCAAGGTCCCTAAGCTGCGTTTAGATTCTTCCCTTGTATACTTCAGGGCTGCCCGCGGGAAACTTCGTGGGATTGTTTCTCAGTTTATCCTTGAAATTGCCCCAAAAACCCACTTTCTCAATTTGAGACGTGTAAGAACAAACAAAAACTGGGGATAAAAGTGCATTTCTCAGAGGTTGACTTCAAGAGCAGTGAATTATCGATTTTTAAAAGGGTGCAGTTCCTTCCAGAATAGTTTTGGGGGGGTGGGGGGGTGCCTCTCCGGTCAAGCCGAGTCCTGCGACGCCAAGGCCACCAGTGGGCCTCTTCGTCACATCCATTGAGGGTCCCGGACTCGGAAGGGCTAGCTCGGCTTCCCAAACCTCCTTACCCTCCCTAGAAACTCCAGCACCCGGACCCCTGAGCCGCGAATCTATCACAGTCGCAAAGAACATGTTTCATCGACTCCTCCTGCGGCCTATTGAAATGAATTAATTACGAGGACCTTTTGAGGAAGAGAACAAAACGAGAAGTTAATTTTATTTATACACATATGAGATGATTCATTATAATAAGAGAGGTTGGTGATATTTTCCAACACCCCCTCTCAACCGAGCTAGGTTGTAAGGATCATCCCTATCTTCTGTCTCGAGATTTGAAATGTCTCGCCTTGAAAAGGTTTTGTGAATGCGTCAGCTTCCATCAATGCGGTAGGACAATATTCAATTGAGATGGAGCCTTGATTCAACTGGTCTCGAACGAAATTTCTCTTGACTTCAATGTGTTTCGTCCGAGGGTTTCCTTTCTCTGAATACAACTTTGATTGTCTTCGAAGAGCTTTGTCGCATCATGCTGAGGATAACCATAGTCATGCAATAGATTTTTCAGCCAGATTACGTCTTGGGTTGCCGCGGACCTAGCGATAAATTCTGCCTCTGTAGACGAGAGAGAAACACAGGTCTGTTTCTTTGAGCTCCAAGAAACACTATAAAATTCCTGAGGTAGATTTTCTGTCCGTCGCATCATTCGCCCAATCGGCGTCTACAAATCCGTGAAGGATCAGGTCGTCGGCTGCTTTTAAGAGAAATCTGACCGACAAAGTCCCTTTGAGATATCTGATTACTCTCTTCACCGCATTCCAATCTGATTGCGTCGGATTTGACACTCTGCGGCTGAGAATGGCGACTGAAAAAGCGATGTCTGGTCTCGTATGGTTGGCGATGTAGAGAAGAGAGCCGATTGCCTCCCTGTAACTGTCATTGTTCGGTAACTTTTGACTCTTTTCATGTTTCGCCTTCAAAAAACCAGCTTCCATGCGCGTTTTACACGGCTTAGCGTCTTCTAGTCTGCAGTTTTGTATAAGTTTTCTGATTTTGTTATTCTGATCCATTAAGAACCCGTCTTCTGTGCGTTCTATTTTAACTCCCAAATAGTTCGTGGGTGTTGGGCAGGGTTTGCAATGAAAAAAAAAAGAGTTCAATAAGTATAAATGACGTGTAATTATGAAAAAAGAGGAACCAATAAATCACAAAAGACGCGCATATCGGGAGCGTCCGATAAGAGCAGTGCTGCCACAGAGATAGAGAATCAAGACTCCATGTGGCAACCGCGGAGATTCAAAATTACCCTCCAACACACCCCTCTAATTTTGACATCATTTGCAACTCAAAAATTAATTGTTACATCATAAAAAATAAGTCTAACAAACAAATAATATATATGATCGAAGTTATGCAACCATTTTTGGCAAAAGTCTTTCAAATTTCTTAGTGTTTAGGGGCTTCGTCAGAAGATCCGCTATTTGGTCTGAAGTAGGGCAATAGTTGATGGTAACGAGACCTTCGTCAACCTTTTCCTTGATATAATGGAATCGCACGTCGATGTGCTTACTACGACGATTCATCACACCCCTGGTCGCCAAATCGATAGCAGTTTGGTTGTAGATGTTTAGCTCGGCAGGAATTTTCTGCAGGGTGAGTTCTTCCAGGAAGCTTTTTAGAAAGATGAGAGACTTTGAGGCTTCCGTGGCCGCTATAAATTCGGCTTCGGTTGAGGAAGTGGCAACTATAGGCTGCAGTCTGGATGACCAGCTGATGGGGCCTCCATTAAAGAAAATTATAAAGCCTGTGGTACTTTTACGAGTCTCCTCATTTCCAGCGTAGTCGGAGTCGCAGAAACATTGCAGACGGACGTTCTCTTCTTTCTTCAGATAGGAAATTCCAAAGTTCTTCGTCGAGTTTACGTACTTGATGGTTCGCTTGAGGTTTACCACATAGGACTGGGTTGGGTTTTCGACATGTCGTCCACTCATGCCAACTGCCAGGGCGATGTCAGGCCTCGTCTTTGTAGATAGATAAAGTAGGCCGCCCACTGCCTCTCTAAATGGAAAAATAACGTCCTTTTGGCTGGAGGTCGGGTTATGTACGTTGCCATATACCAGAGGGGTAGAAGCTGGTTTTGCGTTTGACAGATTGTACCGGTCTACTACCTGCTGAGCGTAGGATTCTTGGGACAGTTTCAATGTTTCTTTTTCTTCGGAGAATTTGACCCCCAAGTAGGTCGTAAGGTTGTCACTCAAGGTTATCTTGAACTCAGACGCAAGTGCTTTCAGAAAACTTGTCATTTTCTTGGGGTCTGATCCAGTTAGAAGACCATCATCAATGTGAATTGCCAAAATCATGGACCTGTCGGCATTGACAAACACGCATTGCTCAGTTTTGAGTTGTATGAGCCCATGTTTTTTTAAGAAATCGGTTAGACGCTTATTCCACATAGCCGGGGCCTGTTTCAAGCCGTACAAGGCTTTTTGAAGTTTGCAGACTTTTCCAGCTTCGTTGTAGCCCTGAGGCAGACTCATGTAGACGTCTTCTTTGATATGTCCGTACAAAAAAGCTGTGCGTACGTCGAAATTCATGCGCTTGAACTTTTTCATGGCAGAATAAGCTACGACTGCTCTTAAGGCATCAGTGCTGACTACAGGGCTGAAAATTTCATTATAGTCGATGCCCTCGCGTTGTTGACATCCGCGTACGACCAATCGGGCCTAGTAACGACCATCGTCCTTGATCTTAAAAATCCATCGGCTAGTAAGAATTTTACCCGTAGTTGCAGCCGATTTGTCAACAACAGTCCAAGTAGAATTTTCTTCTAATGCAGTCATCTCTTCTCGTATAGCTTCTTTCCATTTATCTTTGTCTTCACCAGACATTGCCTCTTGGTAGGTAAGTAGACTGACGTCTGTGGAGAGATCGTAGTCTTGAAGCTTGAGAGGTATAGTTTTCTTACGATGACCACGTCCCAATGGCTCTATAGCTTCATGCTGTACATCGTCGGGTGAAATCACAACTTCAGCAGGTTCAGCGATTGGCGTCACTGTGGGCTGGTGGTGAGGTGTGGCGAAGTTTGCATCTTCGTCTAAGGAACCCTCCTCGTTTGAGCTTCCAGCATCAGACTCGATGGAACTTTGGGTGTCTCTAGTGATTTGTGTGCTGTCATCATCGGAAAGTTCATCGTCCTCCATAGAGATCAAATCCCGATTAAGTGTTGACGTTCGGTCAGTCTTGTTTTTAGGATTATTCAGCGAGAAACCAGAACGTTTGTCGGCAAAGACGACGTCTCGAGAAATGATAATCTTCTGTTGTGATTCATCCCGATCTATAACCGTTTGGCGCATAGCCGACAAAGAAACATTTGCTCGACCGCTTTTCGAGTTTCTTAGTGTAGGTAAGCTTTTTTGCGTAAGCTACAGAACCAAATATTTTAAGAACGGAAAGATTAGGCTTCTTACCGAACCATTTCTCGGCAGGAGTGGCATCTCGTAGAGCTGTGGTTGGGCTTCTATTAAGTAAATAAGTGGCGGTGTATAAAGATTCACCCCAAAATTTTGTTTTTCAAGGCCGGAATCGAAAAGAAGTGCTCGTGTTTTTTCCATCAATGATCTGTTGAGTCGTTCCGCGGCTCCGTTTAACTGTGGCGTATGGGGAATGGAGTAATCAATTTCGATGCCTTTTTCAGCACACCAATTTCTGAAGTTAGTTGATACATACTCCCCTCCGTTGTCACAGCGCAACTTGTGGAGTTTCAGATTCCACTTATTTTCAGCCTGTGCGATGTACTCTTTCAAAGCTTTGGGTGCATCACTTTTCCTGTTCAACAAATAAACCATCGTGTAATGAGTGTAGTCATCCAAACACGTAATGAAATATTTGTTTTGGTCCCATGTCATAGTTTCGATTTGAACTAGGTTGGTGTGAACTATTTGTAGAGGACGGGTGGCTCGTGTTCGGTCATTCTTGAATGGCTTGCGCGCTTGTTTAGCTTCCTGACACACTGCGCACACATCTAAACTGCCTTTGCCGAGAGTGAATCCTTCAGAAAGTTTTGTCAGTTGCACCATGCCCTTATGGCTCAAGTGGCCCAATTTTCTATGCCAGTCTTCAGTAGAGCCAGACACGGTCAGGTTCGCGAAATGTTCCTTTTTGGGGGTTATTTCAACGAGGTATAGCCCTGAATTATCTTTTTTTTCCGGTCAGAACAACGTCATTATTTTTCGTCACTGTGACATAGTCACTTTCAAATTCTATTTTTCCGCCGTTTTGGGTGATAGCGCTAGCGCTCAAAATGTTTCGATCGAGGCCAGGTAGGTAGAGAACGTCGGTGAGTGTACACTCAGCTGCCTCCACCCGTCCTAGAGCTTCCGGCTTCATAGATTGGCCCTTTTTTGAGGTTTGCACTACTGTCTCAGCGAAGCATGCGTCAGTCAGCAAATTTTTGTCACGTGACATGTGGGAAGTAGAGCCTGAATCTAAAATCCATTTATTGTCAGTCTTCGAGGAATTATCAGCTTCACGGTCGCACAAACTGTCTTCTTTCGTCGAGGAGTAGGTCAAAAAATTGACTTTGTTACCCCGGGATTCGTAAGCTTTTTTGAAGCGACAGTACTTCTCTTCATGGTTGGTTCTCCCGCAAAATCCCACAAAATGCGAACTTCTTTATCTTTTCTTGAGTTTTGCTTTCCGATTTTGATGGATTTTTGGTGGGAAAATGGCTTGAATTCTTGAAAACCTTTTTATTTTGTGCATGCGCTTTGAACGAGATTGACGCTCTTGAGGGTGCATCGCGTTTTTCTTCCCTTATTAACATATTTCTTAAGTTCGCGAGAGTTTTTTCCGCTGTTCCGCTAGGTAAAATTGACAAAATACGCGCGATACAGATGTCATCACTAATCCTGGTTTCCGTGGAGTTGATTCTGTACACGATATTTTCTAGCTTACTCAAGTTAGATTGCATGTTGGTGCTCGAATCGTACTGGAATGTAAAAAATTCATCCAGAGAATTGCATTTGTCGCGTTCATCATCCTTGTCAAACAAGCCCTTTAGGTTGCTGTACATCTCTGCGGACGTTTTACAGTTCATGATGTGTATTTTGTTCCGCTTTTCGATGGTGAAAACGATGTATTTTTGGGCTTTAGCGTCGCGTAGCTTCCACTCCTTCTGTTGCTGTTCCTGAATCTTGTCATCGTATTTGTCGGTTCCGAGTACGATTTCATCAAGGTTTGAGGCTTTCAGCAGTATAAATAAATCAAACTTCCACAGAGCGAAATTACTGGCATCTACAAGCGTTTCACATTGGCTGAGTTCAATTTCCTTGCTTGCCATTTCACTTTGGCTGGTAGTAGAGATAGGAGTTGCGACGTACCGAGTGCCGTCTTCTTTTCTTACACTTTTTGCACTTAACTTATGAACGTCTGGGCACCATAACCTGTTGGGCAGGGTTTGCAATGGGGAAAAAAAAGTTCAATAAGTATAAATGACGTGTAATTATGAAAAAAGAGGAACCAATTAATCACAAAAGACGCGCATATCGGGAGCGTCCGATAAGAGCAGTGCTGCCACAGAGATAGAGAATCAAGACTCCATGTGGCAACCGCGGAGATTCAAAATTACCCTCCAACATTAAGTTGATCCTAAGTGGAATTTCTGTTATGCGACAATAAGGGCCGTATTCAGAAACCCTCCTTTACAAAGCCTTAACTAAAGGAGTTGAAAAATGTGATGGTTTATAAAAATATGTCATCTGTTTTGAAGCGCTTAAAGGAGATGTAAAGGTTAAGGTAGGTTTCTGAATACGGCCCTAAGTCTCCTAATCTATTGAAATGAATTAATTACGAGGACCTTTTAAGAAAGAGAACAAAACGAGAAGTGAAATTTATTTATAAAATTTTATTCATTATAATAAGAGAAGTTGGTGATATTTTCCAACACAGCCCACACCTCTCACAAGTTGGTTCCGCTATCAGTTCCATTTTTGTGCAAGTGTTTCCGCACCGCGAAATGACCTGTGTACGATCCTACAATCGTTCTGACTTGTAGCCTTCCCAACCCCAACAACCACTTCGTTGTCTTGTCCTCGTATTTCTTTATCCCCTCTTTTGCCTGCCTACAATGGGCCTCTGCCGCCCAAATAGCCTGGGCCTCTCTCATCGCCCATTTCCGAATTTCCCCCGTTCCTGAATCCCTGCCTACTGCGGGCTCAGGGCCGATACTCTCTGTCATGGCCCCTCGCCTGACTAACTCATCCGCTCTCTCATTCCCTGGGATGCCAGCATGTCCTGGCACCCACCCTAGCATAACTGCGTTGCCTGTGTCCAGCAGGGCCGATACACGCGATCTACAATCCGCCACCAGCCGTGATTTGACCACCGGCCTGGAAATGGCCCCCGGGGTGGCAATGCAACGTCCGGATCAAAATTAATGAAATTCGTTAACATGAGTATTATGTGGACCTTTTCACTGCTGAAATTTGAAGGGGGGAATTGCTCAAGGCAGAATTGAAATTAAAGCACGAATATGCGGTTAAAATTTAGGGAAAATGAATTGGCAAAATTGTCACAGTTTTTTGTTGATTATAGTGTAATTGTCGTGGCTAAAATTGAGAAATAGCGTTCATTCACAGGTTACATTGAGGAAAAACTGTTCTTTTGCGGCTGAAATTGACAGAACGCACCTATTCGCGATTTGTAGGCGATGCCCAGTGGTGGCCGTAATTAGAATAGTAAATCAAAAATGGGTTATTCCACGGTTTTTTGAGACCTTTTTACGGTTAAAATGAAGTAAAGAGGCTATAGTTCGAGGTAGAATTGAGAAAAAGCACTCAGTTTCACCTAAAGTTAAAGAAAAACGTCAATTCGACGCTACAAATAGTGCTCATTCACGAGCTGAATGGTGGGAGGGAGGGATTCTGCGCAACTCCTCATGAGAAAAAACTAGATCCACCATGCCTGTGGGCAGATTCACTGGCGAAAATAACAGATGAACCAGTGCCTTTTTACGGGATCTGGAGGTTAGAATCGCGTCAATTCACGGTCATCAGAGACTAAATTTGCACAGAAACGGCCACTATCCGTCAAAAAATAAATATTTGCTGGAAACCTGTCGTTTGTAGCCTTCTATTTCGGATTTCATGTCGAAAAATTGAAACTTGTCCCCCCTCACCCCGGAAAGTGATACTTTTGGAGCTAAACTTCAAATTTTAGACCTGAGACGGTAAACAGAGCTGGCAGTATCTCTCCCACCGTAAGTCTTTATACCAAAGCGGGCTAAACACGATTTGAGCTAACCCAAACACACGAAATTGCGCGTCGGACCTTGCGAAAATGGGATTTTAGTGCGAAAAATCATCAAAATCGGTTTCAAAGTTAAGCCGACCCTCAAAATCGGTTTGTCAGCAACAAACATCCGCAAATTTTTGATTTTTGGTGAAACCGATGTGCGAAAATGTGTTGATTTTTAGTGAGAAAATCCGCAAAATTGGTTTTAAGGAGCGAAATATAATGAATTTGTTTTTCTGTAAGCCAGATCAGGGAAAATATTTTGGGAATTTTGGGGGTGGGCAGCAGCTCTACAAAATCTGCGTTTTCGATTCTAGGGGAGGGCAACTGCCCACCCCTGCCCCCCGCTGACTACGCCCATGTTCAGACACGAGGTTGCCTCGAGAAACCATGAATTGGTGGGTTTTCTTGATTTCTGCAGCAAATCATAGCGTTTTTTCATAATATCAGCCGAGGAATTTGCCCCAAAAACAATTCAATTTGTGCCGCGCAAAAGCCCTTCAGAAACTCTCAATTTCAGCCACGAAGGAGACTCTAAAATCTGCAAATTAGCAGTGTGCTCAGTTTTAGAAATGAAGTATACCAAGATAAAAGATTTGACATGTTTTGGTACAGAATAGGATGGACCGAGAATTGCCTAAAAGCACGAGAACAACAGCAACAGTGATCAAAATCGTAGTTTTTGAATAGTTTCGGATTCTCTTAGAGGCTCGGTTCCGCGGGATTTTTTTTTTCGAAAACAGGCGTTTCGTTCATGGGGATGTTGTGGCTAGGCGCCACGGCCGAGTTCAATACTGAACGATGAAGATGTTATGGGTGGGATCCACCGAACAATTGCACCGAGCGTGTGGCCTCAACAGTCCTCAAATGCCGGTCTGATGAGATCAGGACCAGGCAGCCCTGGTGGCTGAGGGTATGAGGTTGAAACGAAGACTACGGGCCGCACGCTCGGTGCATTTTTTTAAAAAGCTCCCCTGTGGACGAGCTCATGCCATTCTCGTAGTACGAAAGTTTCAAATTTGTCAAAAATGGCAAGGAAAACGGGACGAAATCCTCGGTTTTTGACCTGTTTTGGTACCGAATCCATTATAGGAGAACAGGATGAGTTAGAAGCTCATAGCAAGCGGAATAACGTCGAGGTGAAAGCAGAGCTCCCGTCACATTATATTTTCCTTGTACAATGGAGCGAGAATTGCCGAAAAGCTTGAGAAAGTATGATGGTGGGGAGGGAGGGGAGGCAAAACACTATGGGCTTCCGAATAAGAAGAGCATACAGATGAAAAAACTGTGTGGAAGACCACACGATAGTACTCCTATGTTCCGTTTTTTTCGAGTACATCAATGAATGCATTGCAAAAAAGACTTGAAATAGCATTCCCCTACGAGGAAAACATGCCCGGAAAATGATTTTTCTTCCAAACAAAGGTCGTATTCACGTTTTACATACCAAGAAACAACTATGGGTTTCGATTACTAGGTAATTCTGTGGCCAATAATTTTTTATTTAGTCTCGCCAAATCCTACTTCTCCCAAAATTGTCGCTTAATCTTCTTTTTTCGGTACAAATCTTTGCAATTATGATACGGGAGACCCTCGTGCCCCCTTTTTTTTTTTTGCATTTTCGACCGTTATTTTGTGCTACTGGTCTTTTTGCGCTAAATGAAGATTGCGAAGTACGACGATTTTGGCTAAATGAAAAGTTGAATTTTCTTGGCAATGTTGAGGTCAATTCAGAAGAAAATTTGACGAGGAATAAAAAAAAAAGGCTTGGTCTATACGGTGCTGTGAAGATTGGACAGAGCGCATCGGTCTTATGGTGGATGAATGGGGGGCCACTTGGGGCATCCGCCTTCTCGATGACCTAGTCGTTGAGGCTTGGCAGTCCAGTGGGTATAGGTGGGATGTTCGGGCGAGACTGGCGGCGGCCAAGTGGTTTACGCACTTATTGAGCACGCCACCACTTCTATCCTGACGGGGCACGGCTCTTCCAACGCCAACTTGTAGTTCTTCCGGCGGCGGAACTCTCCAACATGCCCTTGTGGCGTCGAGGAGAGGAGAACGCCGACCACGTGCTTCGTCGCTGCAGCCTCCACGGGGATCTGCGGTGATGCGAGTGATAGGAAGGGTGTTGCGAGTGGGAGGAATGGCCCACCGGATGACTTAGCTTTCGTCAGAGACCGGCGAATCCTGTTCTTCTCACGCTCCCGCTCTTGGCTGGAGCGCAGGAGACTGGGACCGGCAATGTCCGAATATTAGGGACACCTTCCCTACTCGGGCAACCCGGGTAGGGGCACCTTCCCTACCTGCTTTCGGTCCATGGCGCAAGCCAGCGCATCCTCAGTTCTGAAAGACCGACCTACACGTGATGTCACTCGGGCGCGACTAGCTGGCCACCAGTTCCGGCTAATGGGTCGAGCTGAGTGCGATGGGACTGACTCTGCTGGGGAATCCGGGCCAAAGATGGTATACAGGCTAGGTATGAGCCGGCAACGGCCTAGGTACTGGCCACATCTTAAGGAGATCCGCGTGTACATCGATGACATCCTAATCGGAGGCCACTCTAAGGATGAATGTGGGAAAAGGACATACCTCGTCCTACAAAAGTTGGCCGAGGCCAATTTAGCAGTCAACATCGATAAAAGTGCGATGTTCTCAACGTTACCCGTGCCTGAACCCCTAAAATGCGCTGTGGGAGAAAACTTGTGTGAGAGTTGGCTTCTTTTCAAAGATGGGTGGAAAAACTACGAAATCGGCACAGGTCTTGAGGAGGAAAACGACCGGAAGCGAACGGCTGTGTTCAAAGCGGTCATCGGGAGAGAAGGTATGCGACTTCTCAAGCAATTAAAACTCCTAGAAGAAGAAAAGGTTGACAGAATCATTGCAGCTCTTGATGCCGAAATAACCCCTCAAAAGAATGTCGTTTACGAAAGGTACGTTTTTTTCTCTCTTTATCAGGAGGAGGGAATGTCGTTTTCTGAATTTTTGAGAATTTTAAAAGAAAAGGCAGGCTCTTGCGATTTTGGAGTACTTGAAGAAGAAATGGTACGTGATAGGTTTTGTAGTGGGAATCCGCGATCATGATTTCCGTAGCAGGCTACTGCAACAACGGAAGTTGACGCTCTCCAAAGTTGTTGATAAGGCCGCTGCAATTGAAGAGACGACCAAGCAATTGTCTAGCATGAGCCAGCAGCTCGGAGACGAAATTGTCAACAAACTATCTCGAACCTCGATATCAAAGCAGTCGCCAAGTGGTCGTCAACATAAACTCAACGAAAGAGACTGCAAATTTTGTGGTAAACGGCACATATTTGACAAAAATAAATGCCCGGCGTTTGGGAAAAGTTGCATGAATTGCGGCAAACGGGACCACTTCGCTGTGGTGTGTCATTCGTCCAAGCAAATGGACAAGGCAGTCAATTCTCGAGAGGCACAAGGCAGCTGTTCGGTGCTGTCGGACAGTGAGGAAAGCATTATGAACATCAACTCGGCAAAACAAGCAAACAGACTTATGGTTGAGGTTGTCATCAATGGTACGGAATGCGTTGCGCAGATAGACACCGGCGGCTCCTGCAACCTAATTGGCTGGAAGCAAATAAAGAGCCTTCGATCGCAGCCGGTTATCACACCATCGGGGCAAATGCTGCGTTGCTTTAATGGGCAACGAGAACGGTCGGAAGGTGAGTGCATTTTACGTGTTATGCACGATGACAAGACTTACAAGGCAAGATTCCTGATTACTAAACACGATGATATAATCTTGGGCCTCAAGGCTTCACTTGGGATGGATTTGGTTTGTCACCACTCCAGCGTTAAAGTTAAAAAAGTTCAATTAGAAAAATTCAAAGAAATTTTTGATGAGACTACCGTAGGCGAAATAGGCGAACTTAAATTGCAGCTTCGTGAAGACGCTGTTCCAGTGATTGAGTCACCAAGAAGATTATCCGTCGGCGTACGCAGCAAAATAAAGGAAGAATTATATCAGTTAGAAAAAAACGGTATTATACGAAAAGTTAATCATGCTACCCAATGGACCACAAACATGGTTTTTATAATGGGACCAAAAAAGAACCGCTTGTGCATTGCCCCAAAGCATTTGAATGCGTCTTTGATCAGAAATCGTTTCATTACTCCTACTGTAGAAGAAGTCACACCACTACTCGCAAAAGCCAAAGTTTTTAGTGTGGTCGATGCAAAAAATGGATTTTTTCAAATGCCTTTAGCCAAAGAATCCCAAGAATTGACTACGTTTTGGACGCCTTACGGTCGTTATTGTTATAATAAATGTCCGTTTGGGATTTCTGTGGCTCCAGAGGAATTCCAAAGGAGAATTTACAACATCATGGATGGGTTATCAGGTGTCATTGCGATCGCAGACGATATTTTGATTTATGGTGTAGGAAACACTCAGGCGGAAGCGATGAAAGATCATGACAAAAAGGTCGAGGATGTATTTCAGCGAGCCAAAGAACGAAATCTGCGATTGAACAAAAACAAATGTGTCTTCGCGAAATCAGAAATACGCTACATGGGACATATTTTCACGTCCAGTGGACTCAAAGCAGACCCTGAAAAAGTTAACGTGAGCGCTTTTTCTCAATTTGAGTCGTGAATTTTATCGTTTTTCCGAATTTCGCCACCAGTTGCCCTAAGACACGAACCTAGAGTTTTCTCAACTTCGGCCGTGAAATTATCGCCTTTTATACACTTTAGTCCGTGAAATCGGTGTTTTCTCGATATTAGCTGTGATTTAACGATTTTTCTAAATATTAGCCGCGTATTTGCGACCCAACAATAAGTCGACCGCTGAGCCTTTCACAATGGCCCAACCATGGCCCACAGTGGTGAACAATCATCGGATTTTTGTGCAAATGGAAATCGCTAACAATTTGCGCCACCTCGTGGGCGGCTAATCCCCCACCAATTGCCAACTTGATCCGGACCAAAATTGACAGTAATTTGCGTTTAAAATTATACGAAACACGCTAATTATTCACGGATAAAATAGTGAAGAAAATGATAATTCACCAATGGTTGGGAGAAAAAGCGCTAATTCGTGCCGAAAATTACGAAAACATGAATTCTCGGTTTATTCAAAACGCAAG